>BTPG01000003.1:132797424-132914924 GCA_036245525.1 Semisulcospira habei | reverse complement strand
TTTCTGAGACAGCTGCGGAAACTCGGTATGTCCAGAGGAATCATGGCACAGTTCTACCGCGCGGTGATAGAGAGCACCTTATGCTTCTCTATCACTGTCTGGTATGGTAGCACAACCGCGACAGAAAAGAACCAGCTCGAGCACATTGTTAAGACTGCCTCCCAAATAGCTAGTTGCGACTTTCCATCTGTCGCCTCCATTTTCAAAACGCGTATGGAACGGAAGGCAGGAAAGATCGTTCGTGATCTGTCACACCCAGCCAATCATATCTTTGCGCTCCCGCCCTCTGGCCGGCGGTTTCGTGCTTTGAAAGCCAGAACCTCTCGATTCAGATGCAGTTTCTTTCCAGAAGCTGTCCTCAGTTTCATCACCACCCATGGAACAACTTGATTCCATGATCCTGACATATGACTGATTTGTGTCTAAATTGTGTTTATAATAATAATAATAATAATAATAATAATAATAATAATAATAATAATAATAATAATAATACCGGTTATTATATAGGCGCTTTTCACAATTCTGCGAATCAGCTCAAAGCGCCGCAAACTGAACCTAACACGCACGCTCACGTGACACACACACACATGTACACACTGAAGAAAAGCACAGTACAAGACAAACACAGGACATTCTCGTGGTGCGAAGGGTCAGCTCAGCTACTGAGGTTTCGGAAATTTTGATCGTTTGTACTTGAAATTGTATAAAGTGGCCTGAAACCGGTACCAAAGTGGTATCTATCCTTAGTGCTGTATACATTAAGTTTGCCAACTGAGTGCATGACATGATGAATGCATGTGCAGCCCTTCAAGTGAGGATGTATTTTACTGTCCCATGTCACATAAAAATCCTTGTATCGTTTATTTGGTGAATAAATGTCTTATGTCTATGTCTTATGTGAAAACCTCAAATTCGTCACAGTGTACACGGCGTCGTGAGACCAGCGAAGCCATGACCTGAAGCTTATAGTGACGTCATTTTGCTGCTCGTGCTATTCTTCTTCTTCAGAATTCCTGTCGCTACTCCAGCCCACAGAGCGTACTAATGGCGGGAAGCGCTGTGTGTCCGTCTTTATTTGTGTGCGCCGGCATGTGTGTTGATCAGAGGATGGCTTAAAAGGGAAATGGCCCTTAAAAAACATGAACAACTCTGAATGTCCATAAAAGAAAACAGCAAATGAGCTCCATATAAATACGGTAGACTTTGGCATTAAATCCTCATCTTGTTTCCTTTTTCTCTTCTATCCTGCCCTTTTTAAAGTGTGAAGAGCCCCTCCGTTGAGCTGACGCCCATTTCTATCTGGCCAGCGCCCTGCCCCTCTGAGTTTCTAGCTAGGAGTCTGTGTCAGGTATCTTTATACCAAGTTTGGGTTTGAAGTTGTGAATAGTAGTTTAGAAATGTGTTGGGACGTCAAAATGTGGCTTTTTTAAACCATGTTTATCAATCCCATGACTCTTGACCCTTGACCATTTTGATGGGTCAGCTAAGTCAGTATGCACAGGAAGGTCTTATCATGAGTTACCTTTGTGCCAAATTTGATTGACAACTTTACAAAAATGTTAATTAAAAACTACAATTCTATCAAAAATTGGCATTTTACGCACATTTGCCGACCTCTTGTGACCCTTGACCTTTCCGAGGAGTCATCCAAATTAGTATGCATAGATAGGTCTTACAACCAGGTATCTTTGAACCAAGTTTGGGTTTGAGGTTGTAAATAGTATTTGAGAAAAAGCATCGTTTGTCACAATATGGCTATTTTTAACATATTTCCTGATCTATTGTGACCTTGACCTTTCCGAGGGATCAGCCAATTTAGTATGCATAAAAAGGTCTCACCATCATGTATCTTTGTATTAAGTTTGGGTTTGAAGTTGTGAATAGCATTTGAGAACAAATCAATTTTGTCAAAATATGGCTGTATGGTTTTACATATTGCCTGATCCGCTTTGACCTTGACCTTTAAGAGAGGTCACTCCAAAAGTCTTGGCACAACGTATCCTTGCGCCAGGTTTGAAGACTGTGGCTTGAATAGTCTCCGAGAAAATGCCAACCGGTTAAAGTTTACCACGGACGACTCAGGTTTCCTTTACTCGTGACCCAAAAGTGACCAGTATCCCGTAGATGCAGTAGTCCATAAGCTAGGAAGGTCTACCGTGCACCCCCAACCCCCCCCCCCTACCAGTACTCAATAAGATGGGTTTCTGAGTGTTCCTTAATATGTCCTGAGGTGTTTAAGCTATGTTCCCCGAAAATCCTTTGGAACACACCAGAGATATAGTTGATGGCGCTATGGTACCCCCATTTTACGCTCTTCACAGGTGCTAACATGAGGTTGAGAAACATTTTCCTCTAAATAAATCTGAATTCATTCCTGAAGCCCAAATCAGGCAATATTATTTTAAGGCACACCTTCTGCATCCTCTGCAAAAAACAGAATGAAAACATATTAAATCTCGGGCTCACAGTGAAGGTATTTGTGCACCCAGTAAACAACCATTTCCGCGAAATCGCAAAAAAAGACAAAAATAATGTGTCAGATGCCTTCAGACATTTTCTATAGCACCGACAGTCCATTTCAGGTTTACATCATTACAACAGGATGTCATAATTATTATAAATTTGACTAGGCGATGCTGTGACCACTGTGAGTGCCACAGTTGTTGTTTTTGTATCCCTACCCCCAAGTTATAAAAATACACAAAATTAATTAGAAAAAAAATTACTTTAGTTAATAAATTTCATTTTGACCTCTCTTTACCTATTACGTTTCAATAATGTGAGTAAAAAGTGCAAGAAAATAAGGAAAGTCGGCATCCTTTATGGTACGTACGTGGTGAATGATAGCTTTTTCCCATTTAAAATTGCCGAATTGGGAAACGTACGTTGTTTCTGATGCCCTCAGATTTTTTTAAATACAATTGATAGGTCTTTTTTATAGGTTTTATTGGTTAGGATAGAGTACCATAGTTACTCCCAACCTGATTTTATGATGCTGTGATGCATTTAAGGGCCACAGTGGCTGCATCTGCTGCCCTACCCCCATTTTACCTGTAGGCAAAGGAACGAAAAATGATCATAATAATTGCTCCTCTGTTTAATATTTTTGTTGCCAGTTTTCTTAACAAAATATGCATATTGAGCATAAACATTTGTGATCATTTTATTAATTTCTATGTGACCCATCAATTTAATTGTAATTCGTTTTATTTAAGGCATGCTTAACAGGAGTGCCGCTGAAGCTTCTGCCGTCTGCACATTCAGCAGTCTTGTCAAACTCAAGGAAGGTGTACCTCAGGGAGATGTTGTGTCTGATGCTGTTTTTGGTCTACATTAATGACATCAGTACAACAGTATATCCATAATAATAAATGTTCGTCTCAAACATCCTCCATGCAGATGACTGTGCAGTGTGGAGCACAGCAGAACATAAAGAAATAGCATCCTGCAGAATCCAGGATGCTGCCAATAGAGTCAGCAGCTGGACTGAAAGAGGCCACTCAAACTGAGCTAGACCATCTCTTTCAATCAGACGGAAGAGGTCACCTCAAAACTGGAGACCTTCCAGTACCAAACACAGACATGCCAACTTTACTGGCAACAAATATATTTTTGTTTTAAACTTTTTTTATTTGCATAACACACACACACATACACACAACACAACCAAAGTTACAAATTGCAGAGTTACAGATCCAATACAATATACTACACATAACTTTCAACCTTAACCAAAAAAAAAGACATAATGTTTACTTATAATCTACAATATACTGAGTATGAGAGATGAGAGAGAGAGAGAGAGAGAGAGAGAGAGAGAGAGAGAGAGAGAGAGAGAGAGAGAGAGAGATGATGATGATGATGATGATGAAACTTTATTTTTCAACGGTAAAAAGTTTTGACAGAAAACAAATCGTCATTTTACAAACTTGCCGTTGCTAACATCTACAGGATAAAAAAGAAGGGAAACTATAAAATATATATGTACATACAAAACCCAATAGCATCATTTTATACAGAAAAAATAATAATACTCATCACACACACATGCACAGACGCACGCACGCGCGCCGCTCACACATACATCCACACGCACAAACAAACACGAGCACACACACACACGCGCACACACATATAAAAATCATCTGTATGAAATACGTGAGGTACAGGAAATATTACAGTACCTGAGAAACGTACTAAGTCTGACTCATCAGGTAATCAAAAAGTTTTGTTTTAAAACTTCCTGTTGAGGTAATAGTTTTCAAATGTGCAGGGATGGAATTCCAAGCAAACGGACCAGAGAATGACATACTAGTTTTAAAAAGGTCAATTCTTGGCAGTGGTAGGGGTAAGGTATTGTTTCTTGAGGTCCGTTCACGTTCTTGGTGAGATATAAATTTAGTGGTTAGATACTGGGGTGTCATATTATTCAGTATCTTATGCATATAGACGCATTTGTTTAATGTAAGTTGCTGACGTAGACCGAGAATGTTTAAATATCTAAATTTGTCTGTGGTAGGGATGGGGCGTCTATCTATCATTTTTACAGCTCTTTTGTATATGGAGTTTATAGAGAGAGAGAGAGAGAGAGAGAGAGAGAGAGAGAGAGAGAGAGAGAGAGAGAGAGAGAGGGGCAAGAAAAGCAGTGATAAAATAATACAATTACGAGGTAATTTCGGAATACAGAGACCAATGACGATTAAATATCTCTAATTTACTTTTCATTACATATGTATGTTTTTCTACAGAATAGCAGTATTTAAGCATCTGCTTAAAATGCACAATATTTGGAAAAATATTTTGCAGTCTTGTTTTGTATATGTGAAATTTTGCCAATAACAGAATAAGGTCAAACACCTTATCTGTGACAATATTTTGCTGTCTACCACAAAGTACAAATATCTCAAACAGGGAGAGAGTGGGAAAGTGATTATATGTATCTTTTAACCAGTTGATTAGATCTGTCCAGAAGGACTGGACATGCCCACAGTTCCAGAAAAGGTGTGTTAAGGTTTCTTCCTCACTTCCACAAAAGGTACAGACAGATGAATCTGACAATTTTCTCAAAAAAGATATCTTTTCGTTGGAAGCATTCGGTGGATACGTCTGTACTGAAACCAGCGTAGCTGATGATCAGAAGTAGTTTTTATGGCCGTACAGAATATTTTCTCCCACTCTAAATGAGTTTTAAAGTGCTTGCTCCATTTTTCTACGCAGATGGGATTTGATCTTAGTTTGGTCAGCCGTTGATAAGTAATCTTGCACCCATGGCAGATAACTGTCCAAGCACAAGTGTCCGAGATGACTATTGAACTGTCTGCGTCTATGTTGACACTGTTTTGTATTCTCTAATTGCTCTAATAATTCCAGCATACGTCAGAAAGTCGGCTGGTACCTGCCATCGCTGAAGACCACCTCCCAGAGGGCCAGTGTGGCTTCAGAGCAAACAGGAGCACCACCGATATGGTCTTTGTGCTGAGACAGCTTCAGGAGAAGTGCCGCGAGCAGAACAAAGGGCTGTACGTAACGTTTGTCGACCTAACAAAAGCGTTTGACACTGTGAGCAGGCAAGGCATGTGGCAGATCCTGGAGCGACTTGGCTGTCCCCCAAAGTTCCTCAGCATGATTGTCCAGCTACACGAGGACCAGCAAGGCCAGGTCAGACTCAACAATGACCTCTCAGAACTATTCCCTATTCTCAACGGCGTAAAGCAGGGCTGTGTGCTGGCACCGACCCTCTTCACCATATTTTTTAGCATGATAATGAAGCAGACCACAGTGGACCTCGATGATGACGATGCAGTGCACATCAGGTATCGTCTCGATGGAAGCCTGTTCAACCTCAGATGACTGCAGGCCCACACGAAAACCCTAGACCAACTGATTCATGAGCTGCTTTTTGCTGATGACGCTGTCTTCGTTGCACACACAGAGAGAGCCCTGCAGCGCATCACGTCCTGCTTCGCAGACGCTGCCCAGCTCTTTGGACTCGAGGTCAGTCTGAAAAAGACAGAGGTCCTCCATCAGCCGGCACCCAAGACAGTGTGTCGTCCTCCTCACATCACCATTGACGAGTCTGAATTAAAGTCAGTGCACCAGTTTACTTACCTTGGCTGCATTATCACGTCGGACGCCAAGCTGGACAAGGAGCTTGACAGAAGGCTGGCAAAAGCGAACAGCGCTTTCGGGCGACTTTTCAAGCGGGTGTGGCACAATCAACAGCTGAAAACAGGCACCAAGATCAGCGTGTACAGAGCTGTGGTCCTCACCACCCTGCTGTATGGTTCCGAGTCCTGAGCCCTCTACCGCAGCCAACTACGACTCCTCGAAAGCTTCCACCAGCGCTGCCTGTGCACCATCCTGGGCATTCACTGGAGTGACTATGTCACCAACGTCGAGGTCCTTGAACAGGCTGAAACTGTGAGCATCGAGGCTTTGCTGCTGCGGACACAGCTCCGCTGGGCGGGGCATGTCTCCAGGATGGAGGATCATCGCCTACCAAAGATCACCCTGTTCGGCGAGCTTGCTACTGGACACCGTGACAGAGGGGCACCAAAGAAGAGATACAAAGACTGTCTCGTCACTTAGTGCCTGCCAAATCGACCACCACCAGTGGTCTTCACTTGCTGTGGACCGTGACACCTGGCGCTCCACCATTTACAAGGCAGCTGTCTCCTTTGAGGACTCTCGCAGAGCTAGCCTTAAGGACAAGCGGCTCAGGAGAAAAAACAGAGATGCCGCAACTCAGAACCCTGGCCAGACCTCCCCCTGCTGCCACTGCGGTCGAACCTGCCTGTCCCAGATTGGCCTCCGCAGCCACGAACAAGCCTGCAGACGTCGTGGGCAACTCCTATAAAAATCTTCGTTCGCGAAGTCAAGCCAAGAGAGAGAATATTTTCTCCCACTCTAAATGAGTTTTAAAGTGCTTGCTCCATTTTTCTACGCAGATGGGATTTGGTCTTAGTTTGGTCAGCCGTTGATAAGTAATCTTGCACCCATGGCAGATAACTGTCCAAGCACAAGTGTCCAAGATGACTATTGAACTATCTGCGTCTATGTTGACACTTTTTTGTATTCTCTAATTGCTCTAATAATTCCAGCATACGTCAGAAAGTGTGTGCTTATATCAGGATATTTTACCTTGAAGTCTTCAAAACTTAAAAAGTTTATGTAATTTTCCATAAGATCTCTAACCTGAAAGATCCCATTGCAGGACATTTACAATTTTTCTATCAAGCACAATATGTACATTATAATAAATACATTCATTTGCAAAATCACTAAAACACTCTATCATACACTTATTGTACACTTTTTTATAATGTCTGAGAACATCAAACCAACACTTGTTGTTTGCACACTTTAATATCAGTATATTAGCAAACTCCCCTCCGAGCTGAAAAATGTTTACAAACCTAGGATATGACAAGAACAAATTTGTTTTCACAATAGAGTCATTACAGTACAGTCTTCTCAGCCAGCTCACCTTCATAGATGAGAGGAATGAGTAAATATCCACTATTTTCAAACCACCTTGCTCAAAAGAGGAACAAGCTTGAGATTTGTTAACCTTTCCCCTTTTATTGTTCCACAGGAACGAGAAAAATAATTTATTTACTTCCATCAGAAAAGTGTCTGCTGGAGCCGGAATATTAAGAAATAAGTGTACAATTTTGGACAATGCAAGGGTTTTTATAACAGTTACTTTTCCATAAGGTGTCAGGTCCCTTCTGGACCAGACTGAAACAATCTTCATAATTTCTATTAATTTATTTTCGTAGTTTATTTCCACAATATCTTCAGTATTAGTAGAGAATTTTACTCCCAAGACTGTAAATATACTTGGGTAACACGATAGATTCAAATTTCACATAAACCGTTTATTTGAATTTTTCCTTGACCCAACCCATATAACATGCGTTTTGTCATAGTTTATTTTCAGCCCTGAAATAACAGCAAACCTTTCAAGGGTTTCTATCCATTCACAAAAGGACTTTTCATTATCATCCAAATACAAAGTGGTGTCGTCTGCAAACTGGGACAACAGAATATTGATATTTCCAATATTGATACCTTTAATATTCTCATTTTGTCTAATCATAATGGACAGAACTTCTGCCACAATTAAGTACAAGTATGGCGATGCGGGGGTCCCCTTGCCTGACTCCTCTGCCTACACTGAACCATTTAGAGTATCGCCCATTTAAGGAGACACAAGCACTGATATCTGTGTAAAATGTTTTATTCCAGTGTTTGATACTGGGACCGAAATTGAATAAATCTAGTGCTTTAGCAATAAATGACCACGACACACTATCGAAGGCCTTTTCAAAGTCTATCAGGAGGAGAAGGCCCGGGATATGATGTTTTTCTGTTGCTACTAGCACATCGTATAATAATCTGATTTTCTCTCCAATATAACGTCCTTTTAGGAAGCCTTTTTGATCATCATGTATGAGGCCAGGAAGGACAGACTTCAATCGTTCCGCTATGCAGGCGGAAGCAATCTTATATGACGTATTTAGTAATGTTACTTGTCTCCAGTTTTTAATGTATTTCTTATCCTTACCTTCCTTGGGTATACATGTTATTATACCCTGCCTTTGGGTTTTTGGCATGTGCCTTACTTCAAAAGCATGGTTAATAGATCTAACCAAAAACTCACCGATATCATTCCAGAAAACAATTATAAAATTCGTTACTAAAGCCATCTGAGCCTGGACTTTTATTATGCTTCGTGTTTTTTAGAACGTACAGGGCTTCTCTGGCTAATATAGGACCTTCAATGCCTTCACTCTCATCTTGTGGTAAACGTGGAGCAGTAACAATAGATGGCAAGTCAACCTCAAGCACCTTATTAGGTTTATACAATGTTTCATAAAAAAACACTTTGTATATTCAATTATTTGCTCAGGATAAAAAATTAATTCACCGTTGTCGTTCTCAATACAGTTCATTGCATTGTGTGTATAGTGTCGTTTCTCAAGGTTACAAAAGTATATCGTTGCTCTCTCACTGTAACGGTGTTTTTAGTGTACTACTGAACTAAATTGTTACATATAAATGTTTATGGAATGAGTGTGTGCGTGGGCTTTCTGCCAATCTGTATAAAGGTGGGTGTTCTATCTCTGTTTACTAGACTCTTTCATCCACCACACACGCGCTTACAAACAAGGACAAAGGCCACACGGTTATCTCTCTTTGCCCTCTGTTTAACTTATTCTCATACACTCATAGCATACATTAAACCACACAATTCACATCATATAAACCAATCTACACCAATAACAATTCACATCATATAAAGCAATCTGCACAAATAACTAACAAGTGGCATATAGGTTATTCACAACTTCAGCGCTCACACATTCACTCGCTACCGTAGAGGTCGTTGTCTCTCGAGAGAGACGTCACTCTACTCCTCTTTATACTAGTGTCGACACAGTCAATATCACATTGACGATTTGACGGAGATTCCCGAACTGAATATTACTATTCAATGACTACTCACAGATTTAGAACATTCCTAGGCGTGAAATTAACGGCGCTAGGCGACAATAGCTACACTGACGGAACACTGCATGTGGTCCTGTAGGACGAATCTGTGGCTTACTTCCCTACCGTTGCTGCTCGTAGCACCAGTGATGGTAGGACGAAGGAGAGATGAAGGCTTGATGTCCGCACCTGGTCACGTACGTGATGCCTTCAGGACAGCTTCATCGGCCCTACACCAGGGGTGTCCGCTCCGTACCGGCCCCGCTGTACACAACATTTATACACTCATAAATGTTCGCTCTTATACCCAAAAGTCTGAATGTGTCTTCGACACATTATTATTCTTCAGAGCGCTCTAGATCATTTCCTCTGAAAAATGTCTTCCTTATGCCACCATACTACAGTCACTATTGTCATAATTCTTATGACAATTCCTATAGCCACTTTAACACAGTGCACACAATTCCTATAGCCACTTTAACACTTTACACACATTTTACGTACCTACACCCAATGGATTATGAGCCAAATATTACAATCACAGCTCACCTCCAATTCGTAACATATTACTGCACATTTCATCATTAGGTATACCTAAATATATACTGAATTCTATTCCTATTTCAGTCCCACATCTTCACATATTATGAATGAATACAACATGACATCCTAGTTATAACTACATAACATAATTACATGACTAAACAAGTATTGACACGAGCCATCGCATTTCCTTCAAACATGGCTCTTCTGCACTCTAATAATAATTCAAAAAACAATACTTTCTTTTTCATCTGAATAGCGTTACAGGTCATTATAAATACCGGTAATAAAAGAATAAATACCTGTATTCAATATCATCATCATCATCATCATCATCAGTCCCTTGCCCGAACTGGGCGTTGGGGGGACTGAAAGGCAGCAGCAACAGACAGTGCTCTCCACTGAGTTCTATTTTGGGCGGTGGCAAGCAAGTCTGGCATCTTGAGTTCGGTCCATTCTTTTATGTTTGCGACCCAACTCTTTCTCTGACGACCTCGCCGACGACTTCCTTCGAGAGTGCCTTGGAGGATAGTCTTGGACAAGGTGTTGTGTCGGGTCACGTGGCCAAACCAAGCAAGCTTGCGCCGTTTCACGGTTGCCAGAAGGGGTTCATGTGGGCCCACCAGGGAAGTGACGATGCTCCGTACATATTCGTTGGTCTTGTGCTCGCGGTACGAGATGCGGAGCAACTTCCTCAGGCACTTGTTCTCAAAGGCCTGGATTTTCTTTTCTGAGTCTGCAAGCAGTGTCCAAGTCTCACAGCCGTAGAGTAGAATAGACACTACGAGGGACTTGTAAAGCCTGTACTTGATGGTGAAGCTGATGGAGTTACTTCGCCATATCCTGTCCAGCCTGGCCATTGCGGATGTTGCTGTACCTATCCTGATACGGATCTCTGCTATGCAACTACCGTCTTTGGACAGGGTGGCTCCCAAGTACTTGAAGCTATTGACCTCTTCTAGCTTCTGGCCATTCATGTGAATGTTGCTGCTGCTGTCGCTTGTGGTGTTGATCATCACTTTGCTTTTATCCGTACTGATCTCCATGCCATAAGACCCTGCGCTACTTGAAAGTTTGTCTGTCAGGTTTTGGAGCTCACTATTGCTGCCTGCCATGAGGTCAATGTCGTCTGCGAATCGAAGATTGCACAGGGATCTGCCACCAATAGAGATTGAAGTATGGTGGTCGTGGAGGGTTTCCTGCATGATCTTCTCCAGGAATATGTTGAAAAGGACAGGAGAGAGCAGGCATCCTTGACGGACACCGATCGTCGTCCTGAAGAACTCGCCTGACTGATTGTTAAGTAGAACCGCGCTGCAGGCGTTCTTGTAAAGCGCTTCTATCATTTGGATCAGTCCCTCCTCTATGTTGAACGATCTCATGACTTGCCAGAGTCCGTCGTGCCAGACGCGATCAAATGCTTTCCTGAAATCAATGAAGTTGTGGTAGAGTTCGCGCTGATGCTGCAGATGTTTCTCGATCAGGACGCGGCAGTTGAAAATCTGCTCTACAGTGCTTCTTCCAACTCTGAAGCCAGCCTGTTCTTCTGCCAGCAGTTCCTCGGCGAAAGTTTTGAGGCGGTTGAGAATGATTCTAAGCATTACTTTGCTAGGGTGACTTATCAGACTGATAGTTCTGTAGTTCTGGCACTGTTTCAGGTTTCCTTTCTTGGGGAGCGTGATCACTAGAGACTGTGTCCATTCTACTGGCCATTTCTTTTGCTCCCAGATCTTTTGACAGCGTGTAGTGAGGACCTTCGTTGTTACTTCTCCTCCATGTTTCAACAGTTCAGCAGGTACGTTGTCTACACCTGGAGACTTTCCTCCCTTCAGGCCGCGTACGGCTGCTTCCACCTCTTCAGCTAACACTGGCAGGTCTTCAGACTTCCTGGCCCCAGCCTGGTTGTTTTGGAGGATGCTGGTGTCTGGCTCAGCCTTGTAGTTATACAAGTCTCGGCAGTACTCAGTCCATCTGTTTAGTACAGCAGTGTTTTCCGTAAGGAGTTGGCCGCTGCTGTCTTCGATGACTGTGGCTGTTTGCTGTTGAGTCTTGGTGAGGGTCCTTAGCGTTTCATAAGCCTTCTTGCTGTTGCCGTTTGCCATGCCCTCTTCCACGCTACAACACTGGTCTTCAATCCAATCTTCTTTGGCTTCTTTCATCCTCTTCCTGATCTTCTTGTTGACAAGTCTGTACTTGTTTGCTGATGTGAGGTCTTGGCCTCTCTTTTTCTTCCAGGCTCTCCTCTCATCACAGAGATCGAGGATGTCATCGGTGACCCAGGGCTGTTTGCGCTTCCTCTGCTTCCCCAGCACTTCTTCTGCTGTAGAAAGTAACACCTCTTTTATATTTCCAGCAAGGGTGTCTACGTCACAGTCCAAAGTAGCCAAGGCTGCAAATCTGCCTCCCACCTGGGCTTGGAAGAGCTCTTCTACTTCCGGGTCTTTTAGCTTCTGGAGGTCGAATCTGATGCGAGGGCTCTTGCTATCTCGTTTCAATGCCAGCTTCAACTTGAGGCTAGTAAGGACGAGGTTGTGGTCGCTGCCAATATCAGCGCCAGGAAAGGACCTCGTTTGTGCTTTGTTAACGCTGGATTTGAATCGTCGAGGCAGCAAGATGAAGTCAATCTGGTTATGGACCAGGCCTCCTGGCGATTGCCATGTCACTGTTCTTGACTTCTTGTGTGGATGGAGGGTATTAGCAACGGTGAGACGGTGACTCTGTGCGAACTCTAAAAGTCGCAGGCCTCTGTCGTTTGTTTCTCCAAGGCCAAACTTGCCAGCTGTTCCTGCCCATTGTTGGTAGGCGTCAGGGCCGATCTTTGCATTCCAGTCACCGAGGACAGTCAGAATGTCTTTCTTAGGTGTTTTCCTGATGATGTTGTCCAGTTGTTCGTAAAATTCTTCTAATTCTTCATCATCATGATCTGCTGTTGGAGCGTATACTTGAATGATAGTGATGTTGTGCGGTCGGGCGGAGATGCGGATGGAGATTAGTCTGCTTGACACGGGGGTGCAGCTGATGACAGTTCCAGCCACCTCTTTCCTTACGATAAAAGCTACGCCATGTTCGTGCATGGTTTCTTTTCCGCTGAACCAGATTTTATGGCCTTCATCTGTTGTTGTTTCTCCGAAGCCTGTCCA
Organism: Semisulcospira habei; assembly: GCA_036245525.1. Classification (NCBI taxonomy): domain Eukaryota; kingdom Metazoa; phylum Mollusca; class Gastropoda; family Semisulcospiridae; genus Semisulcospira; species Semisulcospira habei. Next base: position 132,901,743 of record BTPG01000003.1, on the reverse strand, counting down.
TCGAACTTCTGCAAGTCCTACAATGTCCCAGCGATAGCGCTTCAACTCGTGGGTGAGTTCCTTCACTTTGCCGCACTGGTAGAGTGTGCGAACGTTCCAAGTTCCGATAGTTATTCCTTGCGTGGGCAGCTTGATGGTGGGTTTGGTTCCAGTAACACACTTGTCGCCCCCACCCTGGAGACCTCCAATGGGGTGCGCGGTCGTTGGTGATCCGGGCCCCGACCGATCCGGCATGTTATTCTTATTCTGTTGCTTGTCCATCAGTCCTTTCAATGGGCTTAGGCGAACTTAGCGGCGCCCGTCTCCTCTCCAAGTATTTCAACTGACTGAGAGACACGTCAGCCCCTCACAACGTTTCGCCCGCCAGCAGAAGCGGTTACCGGGGTGTGGCTAGGTAAAGGACCTGGAGCCAGCTGTGAGAGTTGAGTGCCATGTGAAGACCAGTGCTCCCGCCTGCCCCAAGAGGCGCTGCTGGCTGAAAAGTCAAAGGTGCTACTTCTCCATGAACACTCTACACCCCGTATTCAATATACAGCTATCGAATTCTCTAGCCGTATTCGATAGCTGTATTCAATATACAGCTATCGAATTCTCTAGCCAGAATTCTTCCTCGGAACCCTAGCGAAAACGACCGCTCGGCTCGACTGGTATAGCATCTCTAACCGGCAATTATTCCCGATACCACACTGTCACTCCCACACGTGACCCGTGAACATCGCTCACCTACATTACCGCACGTGAACATGGCTTATCTGTACATTACCGCTCGTGAACAATGCTTATCTCTACATTATTCGCATGTGTACATTCGGTCCAACTGCTAATGACGTCACACCATCGTCCGACCGAACCCTGCACTAAAGGCGTTCGTTACACTACCCCCCTCTCAACGAAAAAAAGAACCGACCGAGGGTCTTTTTTACAAAGTTCGGAGAATAATGTTAAAATACAGTAACGACGATGAAACCTTGATCTATGGAACCGACTGATCACGATCAGCGCGTGACAACAGATCCGCGAACACATTCTGCGTACCTGGAAGTGGTTCGAGATTGAATCTAAACTCTTGTAAGGACAAGGACCAACGCATGATGCGAGAATTCTTAAAGCGACTTGTATGCAAGTACGTCAGCGGTCTGTGGTCAGTCTGGAGAATGAAATCGACCCCCCAAAGAAATTTGGAAAATTTCGAAATGGCCCAAACAATAGCTAAACACTCCCTTTCGATTGTACTGTAGCGGGTCTCTCTGTCGAGCAACTTTCTGCTCGCAAATGACACGGGGTGAAGAGTTCCCCCCAACTCCTGAAGCAGCACAGCACCCAAGCCAGTAGAACTAGCATCTGTGCGTAAAATGAAAGGTTGATCAAGCCTAGGCAACTGAAGAACAGGCGCAGAGGAAAAAATGTGTCTGATCCTAATCAACGCTTCCTCACAAGCAGGTGTCCATGCAATCGTGCGTGCTTTCGTCTCCTTTGTGAGATCAGTAATGGGAGCCGTGATGGTTGCGAATGCCGGGACATAGCGTCTATAAAAGCTCAATAGCCCCAACAACGAACGGACTTGCTTTCTGGTGGTTGGGGTCGGGATAGCCAAAATTTTCTCGATCTTTTTCTTTTCTGGCCGCAGCATCCCTTCTCCCACCATATGTCCAAGAAACTCAAGACTCCTGTAACCAGACGAGATCTTAACCGGACTGGCAGTCAAGTTGTAGTGGAGCAACTTGGTTAGGACATCTCTAACGTGCACCAGATGATCTTGAAAAGTAGTACTATGGATCAAAATATCATCGAAGAAATTCATTGAGTACGCCTCAGGAAGTTCAAGCATTCGCATCATACGAGCAAACACTGCTGGGGCAGAAACTAAACCAAAAGGCATCCTGAGCCACTGATATAAACCAATGTGCGTTGCGAACGCCGTCTTGTGACGATCCACCGGGTTGACAACAATCTGCCAGTAACCTTTAGAAAGATCAATACGTGTGAAGAACGTACTGTTCGCTAGCCTTGTGAACAACTCGTCCACATTGGGAATGGGTTCAGCATCGAAAACAGTTATCTTGTTGAGAGCTCTATAGTCAATGCAAAACCGACAAGCACCATCCTTTTTCTGAACCAGGACAACGGGTGATGAATACGCAGATTTAGATTTATCTATGACACCTAGGTCAAGCATGGTTTGAATCTCTCGTACAACTATCTGCTTAGAAGAAAAAGGTAGATCATAAGTCCGTCGACGAACTGGAACATCAGTCGTAAGAGTGACGTCAAGGAAAAGATTTCCGTTGAACGCACCGGGTCTCGATGTCAACACCGTAGGAAAATCTGCAAATACTGCATACAGTGACTGACCATCAGAATCAGAGAGATCAATGTTAAAATCGATATCGGAAATGTCTTTGTCATTGATAGACGACAACATGAGAGGAATAGTGGGGAGAACACCAACTTCATCATCATCTTGGACAACACCAATAGCCACTGATGGGACAGTATGCCAGTCTGAAACGTCTACATGAGGAACATCACACTGAGGCTCCACAACCTCGACATCTGGAAGCAAAAAAGGAGAAATGGAAGACCAGTCGACTAAAACACCAGTTGACAATTTTGTAGTAGACTCCTCAACACCACTAACAGCAGCATCAACACGACGAAGATAACGTTTGAGCATGTTGGCATGGAAAATCTTCGGCTTGCCTTTCACAAGAATCCTATAGTCAGGATGAAGACATTCCTGCACAAAATAAGGACCTGACCATGTCATAAGAAGTTTGTTAGAGTCAGTGGGAAGAAGAACGAGAACCTCATCGTTAACAGAAAAAGTCCGTGCCTTCGCACGACGGTCAAAGTACGTCTTGTTCTTGACAGACGTATCTGCAGAGTTTTGCGAAGCAATTTCACAACTTTCAGAAATAATATTCTTCAAGTCGAAGAGATAAGCGTACAATGGCTTTGCTGATGTATCACTAGAATTGTGATCTTCGGTCCAGAAATTAGCAATGAGAGAAATGGGACCTCTTGGTTTGCGGCCGAACATCAGTTCGAAAGGACTGAAACCTGTACTTTCTGACGGCAATTCTCTACATGCGAAAAGCAATGCAGGAAGATACCGATGCCAAGCGGTTGGTTGAGAATGAACAACCTTCCGAAGCATAGACTTCAAAGTGCCATGAAACCTTTCAACAGTACCATTTGCTTGAGGATGGTAGGGAGAAGTACGTATGGCTCGAGTACCACACAAAGCATGAAACTGTTTCATCAAATCGGAGTTAAACTGAAAACCTTGATCCGACAGAATTTCCTTGGGAAAGCCTAACCTTGAAAAAATACTCATCAAAGCTTCAGCAACTGCAACAGAAGAAATATCTTTCATAGGAACAGACTCCGGATACCTAGTAGCTAAGTCAATCAAAGTCAGAATATATCTATGACCTTCAACAGAGGGAGGAGACAAAGGCCCAACGAGATCAATAGCGACCCTCTCGAACGGAGTCGAGATAAGAGGCATAGTCGCCAAATGAACAGGGGAAACTCTCCCTTTCGAAATAGTTTTCTGGCAAATGTCGCAAGTGTGAACATAAGTACTCACATCAGCAGAAACACCAGGCCAAAAGAATTGGGACAAAATCCGAGTCAGAGTTCTACGAACTCCACAATGACCAGCCAAAAGTTGATCATGCGCAGCAATCATGACTGAAGTACGAAGTTTCTCTGGAACAACAACCTGATGCAAAATATCCTTGGATTTCTGATACCTCCTGTACAAAATATCATCTTGAAAATAGAAAGAATAAGTAGCAGAACCAACAACCTTTTCCTCACCTGAGGCAGCTAAATTGAAACAACCTTGCAGAGTAGCATCACCTTTCTGCAACTGAATGAGTTCAGCACGAGTGACCTTCAAATCATCGCACACAGTGACAAGAGGTTTGTGCGGGAGACCTTGTTTTCTAGCCTGAGCACGAGTAGTGACAGCAGCAACAGGGATCACATCAGCAGCAGCAGCAACTTTGGTATCTTGGGCCTGCTGGACAATCAAACCTGGAATATTTCCTGCAATCAAGTCAGCAACTGGATCCTCAAGAACACAACAAACCAACTCTCCAGCAAAATATGGACAAGAAACAACAACTTTAGCCTGCTGGTAAATGTTGATCTCTCCACCAAAAGTTTTACAACGGACAGTACCTGGTACTTACTGGTCATCAGAAACCAAACGTTTTCGAACACCACAAATGGTAGCACCTGTGTCTCGCAGAACTGAGCAAGCAGTAGAATTGACAGAACCAACTTCTAAATGCAAGTGACCAGCTGACTGATCAAAAATAGAGCAAACAACTTCCGAGTGTACAGGGACAACTGCACAACCTGAGCTCGAGTTACTCTTATCATCTGAAGCTATGGTTTTTTTCACAACAAAGGGACAAGTTTTTCGAGTATGACCACCAATGTTGCAAACAGAGCAAGGGTTTGGACTGTAGCGAAGAGGACACTGCCTGGGACCATGACCTTTACCATCACAAAGAGGGCAATTATCAAAATTGGTGTAAAACGAACCACCTCCACGTCCACGTTTCAAAGATCCTCGAGTTTGATCAAAACGACCTTCGACCTTTTGGTTCGAAACCACGGGTGTTTGGTCTGTCTTTCGAAAACCACCACGATTTCTCCAGTAGCCGCGACCTCGATAGTTTGAGTAACCACCGCGCGAATCTGCAGAGCCAGCAACAGCTTGTGACTCTTCAGGTACATCAACTGATCCTACTGAACCGAAAACCGTAGCAGCCGATCTGCGTGCCAAGTTCTTTCCGGGACGAGCAAGACGATAACTTTCAGCGGTTTTAACCATATCATCTAATGTGACAAGTCCACGCTCGCGAATGAAAGTAGCAAGATCCTGTGACACACATTCTAGAAACTGCTCACCTAACACAAGATTCATAATTCCCTGCATGTCTCTAGGAACACCAGACAAAGCTATCCATCGATCAAACAATCTGTTTAGCTCAATACCAAAAGTTTGGAAAGGTTCGTTCGAGTCTGGTCGAATTTCACGGAACTTCTTGCGAAAACCTTCTGCAGTACACTGGAACTTCTTAAGCAAATTGTCCTTCAATGTCTGATAATCTACAGGACCATGAGCAGCAAGACTGTGGTAAAAGTTCAATGCGTTACCTTCTAACAAAGCGGAAAGAAAGGTAACCCATTTGCTTTGATCCCAGCCAAGGGCTGTAGCATCAGTCTCAAAACGAAAAAGGTATGAATCAATATCATCTTGTCTTTCTTTGAAAAGAGGCAACTTGGGGTAAACAGGTCTAGCACCAAAAGAAGAACTATCCCTACCTCTGTTTCCATGACCAGCATCTTGTTCCTCAAGTCTACGTTCAGAACGTAACTCAAGTTCCATTTGTTTTGTTTTCTCTCTTTCCAGCTCTAACTGAACATCGGCTTGTTTAATTTCTGCTTGTTTATTTGCGAGCTCAACTTCTGCTTGTTTATTTGCTAGCTCAACTTCTGCTTGTTTTTCCAATTTTTTTTTCATCCCTCAATCTTTGTCTCTCAAGACGATCAAAACAATCCTGTACATATTTGCCACGTTCCTTGTCAGGGATACCCAAAGTTGTAGCTTGAGCAATAAAAGATTGGAACAACTTATCATAATCGTCAGACATGGCTAAGTGCAATGTAGATCAACAAACAAAAAAAAACGTACCAAAAAAATATCAAAATGTCTAAACAGGAAATCAATAAAGTACTAAAGTGTCAACAACGAAATGGCAAAATGCAATTAATCACAATAAATTGTTTTATAAACCTTATGAAACAATGAAGTTTCTCCAAAAGTAAATTTACAGGACAATGCACAGTCTGAATTACAATGAAAACAGTGAAGTCTTACAAGTATATAAAGCAAAGTATGCATTGTATTAACTCAATATGTCTATAAGTAATGCAGTGACCAGTTTTATACCAAAATAGAACACACTAACTCAATATATGCTGAAGAACGTCAACTTTAGTTGATAGAATCACAAGAAATGTACAGCGAAAAAGGAAGGTACTAAGTTCAAAGTTTTAATCCAAATATATATTCAAAGAAAAATAAAATGAAATTTATGTCAAACACCTCAAACACTATAATCGCTAATACTAAATACCAAATGTACGGCGAAAGGGAAATAAACCCAATCAAATTATCAAAGTCTCAAACAAAAATGAACCAAGGGAAACAATCTATTGACAACTAAACCAAATCAAAAGAAACAATTTAACAAAATTAACTAATTATGACCACATACATAAATACAAAAATAAACTAAATCAAAATCAATACAAATCAAACAAACAAAATAAATTAAATCAAATGAGGCTGAAATCCCAACACGATAATCTACTTAAAATAAGGGCAAAGAGAACATACCCCAGACACGCATAAAAGGATAGGACCCTACAACAGCAAAGAACTAGTAAAACAAATACAATTCCCTAACAGAAGAATAGAGCCGAAGAAGAGAATAGGAACCCCCAAGACAGAAAAAGAGCTAAATCCTTAGTGCCCAGAAACTGTACACAGACACAGCCGTTAAACTGGAGACGGCAAATATCACACAAAACACCACATCCCAGTCATACACTATAACAAAATTTCAAAAGAATAAGCCCACTAGTCTACCGATATAAATCTATAACTAGTGGTGCCCTTACTAAATATGAATATGTATAACCTAATGTTAACACAGAGAAAGTCTAGGGTCACCAAATGTAACGACGGTGTTTTTAGTGTACTACTGAACTAAATTGTTACATATAAATGTTTATGGAATGAGTGTGTGCGTGGGCTTTCTGCCAATCTGTATAAAGGTGGGTGTTCTATCTCTGTTTACTAGACTCTTTCATCCACCACACACGCGCTTACAAACAAGGACAAAGGCCACACGGTTGTCTCTCTTTGCCCTCTGTTTAACTTATTCTCATACACTCATAGCATACATTAAACCACACAATTCACATCATATAAACCAATCTACACCAATAACAATTCACATCATATAAAGCAATCTGCACAAATAACTAACAAGTGGCATATAGGTTATTCACAACTTCAGCGCTCACACATTCACTCGCTACCGTAGAGGTCGTTGTCTCTCTCGAGAGACGTCACTCGACTCCTCTTTATACTAGTGTCGACACAGTCAGTATCACATTGACGACTTGACGGAGATTCCCGAACTGAATATTACTATTCAATGACTACTCACAGATTTAGAACATTCCTAGGCGTGAAATTAACGGCGCTAGGCGACAATAGCTACACTGACGGAACACTGCATGTGGTCCTGTAGGACGAATCTGTGGCTTACTTCGCTACCGTTGCTGCTCGTAGCACCAGTGATGTTAGGACGAAGGAGAGATGAAGGCTTGATGTCCGCACCTGGTCACGTACGTGATGCCTTCAGGACAGCTTCATCGGCCCTACACCAGGGGTGTCCGCTCCGTACCGGCCCCGCTGTACACAACATTTATACACTCATAAATGTTCGCTCTTATACCCAAAAGTCTGAATGTGTCTTCGACACATTATTATTCTTCAGAGCGATCTAGATCATTTCCTCTGAAAAATGTCTTCCTTATGCCACCATACTACAGTCACTATTGTCATAATTCTTATGACAATTCCTATAGCCACTTTAACACGGTGCACACAATTCCTATAGCCACTTTAACACTTTACACACATTTTACGTACCTACGAAAGCCCGTTACATTTTTAAACGCGAACGCCGTGCTTCCTGGAGACGCTTCGTCTCATCTTTATCTCCTAGGACTCCATCCCAAAAAGTCTGGAAGGCTGTTCGAAGAATTAGGGGCAGGGGTGGCTCGGCTTCTGTCGGCCATCTTAGAGATGGTGCCAGTTTGGTCACAGATATAAAGGCTGTGGCCAATTTGCTTGCCTCCACCATTGCCCATAATTCTTCAACAGAGCATTATTCACCTTTCTTCTAGAGAGAGAAGGAGAAGCAAGAATCTTGTACTTGTGATTTTATATCGCATAACTCGGAAGACTATAATGCCCCTTTTACGTTTTCAGAATTGCAGCAAGCCATGCAGAAATGTACTGACTCTGCTGCTGGATTAAATACCATCCACTATCAGCTCCTAACACATCTGTCTGAGGATTCACTCCTTGTACTTCTCAAGGCCTTTAACCATATCTGGATAACCGGTTTTTTTCCGCCATCTTGGCGCCAGGCTGTAGTTGTGCCAATTCCCAAGCCGGGTGAGGATCCTTCCGACCCGGGCAACTACCGGCCAATAGCTTTGACATCATGTTTATGTAAAACTATGGAACGCTTGGTCAATGCCAGACTGGTGTGGCATCTTGAGTCACAGGGTCTCATCACAGACCTCCAGTGCGGTTTCTGGCGCTTCCGTAGTACAACTGACCATCTAGTTCGCTTTGAGTCTTTTATCCGAGATGCTTTTGTCAACAAGCAGCATGTCTATGCAATTTTCTTTGATCTTGAAAAGGCATATGACACTACCTGGAAGCATGGTATAATGTATGATTTGTCGGACATGGGTTTTAAAGGGCATCTGCCCGTTTTTATTCACAATTTTTTGTCCAACAGGTCGTTCCATGTCCGTGTGGGCTTCACCCTCTCCGACTCCTTTGAACAGGAGATGGGTGTCCTGCAGGGCAGTATGCTATCTCCTGTTTTATTTAGCATTAAAATAAATAACATTGTAAAGGCCGTCAAGGATGATTCTGAATGCTCTTTGTTTGTGGACGACTTTGCTTTGTGTGCACGAGGTCGAGGACTTGCGTCCCTTGAGAGGCGCTTGCAGCTGTGCGTTGATCGCATCCAGGGGTGAGTGTCTCTCAATGGATTCAGGTTCTCGCCCTCCAAGACAGTCTGTGTGCATTTTACTAACCAGACGAATTTTTTTTCAGAACCTAGCCTGAGCATTGCTGGAGTGCCAATTAAGGTGGCCGAAGAGTTCAAGTTTTTGGGGGTCATCTTTGACAAAAGATTGACCTTCTGCAACCATGTTAACTACCTTAGAACCTCTTGTCAGAAGGCCCTCAACATTCTTCGTGTCGTTGGTCATACTGACTGGGGTGCAGACCGCATTGTCTTACTTCGACTGTACCGGGCCCTTGTTCGGTCCAAACTGGATTACGGCTCTGTGGTATATGGCTCGGCTTCAAAGTGTGTTCTACAGCGTCTGAACACAATTCACCATCAAGGTCTGCGCATATGTCTGGGAGCCTTCAGGACATCTCCAGTTCCTAGTCTGTATGCAGAGGCAGGGGAGCCTTCTCTCGGGCTCCGCCGCATCCGCCTCATGCTCAGCTACGTTCTGAAGCTGAAGGCCCATCCAGACAATCCTGCCTATGATTGTGTTTTTAACCCGTCGTTTGCAGAGATTTACGATGCCCATCCGGGAGCTGTCCGTCCACTTTCCTTCCGTGTCCGACCTCATCTGCAGGCGGCCGGAGTGGACCTGGACAAAGTTTCGGAATCTCTGCAACACGTCACTCCACCCTGGCTACTACCAGTTCCTGACATCTTGCTGGACTTGACCGCCCACAAGAAGGATTGTACTCCACCAGCCATATACCAACAGAGCCTCAATGAACTCCTTTCAATTTTTCCTGGCTATTGTCGTGTTCATACGGATGGGTCCAAGTCTGAGGATGGGAGGGTGGCTGCGGCTGCAGTGTCCTCTCGCCATCCTAAACGCCCATTTAAGCTCCGTCTCCCTGACCATTCCTCTGTATTTAGTGCAGAACTGCAGGCAATTCTGCTGGCACTCAAGCATGCCTATCAGTCTCGGGAAAGGAACTTCCTGATTCTGTCTGACTCTTTTTCTGCCCTGCAGGCCCTTCAGGGCGCTGGAACAGACCATCCACTGCTGGTGCAGATTAGAGAGCTTTACGCAGACTTGATGAAGGAATATTATGACATCATTTTTATTTGGGTCCCAGGCCACTTGTGTGGGCAGTGGGCAGATGTTCACATCTGCACGGGACATAGACGACCCCGCCCTCCACGAGTCGCCTGCTGCCTTGCAGGCCTGGCCGCTTGGCTGCGGAAAGGCTAAGGGAGGAAACCCCTGACATCAAAGCCCCCGTGTCTCCGGGGAAGGCTTTTGAGCCAGAGACTAGGACAAGGACAGTCTGATATAAAACCTACGACCCGAGGACCTCGATGCCATCGTCCCAGCTTGCTAGGCCATGGCAGATGAACCAAGGGTTTAAAGGGTGGGGCCAGCACTGCGCACACTGCACTCCACCAAAAAGCTCCACCGCGCAGGCTTTAGGAAACGTCCACGGACCATGACACTGACCATTCCAAGTCCTGTAGCGACGGGCGAGGGGCAAAACGGCAGGTGAAAGATGTCACTGGAAGCCGCAGTCTCAAACCTGCATGCAGGCGGTTCAGGATATTGGTCGCCTGATGTTGACCTGGGGATGACAACATCACTCGGCACACCCTGAACGACCAAGCAGCCTTCTCTAGGGACAGCACTGCTTGCTCCACACGGAGAGGGGCCTAGAAAAGGTGGCCTAACCAAAGCTCGTCCCCTCGCAACCCCAGTTGGCTAGCCGCGGTCAACGGGCATCTTCTCCTGCGGTCAAAAAACAAGAAAGAATAACGGATCCACTCTCATGACGACCACGACCGGACTCAACGTAGCATGCTGGAACGTCCGAACCATGCTCGACAAAGCAGACAGCGGACGCCTTGAACGTCGCTCCGCCCTCATTGCCCATGAATTGCGGAGGTTAAACATCGACATCGCCGCGCTCAGCGAAGTACGCCTTCCGGACGAAGGCAGCCTCCAGGCGTGGGTTTCATGGTCAAGACATCCATTGCGACTAAGCTGGAAAACCTACCAACGGGCCACTCAGACCGCATCATGTCCATGCGCCTCCCACTGAGACACCAGCAGCACGTCACCCTTCTCAGTGTGTACTCCCCAACCCTCCTGGCAGAGCCTGCTGAAAAGGACAAGTTTTACACTGACCTGCGCAGCCTCCTACAGAGTACCCCTGCAGACGACAAAGTCATCATCCTTGGCGACTTCAACGCCAGAGTGGGCCAGGACTATGAAGCCTGGAAAGGAGTCCTCGGCAAGCATGGCGTGGGGAACTGCAATGACAATGGCCGCCTACTGTTGGAGTTCTGTGCGGAGCAGCAACTGGTCATCACCAGCACTACTTTTCAGCAAAAGGACAGTCGAAAGACCACCTGGATGCATCCTCGCTCCAAACACTGGCACCTTATCGACTATGTCCTAGTGCGTCAGAGGGACCGCAGTGACGTCCTCCTCACCAGAGTGATGCCCAGCGCAGAGTGCCACACTGACCACCGCCTTGTCCGCTGCAAACTCAGGCTCCACTTCAAGCCAAAACCCAAGAATTGGGGGCCCCCCAAGAAAAAGCTTGACGTTGCCAGCCTTCAGCGTGACGATGTGAAAGCTGCCTTTCAGACAGATTTACAGCGCAGGCTCAAAGACACAGCGGACCCAGTAGACTCCTCCCCTGAAACACTTTGGGAACAACTGAAAACTGCTATTGCAAAATCCTCTGCAGAAGTCTTGGGTTTCGCCAGAAAGAAGAACAAAGACTGGTTTGACGAAAACGATGTAGAGATCCAGGAACACCTAGCAAAAAAAAGAGCCGCCCATCAGGCCCACCTAGCCCAGCCTTCCTGCCCTGTGAAGAAATCTGCCTTCCGCCTCGTCTGCAGCAGTCTCCAGCGCAAGCTCAGAGATCTCCAGAATGAGTGGTGGACCAGACTTGCACAGAGGACCCAGCTTTGTGCTGACAATGGTGACTACAGGGGCTTCTACGAAGCACTGAAAGCAGTGTATGGCCCCAGGCACCTGGTAAAAGTCCCCTGCGAAGCGCGAATGGCCAGGCACTCCTCACAGATAATACTTCCATCTTGAACCGCTGGTCGGAATACTTTCAGAGCCTCTTCAGCGCTGAGCGCACTGTTCAAGAAGCAGTCGTCCTACAAATCCCACACCTCCCAGTAAAGGTTGAATTGGACGAACCGCCCACCGCTGAAGAGACCCTCACAGCCATCCACCAGCTCAAGAGTGGCAAAGCAGCAGGCATTGATGGAATACCGCCAGAGATCTGGAAACATGGAGGCACAGCACTGCACAACAAGCTCCATGACCTCTTTCTCTGCTGCTGGGAGGAAGGAACACTACCAAAAGATCTCCGTGATGCAGTCGTTATCACCCTGTACAAGAACAAAGGCGAGAAGTCTGACTGTTCCAACTATCGGGGAATTACCCTGCTGTCCATTGCTGGGAAAATCCTTGCAAGGCTGCTCCTGAATCGGCTGGTACCTGCCATCGCTGAAGACCAACTCCCAGAGGGCCAGTGTGGCTTCAGAGCAAACAGGAGCACCACCGATATGGTCTTTGTGCTGAGACAGCTACAGGAGAAGTGCCGCGAGCAGAACAAAGGGCTGTACGTAACATTTGTCGACCTAACAAAAGCGTTCGACACTGTGAGCAGGCAAGGCATGTGGCAGATCCTGGAGCGACTTGGCTGTCCCCCAAAGTTCCTCAACATGATTGTCCAGCTACACGAGGACCAGCAAGGCCAGGTCAGACTCAACAATGATCTCTCAGAACCATTCCCTATTCTCAACGGCGTAAAGCAGGGCTGCGTGCTGGCACCGACCCTCTTCACCATCATTTTTAGCATGGTGTTGAAGCAGGCCACAGTGGACCTCGATGATGACGATGCAGTGTACATTAGGTATCGTCTCGATGGCAGCCTGTTCAACCTTAGACGACTGCAGGCCCACACGAAAACCCTAGACCAACTGATTCGTGAGCTGCTTTTGCTGATGATGCTGCCCTCGTTGCACACACAGAGAGAGCCCTGCAGCGCATCACGTCTTGCTTCGCAGATGCTGCCCAGCTCTTTGGACTCGAGGTCAGTCTGAAAAAGACAGAGGTCCTCCATCAGCCGGCACCCAAGACAGTGTATCGCCCTCCTCACATCATCATTGGCGAGTCTGAACTAAAGTCAGTGCACCAGTTTACTTACCTTGGCTGCATTATCACGTCGGACGCCAAGCTGTACAAGGAGCTTGACAGCAGGCTGGCAAAAGCGAACAGCGCTTTCGGGCGACTTTTCAAGCGGGTGTGGCACAATCAACAGCTGAAAACAGGCACCAAGATCAGCGTGTACAGAGCTGTGGTCCTCACCACCCTGCTGTATGGTTCCGAGTCTTGGGCCCTCTACCGCAGCCAACTACGACTCCTCGAACGCTTCCACCAGCGCTGCCTGCGTACCATCCTGGGCATTCACTGGAGTGACTATGTCACCAACGTCGAGGTCCTTGAACAGGCTGAAACTGTGAGCATCGAGGCTTTGCTGCTGCGGACACAGCTCCGCTGGGCGGGGCATGTCTCCAGGATGGAGGATCATCGCCTACCAAAGATCACCCTGTTCGGCGAGCTTGCTACTGGACACCGTGACAGAGGGGCACCAAAGAAGAGATACAAAGACTGTCTCAAGAAGTCACTTAGTGCCTGCCAAATCGACCACCACCAGTGGTCTTCGCTTGCTGCGGACCGTGACACCTGGCGCTCCACCATTTACAAGGCAGCTGTCTCCTTTGAGGACTCTCACAGAGCTAGCCTTAAGGACAAGCGGCTCAGGAGAAAAAACAGAAATGCCGCAGCTCAGAACCCTGGCCATACCTTCCCCTGCAGCCACTGCGGTCGAACCTGCCTGTCTCGGATTGGCCTCCGCAGCCACGAACAAGCCTGCAGACGTCGTGGGCAACTCCTATAAAATCTTCGTTCGCGAAGTCAAGCCAAGAGACGTACCTACACCCAATGGATTATGAGCCAAATATTACAATCACAGCTCACCTCCAATTCGTAACATATTACTGCACATTTCATCATTACTTACTTACTTACGCCTGTCACCCCTACCCGGGTATAGGCCGTCGACGAGAGACCTCCAGCAACTCCTGTCCTGTGCTTCTCCTTCGATTCTACTCCAGGTGGTTCCCAGTCTCTTGATGTCTGCTTGGAGGTCTCGACGCCAGGAGTTTCTCGGCCTACCTCTTTTCCTCTTTCCCTGGGGGTTCCATGACAATGCCTGCCTAGTGATACTGGCTTTCTCAGACTGTGACCAATCCATCCCCATCTTCTTCGCCCAATTTCATTCTCTGCTGTTATCTGCTCTGTTCTCTCCCAGAGTCTGACGTTGCTGATCTTCTCTGGCCAGTGGATTTTCAAAATTCTTCTAAGGCAACTGTTCATGAAGGTCTGTACTCTGTATACATCATTAGGTATACCTAAATATATACTGAATTCTATTCCTATTTCAGTCCCACATCTTCACATATGAATGAATACAACATGACATCCTAGTTATAACTACATCACATAATTACATGACTAAACAAGTATTGACACGAGCCATCGCATTTCCTTCAAACATGGCTCTTCTGCACTCTAATAATAATTCATAAAACAATACTTTCTTTTTCATCTGAATAGCGTTACAGGTCATTATAAATACCGGTAATAAAAGAATAAATACCTGTATTCAATATACAGCTATCGAATTCTCTAGCCAGAATTCTTCCTCGGAGCCCTAGCGAAAACGACCGCTCGGCTCGACTGGTATAGCATCTCTAACCGGCAATTATTCCCGATACCACACTGTCACTCCCACACGTGACACGTGAACATCGCTCACCTACATTACCGCACGTGAACATGGCTTATCTGTACATTACCGCTCGTGAACAATGCTTATCTCTACATTATTCGCATGTGTACATTCGGTCCAACTGCTAATGACGTCACACCATCGTCCGACCGAACCCTGCACTAAAGGCGTTCGTTACACTCACCCTCACATATCCATCTGGCTCTCGAACGAACTATCATGCCGTCAATTTTCTTATTTCTAATAGTTTGCAGTTCTTCTTTTAATGTCTGGAGACCTTGTGAATTAGCATCACATAGATTCTTTTCTAACTTGTAAATTTCACTTTCTAGTCTCTTTTCTTGTTTGTCTTCTTCTTTTTTCTTGAATGAGCCATACGAGATACGTTTCCCCCTGATCTCCATAAGTATCATTTCAAAGAACAAACTGTCATCGACGGTTAATTGAAAATTCTCGTTGTTAATTGTATGTACATTGTCGAAATTATAGACAAGTGCCCCATTTTGTTTTTTAAGGTCCACCAAAACCTATTTTAGGGAATCAGCATAGACTTTGTCTTTTAACAGACAGTTATTGAATTTCCAATAGGAGCGTGCTTTTCTTCTTACTTCATCGGTCATCAGCTCCATAGAGATCAAAGAATGGTCAGATCTGTAGCTTATACCTATATCCACTTTTTTGAGTTTTGGCAACAAAACGTATGACACCAAAAAATAATCTAGTCTACCCCTCTGTGTGGAATTAAACCTTCTCCATGTATATTCCCTCCTTTCAGGGTTTAATTCTCTCCATATGTCCACCAGTTCAAGAAGTGACATCAATTCCACAATTTGTTGTCTCGCCCTCGGGCGATGTATACCTCTATAACAAAAGGAATCCATGGTTGGGTTAAGGATGACATTCCAGTCACCACCCATAATAATGTTTTTATTATCCATGTTCGTTACATGATCGCACAGCCTTTGGAAAAAAGACGGTGAGTCGCAACCGCTAGGGCCATATACGTTAGCAAGAGTACAACGTTTTCCGGCTATGTCGATATCCATAATAATAAAACAACCACCATCATCCCGAATTATATTGTGAACCTTATATTAAAAATTATTGCTAAACAAAATAGCTACGCCCTTACTGTTTGACTCGTTGCCGCTGAGCCAACATTCATAACCCCACTGACTTCTTATGGTGTTTTCTAGGTGAACTTTCAGGTGTGTTTCTTGTTAAGAAGTAAATATTTGCGTTTTTCTTTCGAAGGTGATCAAAAATATCACGCCGTTTCCTAAAAATAATCAGATAGCCCGTTACAATTGAATGAACATATTTTCAGCGAGCTTGACTTAGCCATTCAAGTTATTTACAAGGCAAATATGACTCATACTAATAGTCAATCTCACAGTTATCATAACATCTCGTAATTGAAAAGGTGGCCACGCATAACACAAAAGACCTGCAGGCGGATACACACCAAAGATTACAATACTATAAGGCAACATATGAGCAAAAATACATGTGAGTTTGCACCCGGACCAGACAAATAAATGCATGCATAAAAGGCTCACTGGGTACAGTATTTTTTTCATGTCTATTAGGTTACAAGTCCGTCTTGTATCCAAACCCATCGTGCTCATCAAGCATACAGAGAGAAGGAAGGATAGACAAGAAAAAAGAGAAAAAAAGAGACACAGCGAAAAGAGGAACATGAATTTCAAACATAGTACAAATATATAAAAGAATATACAGCAACACATGGCGTACTTCACGAGACAAGAACTAATCAAAAATCGGCTAGGCCGTGCTGACCTAATATCCTGAATTAAATTACGTTACAATTAAAAACAAATGCAGCCTGTTTAAACCTGAATACGGGTGGAGAAGGGTGGGAGCGGGGGAAGAGGTGGGAGGAGGGGGGTTGGTGGTGGTGGGGGTGGGGGGAGGGGGGTGGGGGTGGGGGGTTGGAGGTAGTAGGTGACAGATGTCTAAGTATATGAAGAGAAGGAGATCATTAGCAAGCGTGCAAACGCAGTACATCCTGCTCCGTGGGCCTGGATCGCTGATTTGAAAAGGGCAGACATACAAACTGATACAAATATACGTGTATGTAGGTATTATCAAGTAGCCCTGATATTATAGTAAGTTCCTACAACCGGCAACACTTTGAACACATTGCCATTTCCCAATAGTCATGTTCATTCAAAATGAAGAAGCTATAGTCATAATTTTATTCATTCCATTTCGGTTGCACGGAAAATGTACATAATACATGCAGTTCAGATAAAGGTATTATAATAGTCTGTTCATATACAGACGTGTCTACTGAACGATCGCAGGCGTGTTATATCTAAAGTGGCTAGTTACACTAGGAAAACCTTGCCGGAAACCTTGTCTTCAGCAAATTAGGCATGGTAAACTGACCAAAGGGTGATTTTAGAGTTTAAATTTACACATGGACATGAACAGCAAATGTATCTTGTGCAAGGTGTGTGTTGCCTATAACCCCTTTCCCATCCAGCGCCAAGCGTGAGGGCTAGCTCAAAGCGTAACGACCCGGCGGTACTGTCCGAGGGGCACCAAGCCACCCAGGCAACACTACCGAGCCGTCAGAGTCACTCCACCTCTGATATGTTATACTATACAGTGTCTAGGCATAGGCTCGGCACTGGAAGTGAGAGAGGTAAGGCATGAGGTAAACATGTAGAATGCATAAGCGTGACTCACTGCTTTGAATTGTGCTCACCGGTTAGTCGTTGACAGAAGGAGCTGCGTCTTTGTTTCCGTTTTATCAATTCCAGTTATTAACAAGGATGGGCAAACTACTTTTAAAAAGTAGTCCGCTACACTACAGTTACATTTGTAAAAAATAGTAGTTCGCTACTTTACAATTACATTTTGAAGAAATGTAGTTCGCTACTTTTACGGTACTTTAAAAAAAGTAGCTAACTACTTTTCAAACTACTTTTTAAAAAACTGTAATCACAACTGGGACTGATAAGTATTTTGAAGTTCAACTTCAAGTAAATAATCAAGTTTAAAGTCAAAAATAGCCTTTTCTTAAATATACAATATCTTTAGTATTATTTCAAATTATTATAATCATAGCTATCAATACTTAGGCCTACCTATTTTTTCATCATTATGATTATATTTATTATTATTATCATTATTTTTCTTTTGATTTTCCCCACTTTGTTTTGTTCATAAATTTGTAACATACATAGGCGTAGCAAATATCATTTTTATTCCCACTTACCCCCTTCCAAGACCATCCATATTCAACTTGGTCTAAACGTTTTATCACAATGTCAAAACGTCAGTGTTCAAAAAGACTAAGCTAAGTAAAATAAATAAATGAAAAAAAAATGAAGTATGCCAGGCATTGCCAACATCAGGCATTTATTCTAGGCTTTTCTGTAATATAAATTAATTCCGAAGCTTTGTGTTCTGTTCGGTATCAAAAAGTACAGTGATCGAAGGGCATGAGTGATGATTCACCTGTTGTGTTCCCAGCCATTCTAATACTAGTAATAGATGACAATAGATCGGCATTCATTCGGACAACTCCCCTACTAAATTTAAAACCGATTTATATGGGGAAAGCCGCCATTATGTTTTATAGGCTATATATCCTGTTCAGCACTCTAAACAAGAAAATGGAATTCTTTCCGTAAATAAAAATAAATTAATATAGCTTTTGTCATCCCAGGTGAATGCCGATAGAATAAAACTGGACGCATTTCGCAATGTAAGAAAATCAAAATAGGAAAACTCAAAAAGTCAACAAACCTTGAGATGAAGCCTAGCATGTTCTTAATTAAACGAACTTTAGTTCGCTAACTCTGACGAACTAGAGTTCACGATCTCGGACGAACCAGGTTGGTTCTTAATTGGATGATCTAAAGATACGGCGAATCTAGTTCGAAGTAGTTCACGAACCTCGGCAAACCATAGTTCGCTGTCGGAAAAGGTTCGCACAATGTGTTCAGCAAAGCAAGGCGAACCTTTTCTCTGATTGGTCAAAAAAATTTTTACCCTCTTCTGCGTTGGAGATAAGAAGACAGTCACTGATACAAACAATTATGCCCAACGGCGATATTTCACTCGTGCGAAGAACAAGACCTATTTTTATTGATTTGTGGGAGGCGCGGCGCTGTTTGTGGGGTCGCTACTGCAAGGAGTACAAAAACAAACATCGTTCAAATCGCGAAGCGGCAGCCATTTTGAACACCTTCGCAGTAAGTACGCCGAATCAAGCACTTCAGTTAAGAAAGAGAACCATGGCAAACCTGGTTTGCTGAAGTTCGCCTAGGTTCGTTCAACCTCAATTAAGAAACAAACCAAAAGATTGCCGATCTTCTCCGATCTAGGTTTGCCGATCAAAAGTTCGTCCAATTAAGAACAGCTCTAAGATTGGATGCTGTCGTCTTCTGCTCGCTGGAATCCGTACTTGCATTTGAATATAAATGCATTGTCCTTTTCTTTGAGATGAAAAAATTCTAGATACGGTTTAAACAAAGTGGGAAGTTTCTCCATTTTCTGCGGTCAAAAATTTGTGCGTTCTGTGCTTGATTTGAACAAAGACTGAGATGACTGGCGCGCGCTTTTGAAAGTCACGTGGCTTGCTATTGCTATCAGCCAATCACAATCATGCATCCGTTCGCTGAGCGAGTGATCAATCTCGCGCGAAACAGCAATTTCGCCACTCGCTTCGTCTTGGCTGAAAGGGATGGGCAAGTCACATGGCAAGGAAAGTAGCGTAGCGAAAGATACATTTTCGCTACTTCGCTACTGACAAAATATCCCCGATCACATTCGTGCCAGCGGGACGTAAAAAAGGAAGAAGATAGATAGATACTGACAAATTAGTAGTTCGCTGCTTTACAACTACTTTTTAAAAATATGTAGTTTGGATCGTTACAAACTACTCCAAATAGTAGCGAAACTACAAAATGTAGTCGCTACTCTCGCTACTTGCCCATCCTTGGTTATTAATTACAGTGTGTTTGATTGGACTACTTTACTGCGCTTACCATCCTCGTCATGGACATATCAATTTTGTGAAATTATGTGAGTAATTTACACTTATTTAGCCGACATTGTGATCAGTGGTAGGTCACTGAACGAGACAGGCCAGGCCACTTAGCCTGTATGGGTACATTGGGTGCTTTGACACTGTTGCTGCTTGCTGTTACTGTACTGTACTGTACTGTGCTGTATATTGGTACATTGACATTCGAACACTGTGATTTGATCAAGCTTCGTACAATGGGTGACAGTAGCACTTCACCGAAAGGATTGTCTAAAGGACCGACAAAACGTCCGCCTAACCTCCTGACACCTCCATCCGACAAACGAGACCCCAAGAAAGCAAAGCAGAAGCCGACAGAAGAGGAACTGGAGTCTCTTATTCATGAGGCACAGGGGATGGATTTTGCTCCAACCGCGCCTGCGAGTGAGCAGCGGCAGGCCGACATCAGCGATATTCATGAAACAGTCCTCACTCGAGTTAATCAAGCGATTAGAGACTCGGGGCTCACGCTAAGTACTGAGGTTGACAATGTATTCGTCAGACAGCTGCTGCCAGCCCTACTTACTGCTATTTCTATGGCTGTCGGAGAGGCCATAGATCGCCATTTTGCCCTTCGTGCACAGGTATCTGATACTATAGACTTTCAGCGTCAGCAAGAGATGTGCAATTGGTTCCAGAGTACATGCTTGTTGCTAAAGTATGAGAACGATCGGCTAGCTCAGTACTCCCGCCGTGAGACAATAAGGATTTCTGGACTTGCTGAGACGCCGAACGAGAACCTCCAAGATAAGGTGTTTAAGGTGTTCAGCGACTGTGGGGTGACAGTGGGAGAGGAAGATATTTCCACCATGCACCGCACAGGCAAGCCTAAAGCCAGGGGGCGGCCAGTACTTGTCCGCTTCATCTCCAGGAGAAAAAAGAAGGAGGTCATGGTCGCCAAGAAATCTTTGTATAACAAAGATGAATACAAGAAAAAGATCTTTCTCAATGACGACCTGATGCCCCTGAGAGCTAGGCTCCTCACGTACGTGAAGAAAATCGAAGTTGTTGAGAAGGCCTGGACCACTGAAGGGAAAATCTTCTGCACTAAAAAGAAACCGCCTGGTGCCCCATCAGACCGTGACAAACCCATCTGCGTGGAATCTCCTGAGGATCTTTTTAAGTTGGGACAGACAGATGTTGACTTTGAAGCTCTGGGTTTGTCCTCTCTGGTATTTGCATAGGACACCCGCGGGGGTGTCATTCGACGTGCCGGCGCATCAACCCTGCAACCACAAAAACTTGCCTCACATGATTCACTAATATATGTACATACTACAGGCGACTCAATGATTACGGACGACTTAGACGACTCAACTCTTACATCATTTATTTGTGGCAAGCAGCTACTAGCAGTCAATTCTGACAAGATGGTTGTACCATACAGTGGTGGTATTGGTATTGATGATCATTTTCGGTGCCACGATGCAAACGGTGCAAATGACACAGCCCGTCAGCTTATCTGTTGACTGCCTCTGTCCCTGATTTTGGAGTGGCACGGTTACGTGGTGCGGATGCTGTTCTTGAAATAGCACCTGCGTCACGGCATCCTGTCGCTCTGGAGTCGGGGGCGGCGGCAGTTGTGGAAAATCATGTGTTACGTGTTGGTGACATTGTTTTGGATCGACATAGCGTGGCTTCAGATGATTATGATAGCGTGCTTGTCCGTCCAGCTCCCCCATTGACCGCCCCAGTCCCTTTTCTTGGAGTGGCACGGTGCTGTAGTGCTGACTCTGTTACTGAAATAAGGGTTGCGGCGCCGCAGCACCCTGTTGCTCCGAAGTTGGTGACGGGGGCGGTAGCGGCGGAGGTGTGCCTTAGAACGGATATTGTTGCAAGTGGAAAAAGTGGTGTGAAAAATTGCAATCTGTCAATAGTTAACTCCCTCTTCACTGTCTCCGCCTCTGATTCTAGATTGGCACGGTCTTGTGGTATGGGTGCGGCTACCAAAATAGCCGCGCCTGCCCCACGACACCGGCCTGCCGTGCTGCCGGTGGCGGGGCTGGCGGAGACAGTAGCCGCGGCCGAGAATGATCGTGATGCATTATCATGTGATGAGATTCTGACCCGAAACTATGTGATTTCTGATGAAAGTGTTTCTTCACAACCTATAAACGTACCAGTCAGCAATGCAAGGGTACACTATTCGCCAGAGCAGACGACAGGCTCGACAGACATTGACTACTCCCTTGCTCTTGAAATCACAACGGACCCCTCCCTCAATAGCCAGCTCGAATGTTCTCCCTTGTCTTCAAGCAATGGTGATGTGGAGGACAACAGAGCCTGTGTTCGAGATGTCGATGCGTTCGGCGAGCTATCTTTCCTATCGCTGAATGCGTGTGGGTTGCCATCTAAACTGTTATACCCGGATTTCGTGGACTTTATCAGTAAATATGATGTGGTTTGCCTAAGTGAAACGAAATTGTCTGACGTTGACGAAATCGATGTGCCAGGCTTTGTTGGGGTTTTTTCGTAATCGATTACAGTACGGACGCAAATCAGGAGGTATTTGTGTTCTAGTCAGATATCAGCTTGCGAATTTTGTCACGATATTTCAGATGAAAACACGTAACCAAATTGCAAGCAGTACTCATGGTCATCATTACAAGTTCGTCGATGTTAATATTCCTGATGATGTTTTGCTGCTAAAATTGACATATCCGCACACTTCAGATGACCTGTATATTGGTGCGGTGTATTTGCCCCCAGAAGGTTCACCATATGTTAATCTGAATTTTTTCACTCAGCTTGAAGAATGCCTTGTTGAACTAAAAGTTAACGTGAATAAGTTGTGTCTTATGGGTGATTTGAACGCACGTACAGGAAATCTTGATGATACATATGTAGAGGATGTAGAAGATGACATAGATGCATTTGTTACATGTAACCTGCAGCCATTTACAAAGTTACCAAAACGTACCAATATTGATGCAAAAACAAATAATATGGGCTTCAAGTTGATTGATTTCTGTAAATCAATGGACATGGCTATTGTCAATAGCCGTGATGGTTTTGATGTGTCTACTGGGAAGACCACATGTAAGAATGTCAGTGTAGTTGATTATGCTGTCTGCTCCCTATCACTTTTTCAAGAGATAAAAGAATTCAAGGTACTAGACTTTTGCGAATTGTATTCAAATATCCCCTGTCCTATATCTATGACTGAACCTAAGCAGAATGAATAATTTGTACAATGACATATATAAGGATATGAAGGATGATTCTAATGTTGAAAATAAGCCAGCAGCCACTCATAAAAAAGCACGCCCTAAATGGAAGCCAGAATTTAGTAGTTGTTTCATTGAAAATTTATGCGAGGCTAGAATTAATCAACTTAATGTAGGCATACACAAGGCTTTACAGTCTAGTGAAGTTATCACCCAAGAATACATAGACTTAGCTACAAAGGAAGCAGCTGACATTATGATCAGTAGTGCCACCTTCATTGGTTCTTTGAAAGTTGAGACAGGTTGTACCTTTAGAGCTCGCAATACGCATTCACACCAAATTAAAGATTGCCCCTGGTTTGACAACAGTTGTAAGGAAAAAAGAAAGAGCTATCAGAAGGCGAAGAAGCTTAATAGTAAATTTTAAAATGCCAAATCACTTGAAACCCAATCGGTTGCAGCCAGGCAGTACAAAAAACAAATAAGATTACAATTTAAGGCTTTACAAATCCAAACTTGCTCAAACATTGAGGAGTCTCAGAAGCAAGGATCCGAAAGCTTATTGGAGGATAATAAATGGCAGTGCTTCTGAAAGGAGTAGTGGAATGACTAATCTCTCAAGCCAAATTTTTTATGACTACTTCAGAAAGCTCAATACTGAGTCAGAAGAAACACTACAGGAACAGACTGTAGAGCCTGATTCAAATGCAGTTAATAATGATGCACTTAGTGCTCCATTTACTATTGATGAAGTAAAAAAATGTATTTGTGCTCTAAAGTCTAACAAGGCTTGTGGTGATGACAAAATTACTAATGAATTTCTTAAGGCGTTGCAAGGGAAAATGGTGGAAACCTTCACATCATTGTTTAACCTGGTATTAAAAGCTGGTAAAGTTCCCACTGAGTGGACAACTTGAATTATACTACCAATTTATAAACAAAAAGGCGACAAACAGGACCCTAACAATTATAGAGGTATAACCATATTAAGCTGTTTTGGTAAACTCTTTACCAGTGCTCTCAACTCACGGTTAGCCTCATTTATCAATGACAATCACGTATTAGGGGAAGAACAGGCTGGCTTTAGACCTGGTTACTCAACTTCAGACCATATTTTTACCCTTACTTGTATGACTGATTTTTTATTATCAAGAAAAAAGAAACTTTATTGTACATTTGTTGACTTTGCGAAAGCGTTCGACCAGATTAATAGGTCTTTTTATGGCAAAAGTTAATAAATACAGGTGTTAATGGACAAATATTTTCGGTTATCCAAAATATGTATGCCAGAGCTAAATCTTACGTCAGGGTAGGAAACAGTTGTACAGATAGTTTTTTATGCAGTGTCGGTGTTAGACAAGGTGAAAATTTATCGCCGCTTCTTTTTGCCATATTTTTAAATGATAGTTACTCATTCATATCACAAACGACAGTAGGTCTTATAAGCTTCCAACACGATGCCCAAAATGTTAACCTGGACGTAAATGATTGTGATGCCCTGCTTAAAATGTTCATTTTACTGTATGCTGATGATACAGTCATGTGCTCTGAGTCTGTAAAAGGATTGCAGGCTGCCCTTGATGCACTGTCTGAATATTGCTGTAACTGGCACATTAATGTAAATATTGACAAGACTAAAATAGTTGTTTTTTCAGAAGGTAAGATACGCAAACAAACAACCTTTACTTTTAACAAAAGAAATTTGGAGGTAGTCTGTGACTACAAATATCTTGGGCTGAAACTTAACTACAATAATAAATTTTCAATTGCACAAAAAGAATTACACGTTAGTGCAACAAGACCAATGTTTGCACTCCTCAAGAAAAGCAAAAAGCTTTTGCTTCGTCTAGAAATACAAATTGATCTTTTTGATCAGTTAGTGTCACCAATACTGTTGTATGGAAGTGAAATATGGTGCCCATCTATGTCAGAGCTAGCCTCAAAATTACAACTAAGGTAGTACAAGATAGTGCTTGGCATAAGGAAATCTACTCCCACCTTATTTATCTATGGGGAACTTAGAAAATGTCCTATGGAATTACATGCCAAATCAAGGATGCTGTGTTTTTGGTATAGGATGAGATCATAGACCAAGTCAACCAGAAACAACTTTTCAAACCTGAACTGTTGTTTACACTTGATGTCACTTCACTATATACTGTCATACCGCACAATGACGGCCTCAATGCACTTTCGTACTTCCTCAACCAAAGAAGTCATAAACAACCTCCTACTCATACTCTTATACGTCTGGCTGAATTGGTTCTCTCTCTTAACAGTTTCTCCTTTGATGGCGTCACCTTCGCTCAGTGCAGTGGCGTAGCGATGGGCACTAAAATGGGACCCAGCTATGCCTGCCTCTTCATGTGTTTCCTTGAGAACCAAATACTTCAGACATACACCGGGCCTGTCCCTGAGATGTATAAACGCTACATCGATGATGGTATCGGAGCTACACACATGACCCACGCTGCACTTTTAGACTTCATTCACTTCGTGCAGGATTTCCACCCATCCATCAAGTTCACATACAATATATCAGCTACTTCAGTCGACTTTCTGGACATGAGCATCAGTATTGACTGCGGAATGTTGAAAACTTCAATACATTACCAGCCTACCGATTCACATTCATACCTCGACTACCGCTCTTCGCACAACCCCAAATGTAAGAATAGCATCCCATTTTCTCAGTTTCTTCGGCTTAAAAGAATCTGTTCCGAAAAATCAGATTTTGATGTTCAATCCAAAGAAATGGCTGGATTTTTCATCGACAGACATTACCCACATACTGTTGTTCAAGGTTCTCTCCAAACAGTACAAAAACTTAGTCGCGCGAGTATACTGCAGACTAAGCCTACCGCTGAGAGTGACAGGCCCATCGTAACCATGGTTTACCATCCGCACACCAATCCGGTTCGTAAAATACTTCTTTCTAACTGGGGTCTTTTGTCATCCAGTAAAGAGTCCGCTGCTATCTTTTCTGAACCTCCGTTGGTGGCTTTCAAGAGGGATATTAATTTACGAGACATGCTTGTTCGCTCTACTCTTAAGCCTCGTTCTACCACCAGACCCTCCGGCTCCACACCGTGCAATGTTCCAAATTGCAAGACATGTCCTTTTATTTGCCCTTCTACAGTGGTGAATGGTCCACGCTACAAATTCAACATAGACAGATACTTCACATGTCAAACTACCAACGTGATTTATGTCATCTCCTGTGTGAAATGCGGCCAACTCTATGTTGGAGAGACGGAAAGAACCATCAACGACCGTTTTAAAGAACATCTTCAGTCGGTCAAGTACCATTACAATAGACCGGTCGGGCGACATTTCAACCAGGCCGATCACTCCGTCTCGGACATTCGTGTTAAAGGCCTCTGGCTTATGCAAGCCAGTAATGTCTGGGCCAGGAAAGACCGAGAAAAATTTTTGATTAATAAACTGGGCACTGTGGCGCCACTCGGGATGAATATGAAAGATTAACTTTTTGGACCTTACCTGTGTCTTCTGCTAACTGTCATTTACCTTACCGAGTCGCTTCTGTCTGACTACTCACTAACCAGATAGTTGCGGCTGGCGCTGATTGATATGTACTTTGTGCCTCCCATGGGGACTTTTTCAGCGCTGGCCATACGTTAAGTTGGATCCCTTGCCCTTCCCTGTCGGGCGCCTGGTCGCCGGTCCTTGGATTTATGCGCGGGTGTGGGGGGCGATCATGTGCATTCCCTTGGGGATGTATGTGGTCGTCTTGTTCGCATGCCTGTGCGTTCGTCCGTGGGCTGGAGGGTGCCTGTTGGGTGGGGCTGGTGGCTCTGTTTGTTTGCCTTCCCCCCCCCCTCCCTTTTTGTTTTCTCTCTCTCTCTCTCTCTCTCTCTCTCTCTCTCTCTCTCTCTCTCTCTCTCTCTTTCTCTCTTCCCCCTTTCTCTCTCTCTTCCCTTTCCCCCTCCCCTTCCCCCGCCCCTTTTGTCTTTCTCTCCCCCCACACCGGTTTTTTTTTGTTTTTTTTTTTTTTTTTTGAGTTACCCTTGAAGATGGTTTCACAACTACCTACTCTCCTCTTATACCATTATTCTCTTACTGAATTTGATTATTTGCTTTGTTTCATCGATATTCCTTGTTGTG
This sequence comes from Semisulcospira habei, assembly GCA_036245525.1. Classification (NCBI taxonomy): domain Eukaryota; kingdom Metazoa; phylum Mollusca; class Gastropoda; family Semisulcospiridae; genus Semisulcospira; species Semisulcospira habei. Next base: position 132,874,655 of record BTPG01000003.1, on the reverse strand, counting down.
TACCATGCTAAATGCTGGGGTTTTTTTCCCGGGGTCCTCCCGTTTTTCCCCGAGGTAGTCCTCAACTCGATGGTGATATAAGGTTTGCCTTCGGGTTGGTGTTTAGCTGGCTTTGTGTATTAGACACTCAGCCTACTTCGTGCCCAAGGGTACTCCCCGTTCGTTCTCTCTCTCTCTCTCTCTCTCTCTCTCTCTCTCTCTCTCTCTCTCTCTCTCTCTCTCTCTCTCTCTCTTTCTCTTTCTCTCCCTCTCTCTCTCTCTCTCTCTCTCTCTCTCTCTCTCTCTCTCTCGCTGTCTCTCTTCTCTCTCTCTCTCTCCCCGGCCTCACACACGCGCATTTACTTTTGCTCGCTCCTGCGCGCGCTTACACACACTCTTGTCTCTCGTGATTAGTTTCTCTCGGAGTCTTTCTCTTACGATTTTTTTCTTTGACGTCATTTTTACTTTTGTTCTTCCTTTCCTTTTCTTTTCTTTTTCTTTTTACGTCACCTTCAGTTGCCACATTCCTTCTGCATCTGAAGATAAGTAGCAAATAATGTCTCTGTTTGTTTGTCTATTTTGACAAAGGGTATTTACCCGAAATATTAATAAATTGTGTTGTACCGTTTTTTCTAAGCGTGTTTCTTTCTCCGTTGGGTACTTCTTTGCATTTCACACGCTTGGCAGTCACCTTTTTGGTCTGGATTATTTGGTATAGGATTGTCACGAATAGTAATAAGTGCAAATTTTCTGCTGTCATGTACAGATTTTTGCTGAAGCTGTTTGACGAGGGAAAATTTGAGTCTGCTTTATAAAGTCTGTCAAGATTAACTTGGAAGAACTCGGCCTCAGTGGATTTTGGATTAATCAGAATAATTTAGATTATGGTTACATATGGTATAAAGAAAAAATTAAGCGTTGCCTCCAGGACCGGTATATTCAACAGTGGTATGTTGATGTGGAGTCATCCGAATATTGTTATAATTATAGAATGTTCAAGACAAAGTTTGGTATGGATGATTACATTTTTAAATTACCTGAAAACCTAGCAAAATCAACGTTACACTTTAGAACACTTAATCACTCTCTACCTGTACAGTCACTCAGATACAGAGGGATTAGTAGAGAAAATAGAATATGTGATAAATGTAACAGTGGGGACTTCGGGGATGAATTCCATTATTTATTTTGCTGCCCTTACTTTGCTGAAAAGCGTAAACTGTGTTTAAAAAAATACTATTACAGCAGACCAAATGCAGTCAGATTTGAACAGCTACTTACTTGCTGCAGCAAAACTGTCCTATTGAAATTAGCTCATTTTATAAAGTTAATACTGAAGGAATTTTAACGTCCAAATTGGGTAACTATTTCATGTTCCTCTCCTCGTACTCACACACTAGTTTTGATGTTTTTTTCAGATTATACCACATGTATGCATGGGTTTGTATAGGCGCCAAACTGCTCTTTCTACCACCCTTGAGCTATCGTGGTCGTGCCATATCTTGCTGTGGTGTGGGCAGGATGAGTTAAAACTGGCTGAAGCTCGCATCTACACTAGTCCTTTTTAGATTGACTTACTTTGGATTATCTCTTATTTTTTCCCCGTGCCCACTGTCAACCAGGTTGTATGGCTTATTTATCATTAAGTCAGAATTGCTATACAACAAACAGGAGGTGAGGGTGTGTGCGTCACGCGGAGTGCATCTTGGGCTTTTCTTTTTTTTTTTTTTTTTTTTTTTTGGAGATTAGCCATGGCTAACGCCTCGAATTTTCAGGAAATACTCTGCGTGAGGTGTATACTTTCATTTCCTGTCTGTTACACACACACACACACACACACACACACACACACACACACACACACACACACACACACACACACACACACACACACACACAAAATGTTCTTATCGGAGTATGATCTATATTATGTATGTCAATTGTTTGTGCTGTTGAAAGTCCATGTGTTTTATTTTTGATATATAATAATCTAACGCATACCTTAGTCTCAATGTTAATGTTATATTTATTTCTTGAGCACAGTTTATGTTTGTGTTTTTGCCATTTCTTTCATGCCCCCAGTGGGTCCGAGATTGAATAAATGAACTGAACTGTGACCGAAAGGAAGAGCCCGGTATTAGGCAGAGGCCTGCGGTCACGACAGTAGACCACGACCTCTGGCCCCGACCCAGACCAGGCCCGCCGCCCCCGGGCAACGCCCACGCCCAAGCACCCCTCTGAAAAATCATAGGTGTATTGCGACCCCTCACATTCAACAAGTTTGCCCCGATTTGGCAAAAGCCTCCGTGTCCGCCCCCCAAGAGGAGCGAGACCTTCACTGGCTTGAAAATCTCGTTCGTCACAGAGACGGACACCCCGGCCCCACGCCACACCTGGGCAGGTCTATACGTGTATAAATACATGTAACACAAATACAGAAAATACACGTGCGTGGATTTTGTCTGTGTGCGATTCACCGTGTGCATGCACTGTCAATTGCTTGTTCCGTGTGTATTCTGAGTCTGTGATTCATTATTGTAACTTACTTGAAATCTGCGTAACGGTGTTTTTCTTCTTGTTATTATGAATGTCCTCTTGCATCTCACCACTGCACTGTTTCCAATGTTTGGTCCAGGTTTCCTATTCATTAATATTTTCTGTTGCGCTGTGATATAAAAAAAACCGTTGGTCTGATTGTTTAACTATGAATATGACACAGAAGCCACACACACCTGGAGTAGATCTTCACATTGGTCACGCTACGTGTGTATGGCTTATAGCACTTTCGCGTCCAGCGACACGCCCAAGAGCTGGTTCGACCGTGGCAGCTCAACCCAGGCCGCATGCCTCCCCGGAGAGAGACATACCAACCAGACACCTCCGCCGAGCAGGCAGGGACATTCCACCTCTCACAGGCTGTACATGGTCCGTCTTGCACCGGGTGCGAAAAAGATAGGCCGCATTACAGACTTAGAAATAGACCACACAAGACGTGGAAATAGGGCACACAACCGAGGTTAGTACCTCGCTTGACTCTTCTGCTAACTCTACCTGGATGCAGCCCATACCCACTTCACATCCAGCGCAGAGCCGAAAGGCTGGCCCGACCGTGACAACCCAACGATGGCGCCATGGCCGCATGCCTCTCGGGGAATAGAGATATAGCAACCAAACACCACCATCGAGCCGTCAGGGACGTCCAACCCCTCGCAGGCTGCACATGAACCATTCAGTACCTGATGTGAAGGGGACAGCCCGCTCGACAGACTTAGGGAGGTAGCACCTCGATGGGCTCGTCTACTCTGACACACACGCTGGGGTTGAGCGGGAAGTGACGAGGCCTGGGGGATTTGTCGTCTTCGCTGGCACCAGGTCTCGGTCTCGCCGCGGAAGCCGCGTAGGACATGGTAACGGCGACAGCCGGGCTCTACCTCGTCCAGCACCTCTCAAGCGCGGGTCGTGGGGAGTCGAAGACACCGGCAGTCGCGAGGCTTCTACGCTGATGTCCACTCGGTGTGCTGGCGTGCCGTTCATTAAAGCATTGACGTCATCAGCGTTAGTGTCGATGTCCACTTTAGTCACTTTGTTGTTTATCTTTATAAACACTTTTCCTTCTGACGACCAAGCTGATCGCTCCCCCATTATGTCCCTCATTTCCCTGAGCAGTTTTTGGTTGCGTGGAGTGAGGTCGTCCGTGATGACGATTCCTTTGCCTTTGAGTTTTCGTCTTTGTGAGGGAATCAGGTTTCGGACCTCTCGCCTCACAAATCGCACTATGACAGGGCGGTGTCTTCCCTCAGTCCTGCCCCCGAGTCTGTGTGCGATGTCAATGTCCGAGTCTGTGACTGTCACCCCTAGTTTGTCCCTGCACACTCTGATGACTGTCACAGCTGAATCTCGCGAACTTTCGTTCCGTTTCTCTTCTCTCAAACCAAAAATTCGGATGTTATTGCGGCGAGAGTATTGCTCCTGCTGATTGATGCGCACGTCTTGAATTTAAACAACGCTTTTCAAACGAGCAACCTCTTCCTCCAACTCTTTTTGGCGTGTTTCGTAGTTTTCCAGTAACTTGCGCAACTGATCGTTATCAGTCTTTAAGTCCATCAAACTCGAGTTTATCATCTCTAGCTCCTGTTTCATATCTGCCTCGGCTTTTCCAAGAGCCACCGTCAACTCACTCACTGTCTGTGTCTTTGATTTGTTGATCTGTGTAAGTATAACTTGTATACTTTCCTCTGACATCTCGTCACTGATGTTTTTTTCCACCAAAAAGTTGTGTCTTTGTTTGTGCTAATGTCTAGTGAGGAATCGCTTTGTTTCTTACGTCTCTTTACGTTTCGCACCATTTTTCGTGTTATTGTTGTCGATTAGTGGCATGTTGGAGAGTCGAAAGTCACCGCTTTCAGCAAAGACAGTTTGTAGTCCACCCCGCCTTGTCGTCCAAACCAACAGTACACTAATACCTGTCTGACACACAGTATATGTAACGTCACTGACATTTGGCAGTTGACACAACAGATAGGTGACAGCACTGACACAAGAACGATGGAATCCAAACAATCACAGCCAGCATGATAAAGTGTATCCAATCGACGCGAGATATATAAATCTGATCATTAGAGAGAAGAAACACGTCCGATCCGTCGATCAGAAAGAGTCAGCACGACCATAGCTTTGGAAGGTGGGTTAACTACATGCTTGACTGTTCTGAACTACAGTACGCCGTGTCTCACTACACAGACCATGGAGTCAACACTCGCTGAACACTCGCAGAAAACTGAAATCCGCAGTTATAATAGCCAAACCGTCACAGAGACGCACGAAAAATATATCACTGTGTTCGTCGTAAGACAGCCTCTCTTTTAGTAGGTAAGTCCCATGAAGTCTCCAACTGCTACCGTGAACACAGCTCACCTTCCCCCTTTCTATGCATACTAATTTCGGCAACAAATAAATTAATGGATTCACGTGGAGGCCTCACATCGAAGCCATGGAAGCTAGAGCTGCAAGAAAAGTCTCTGATGAAGAAACTGGTGGGGACCACATTGGCGCAAATTACAGCATCCAGGCACATGCAAACACCTGCTCGGTCAGACCAGTAGTGCGGTACCAAGATACATCGACAACATGAAACACTGCCTGCAAAACCCAAAAAGCCAGGCTTGACAAGATGCAGAACATGGGTCATTCTCATGATGCAGTGACATTCTTAGAGCCATCTGGAGCACCCCAATTTAGGAAATGGAGGACATTGGAGCCACTGGAACGCAGAACAGCACACACGATGAAGACTTACTAAACACCGACAGCATGGGAGACTACATGAGCAGACCAAGAACCGTCAGAAACGCCCACGTCTGAACCGCCAACTCAAGGTCCTGCAAAGGGCTAAAACTGACGTCCTGGAACCAAGCCCAAAGATGTGTGAAGAGCTCCCTTCAGATACCTGGACATCTCGAAAGAGCCTTCAAGACAACATAAACAATGTTCCAGGACTCTTTGCAAAGGTCGCAGCACTGCACAAAGCCATCTCGCTGGAGGTTATGCACAAGCGCTATCCTCACAGCAGCTGTGATACCGCACACGATGCCGTGTGGAATGAAGGAAGTGGCATGTACATCTGTTGTGCAGACCACACTACTACCTCCCTCTCCTTACCAGCTGGCGGCAGCAGCTCCAACTATCGTACAGATCTGCAGGTGCTCAACACAGCAGCAGAGCACTAGCAAGGGAAAGGAAAGCTTGATCCACTGATCTCACCAGGAAGCTTCAAGATAGACTGGATGCCCTGTCCACACAATAGTGCTGCAGTGGATTCCAGTGCATTCTGGACTAGCTGGGAATGGAGAGGTTGACAGCCTGGCCAAAGCAGGCGCCAGACCACCTCAAGATCACAACCTCTTGTAAAGAGACCATGACACTACAACAACAAATTGATTGGCAACAGCAGAATGGAGGCTGCAGTCCGTGGGCAGATGACATTAACAAGCTGAACAGGCCACCATCTTTCATCTACGCACCGTTACTCTGGACTGGGTCCATACAGAAAAGCAGGAACGAAGTTCACAAACTTTTCATAAACGTTTCACAAACCCAAACTGAAGCCTGAATGTTTACACACTTTAATTAGATCACTCTGTATCAGCAATTATTTGAAGCTTCCGTGCCAAAATAAAAGAACGCTTAGCGAATGGCGGAGCTCGGTAGAAGCATAAACAACGAATCAGAATGTTTGGCAGAAAGGCCATGCAGTCACTTTATGATCAGAGCTAAATATAGATCACTTGCAACAAGGTCAGCATGATCGTTCGCAATGGATTAGTCACAAATTGGGAGAGAGAAAAAAAAAGAAGTAGACAAAAGTTTGCCAGCACGTTGTCATTTTTTACAAACTTTCACAGACTTTAAGGAAAAGGACTGAAATTGTCAGACTTTGCAGGGCCCTGAAAAAGCCTTGTCATTTTTTAACAACTTTCACAATGTTCACAGACCGTAAGGACCCTGCTGGACTCACCTCTTGAGACTGGGTCATGCGGAAACAGCCCTATGCAAATTTGGCGTAGAAAATCAGTCTCTTTAGCACATTCTCCAAACATGTCAATACAGAGAAGCGGTCTGCTGGCAGTTCTGACCAGAAGACACGCCCCTATACACCAAGCTCTGAAAACATGCTGCTTAGCTCTTGACAGCTCACTTATTGGCAGACAGAACAATATAAGATTTAAAGACGGTCATCAAAAAATTGAACGTTGCAGAAGGTAGAAGTGAAGATCTTGTGGTGGACATGTGGAAACTAAGTATTTTGATAACATTGTTTTGGCTATTAGGAACCATGAAACTTTATTACGCATATTCATATTTACATATTTCTAGACAAAAATAAATGAAAGGAAAAGGGGAGACCTTAATAGACCCGCTTTACTCTAGGTAAAATATCGCCTAAAAGACCAGCCAGTTAAAAATAGTTACAATTAAATTGATGGGTCACATTGAAATTAATGAAATGATCACAACTTTTTATGCTCAATATGCATACTTAAAAAAAAACTGGCAACAAAAAATATTTAAACAAAGGAGTATGACGTAAGCAATTTTTATGATTATTTTGTGTAACTTTGTGTACTGGTAAAATGTGGGTAGGGCAGCAGATTCAGCCACTGTGGCCCCTAAATGCATCACAGCATCACAAAATCAGGTTGGGAGTAACTGTGGTACTCTATCCTAACCAGTAAAACCTAACAAAGACCTATCGGTTATATACAAAATTTCTGAGGGCACCGGAGACAACGTACGTTTCCCAATTCGGCAATTTTAACTGGGAAAAAGCTATCGTTCACCACGAATGTACCATAAAGGATGCCGACTTTCCTTATTTTCTTGCACTTTTTGCTCACATTATTGAAACTCAATAGGTAAAGAGAGATCAAAATGAAATGAAATAACTTTAGTAATTTTTTTCTAATTAATTTTGTGTATTTTTACAACTTGGGGTAAGGATACAAAATCAACAACTGTGGCACTCACAGTATTCACAGCATCACCTAAACAAGTTTAAAATAATTGTGACATCCTGTTTTAATGATGTAAACCTGAAAATTGATTGCCAGCGCTATAGAAAATGTCTGAAGGCATCTGACACATTATTTTGTTCTTTTTGCGATTTCGCGGAAATGGCCGTTTGCTGGGTGCACAAATACCTTCACTGTGAGCCAGAGATTCAATATTTTTTCAATCTGATTTTCGTAGAGGATGCAGAATGTGTGCCTTAACATAATATTGCCTGATTTGGGCTTCTGGAATAAATTCTGATTTATTTAGAGGAAAATGTTTCTCAACCTCATTTTAGCACCTGCGAAGAGCGTGAATTGGGGTACCCTTGCGCCATCGGCTATATCTCTGGTGTGTTCCTAAGGATATTCGGGGAACATGGCTTAAACATCTCAGGACATACTACGAAACACTTTGAAACCCATCTTAACGAGTACTGGGGAGGGGGGGGGGGTGCACGGTAGACCTTCCTAGCTTATGGACTACAGGAATTAAGATATCGTAACTTTCTACTCAAGAGAAAGGCTAGTCGCTCGACATATCTGTTTGTCTTCTTTCAAGCTCTTTACACCTTTTGTCTACCGTATTAAAAAAAAATACGGTAGACTTGGAAATGGGGCGAGGTCGGAGCGCATTCAGGAGCACACACTTGACGTTTTTTGGTGTGCGGCGCAGATATTCTGGCAAAGAAGTAACACAATAAAAATGACGTCACGTCTAGCTTCGCGCGCGCGCGCGCGCGCGCGCGTGTGTGTGTGTGTGTGTGTGACAGCGACTAGAGCCGGCGTTTGAGAAGCTTGAAATTTTAGGATATTGTCCCTAAAAGAATTATCTCGGGATTTATTTTTCTCGACTTTTTCATTAAGATGTTCATTGCCGAGAAAATGGCCGTTTCACAAAAACCGGTTGATCCACACTGCAGTCCGTAATTTTTCTTATTTTGCTAGATATTTTGCGTATACCTAGATAAAAGGGAGATATTGAATGAGTTCGTTAAGCAGAATTGTACCTCTGGAACGTTTTGAGTGATAATTAAATGTTTTGAAAAAATATATATATTTTCACGTTTTAAAAAAAATTAATTTCATGAATTATATGAGTTAATCTTAAAACAATTGAATCTTTATTTTATGAAAAAAATCTTCTCATTAATAATCGCATGATTTTTTGTTTACGGTATTTACATAAGCCTACAGTTTGTCTCGGCTGTCGGGTACGTTTTAGTACAATTGTCACCTGTATACCCTAGGTGTGAAAAGCAAATGTTCTGCAACACTTTTTAGGAGTCATTTGTAAAACAGCTAATACAACTTTAATGGGGTTTTTTTTTACGAAAAAAACCCTATCTTCTCATTAATTCCCGCATGATGTTTCATAAACAGTGTTTGCATGAGCCTGCTGTTTGTCCGGGCCCTGGGGTAGGAATAGATCAAATTGTGACCTAGGCATTAAAATCAGCAAGAATTTTGCAAAGTTGATTCTCTGATACGTAAAATGTTAGTACTGCGATGAGTGACGTATAACATCGAGTCGTCACTATGAACACAGCGTTGTGGGACTAATGATGCCATGATGTGAAGCTTGAAGTGACGTCATTTTGCTGCACGTGCTATTATTCTTCTTCAGAATAGCTACGCTACTCCAGACCACAGAGCTTACGAATGCCGGAAATCGCAGTGTGTACATCTTTATTTCTGTCTACCAGTGTGTGTGGATCAGAGGGTGGGTTAGAGTAGAAGGAGATGGATTTCTGTCGCTACACGAGCCCATAGAGCGTACTAATGGCGGGAAGCGCAGTGTGTCCATCTTTATTTGTGTGCGCCGACGTGTGTGTTGATCAGAGGTTGGTTTAGAGAGAAGGGAAGTGGATCAGCGTAATAAGCCAACAATTATAAACAATTATGAATGTTCTTAAAAGATAAACGCATGTGAGCTCCATACAATACGGTAGACTTTGGGATGAAATCCTCATCTTGTTCTCATTGGCCTGGCTCTATTTGATTTTTTTTTTTATCCTGGTCATCTGTTCTCAAGGCAACAATAGTCCTCTTGTCACATATTACCAAAGTATCATTTGATAAGATGACGCCCTTTTAAATGTTACGATGACAACGTTACTCGCTGAGGAAAGCTTCCCCCCCCTCCCCCCCCCCCCCCCCACCAGTGAATTTTTGGCCAATCACCTTTTTCGGTACACACACACACCCAGAGAATAGGAAGTGGAGAATCCTCGGTCAGGATTTCCATTGTCATCGAGCCGAACCCAAAAACAAGATTAATTTGGTCATCTTCAGCTAATACAAAGTCTCTACCATTTCCAGTGCACTCTGTACAATTTTTAATCATCAGAGGCCCACCCCACCTATATCATCGCCTGATCAAGACCTTAAAACAAAAGTTATTATAATCGTCGCCACACATAACCCACACAAAACCAAAACCATGCGCCACATATCAACAGGGTCGATTTCTGAGGAACGCTATTTTTGCACTCAGACAGGATTTCTGAGAACCAGCTAGTTAACAGCGGCATAGGCGAATCGAGCCCACACGCTAGGCAGACGATCGAGTAATCAATGTTGCTATGGTTAGAAACCGCGATAACGCCGTCAGCGTGGTTGTCATGACCTGTTTTACTTATAAACTGGTCCGACGTTGTCAGCATAGTTGTCATGTCAATTCTTCCTTAGCAACTGTGATAACGCCGTTAACGCCAAGGGTGTTAACAGAAGATTGCGGATTTTGTGTTAGCCCTTATCATTCGGAAACAAAGTGTGTGAAATAAGTTTGACTAAAATAGTTCAAGGCGCCAAGCTATTCTGGAACCACCCTTGAACTAAAGCCATTGGTATATATCCTTATCCGTAAGTACTATAATGTATACTAATGGTCAAAACTTAAGGGCCACTTTTTAATCGCAGACTCACAGACAACACAACACAGATAACGTAATAATACTTGGAGTCAGTACATTGCTAATTTATTCAGTAACAATTGCATTTCAGTTTTGAGTAAATCAAGCAATTGTAACAACAGCAGTACGTTAGAATGTTCACCCACCCCTCATTTGAAAAGTCACACAAGAATGGTCCAGTCAGTAGCGAGTGTACCCGCCGTTTGCAGCCAAGCATTCAATACAGCGTTGACACATGGAGTTCACCAGGGTTCGGAGAACATGTTGTGGGATCGCTTCCCACTCATGATGCAGGAACTGAGTCAGGTGGCGGACACCTTGAGGTGGGGGTTGGTTGCTGACTACACGTTGCCCCAGCACGTCCCAGATGTGCTCGATGTGAGCCAGATCAGGTGAACGAGCTGGCCACTCCATCTTCATGATGCCTTGTTGCTCAAGGTACTCATCCACCACAGGGGCGCGATGAGGTCGAGCGTTGTCGTGATGCAGAGCAGCATTGTCGCCTATGGCTTGGAGAGCTGGCTGGATGAGGGGCTGCACAATCTCGTCCCGATAGCGCAGTCCAGTCAGGGTGCCTCGGATGACGTGCTGCAGCCTGCCCAGACCATCAATGAGCCTCCTCCGTGGTGATCCACCTCTTGGACGTATCCATCCGGGAATCGCTTGCCCTGGCGTCTCCAGACCCTCACCCTGCCGTCGTTAAAGGACACAGTGAACCGTGACTCATCAGTAAACAGAACCTGAGTCCACTAGAGTCTGTTCCACCTCACATGTTGACGACACCAGGCAGCCCGGGCTCTGCGATGAGCAGGAGTGATGGGTATTCTCACTGCTGCTCTGCATGAAGCCAGGCCAATTTCGCACAGACGTCAGCAGACTGTGCTTCTGCTGACGTTAACGTTTGCAGCTTGCATCAGTTGACGTCGCAGAGTAGTTGACGTGACAGTTCGGTCGCGCAGAGCCGCCAAACAGAGGTATCTGTTCTCCTTTCTGCTGGTGCAGTGCCGGCGTCCTGAGCAGGGTCGTCGTTCTGCCCTTCCAGTTTCTTGGAATCGTGCCAGCAGCCTCTGGATCACTGAATAGGACACCCCAAGACGTCTCCTAACTTCTCGCCTGAAAATTCCATCCTGCAGCCATGCTAGCGCCCGGCCTTGATCTTCTGGCGTTATGCTTCGGCGTGGTTGCATGGTTAGGAAAGTAACAATTATGCCCCTACTGTACCGGTATTTGTAGCGCAACAGAGGTGCTCTGATCCCTTTAGCACGTGCTTCACGACTTTACCGAGTTTTTCCACCTGCCTACCTTTGGTACGCTTGCCAATATCGCAAATGATTTTTTCACAATAACTGACGACGTTTCACGTGCATTTGACACGTTCTTGGAAATTGATGAATTGTTGTCTATTGTTCCCTGTACAGTGGACTGTCTAAGGTCATATTTTAACCCATTTGGATTGAAAGAACATTGTATGTTATTAGCGTACTTGCGACGATAAACAATGACACAAAAAGTGGGGTGGCCCTTAAGTTTTGACCGTTAGTATCGCTTGCGTTTGGCAGTGTACAACTTTGAAGCTTTTAGCCTCAGTATGATATAGGTTAAGAGTCATTTTACTCTGTGCTCCTGATTTTAAGTCTCTCATTTCTTAGTTGTCCAAGACACGGAAGTGGTGGCGATTGGTTCTGTTTAGATAAGGCTCAATCTTTTGTTAACAACCTTGGCGATAATGCCATCAGCCATGGTCAGTTTCCTTTGTTTACCTTAGAAACCGCGATAACTCCATCAGCGTGGTTGTCATGGCCGGTTCTCTCTGTTTACCTTAGAAACTGCGAAGGCTGCTAACAACAAGGGTGTTAACAGAAAATTGAAGATTTTGCGTTAAGAGGCATTTAACTCTGTATTCTGTCTCTCATTTCTTAGTTGTCCATGACACAGAAATGATAGCAATTCATTCTGTTTAGATGACGTTATCTTTATAAGTACTAATTCAAGGTTATTGTCCTACTAGCACTAAAGTGAACATTATAAATTGATTTAATTTGGTAATTAAAACTCAACAAGGGAAGTAATATATTTTCTCCCATGATGTTAATATGAAAAAGGAAAGTAATCTGAAATTCTCTCCCTTGCTGTCAGTGTGCCTATACTTTAAAAAAGGGAAGTAATTTGAAATTCTCTCCCTTACTGTCAGTGAGACTATAATGAACAAGGGAAGTAAACTGAAATTCTCTCCCATGCTGTCACTGAGACAAATACAGGTTATTTGTAGCTCAAGTCATGGGTTAACTTGTCAAGTTACTGTCCATGCAACTTTCAAGATTATTAATTCATTTTAATTTTGTTACATTATAAAATGAATGAAGACGAATTACTACTTCTAAGTGATATCTGTGCTGTAGAGAATAAGAACTTAGTCTCAAAAAAAGAACAGCTTCTCTCTGTTGTAGTTTCTGGGAAATCAAAAGCATATCTTGGGAAACAGTATACAACTGAAGAAATATAATCACTTGCCACTGAGGACAGGATAAAGCTACACACTAAATATGAAAATTACATTGGTTTGCTAATGACCCGTTACTTAGAGCCATCTCTCCTATGCCCATACACAAAGCAGTTAGTCACTTCTTGCCTGTGGGCACTGACAGTCTATCACATGATCATGAAAGCAATCCTATTGTTTCAAGTACAATCTGTAAATTAGTATGCCTTATGTTTTACAAATTTGGAAATTTACCCTGCCCCTGTGGTCACCTTACTAATTATTGTGAGTCATGTAGATTTTTTTAAAAATAAATTTTAAAGCAAAAGAAAATGGAGGACCATCAAATGATCACACAATCGATCTCCAGCCCCAGCTTGTCACAAGTTCAAAGGGCAACTAAGGCTAAAAGCCCTAACAGAGTTGTAGCGGGGAAAAAATAGCCCAGTGGAATAAACATAAAAAGTTACAGCTACAGGAAAAGGTTCATGTAACTGACCTACCACTGTCACCGTCAACAGCTCACTACCACCCATGCCATCACCACAACCACCACAACAAAGTGAGAGAATAACAACTGAGCATATGATACAACATCGTAAAAATGTTATAACAAATACGTTATTGGCGGATTTGTTGTAGAGTTTGGTTATGTAGGTTACAAGTTGTAGAAAAAATACAACCCACAAACTCGAACAGTGTCAAAAACAAAACAAAAAAAAAAAAAAAAAAAAAACACTCAAAAAGCAAAGCAAGACGTCTCCACATTTTCAGCAGCACCAAAAGCTTTTGATCCATTTTACATTACTTACGCCTGTCACACTTCCCAGGGTATAGGCCGGCGACGAGAGATCTCCAGCGACTCCTGTCATGTGCTTCTCCTTAGATTTTACTCCAGGTGGTTCCCAGTCTCTTGATGTCTGCTTGGAGGTCTCTACGCCATGTTTTTCTCGGCCTGCCTCTTCCTCTTTCCCTGGGGGTTCCATAACAATGCCTGCCTAGTGATACTGGAAAAAGGCTTTCCCAGACTGTGACCAATCCATCCCCATCTTCTTTGCACAATTTCATTCTTTGCTTTTATTTGCTCTGTTCTCTCCCAGAGTCTGACGTTGCTGATCTTCTCTGGCCTGTGGATTTTCAAGATTCTTCTAAGGCAACTGTATATGTACTCTGTTGACTGTGATTTGTGTCAACCTCCAAGTCTCTGCTCCATACAGGAGAACTGCTTTTACGTTAGAGTTAAAAATCCTGACTTTGGTGTGTTGTGACAGCTCTCTGGAACTCCACACTTATTTCTACTGGAGAAAGGCTGTTCTTGCTTTACCGATTCGTGCTATGATTCGTGCTGCATCAGTGTTGCCTTTTTTGTCGATGATGCTCCCGAGATAGGTGAAGGAATACACATCCTCCAATGGGGTGCCAGCAGGCAAGACTGGTTCTTCCCTGGTTGCGTTCAGCCTCATTGGCTTTGTTTTCTGTTTGTGGATGGTGAGGCCCACTTGGGACAAGATGTCAGCAAGCCTCGCGGTCTTGTCCTGCATTTGTTGATGAGTGTGGGACAGTAAAGCCAAGTCATCTGCAAAATCAAGGTCGTCAAGCTGTGTCCACAGTGTCCACTGTATTCCGCTTCTTTTCTGCTCAGTGGTCCTCTTCATGACCCAGTCTATGGCTAGTAGAAAGAGGAACGGAGACAGCAGACACACTTGCCTGACACAGGTTCTGACCTGTAGCTCTCTGGTGAACTGCCCTTCATGGATCACGTGACATGTCATGCCATCGTAGCTGCTCTTGATCAAGCAGACGAGCTTTGTGGGTACACCATAGTGTCGTAGGAGTTTCCACAAAGTCTCTCGGTCCATGCTGTCAAATGCTTTCTCATAATCCACAAAGTTGACATACAGCGGGAAGCTCCAACCCAGAGACTGTTCCACGATGATATGGAGAGTGGCGATCTGGTCTGTACATAATTGGTTTTTCCTCAATCCTGCTTGCTGGTCTCTCAGCTGGGGGTCGACGGAGCTTTCATTCTCTCCAGGATGATCCTGTTGAAGACCTTTCCTGGTACTGACAGCAGTAGTTGGAACACTTGCTAAGGTCGCCTTTCTTGGGAAGCTTGATTAGGTACCCCTCCTTCCAGTCAGCCGGCATCACTTCCTCTTCCCAGATCTTTCCAAACAGTGGGTACAGCAGCTCTACTGTTGTCTCTAGGTCTGCTTTCAGAGCCTCCGCTGGGATGCCATCTGGCCCTGCTGCTTTGCTGTTCTTCAAAAATGCCACTGCTCCTCTGATCTCTTCCCAGCTGGGTCTGTCCCAGCTGATGGGTAGGTCAGTCTCTGCTGACTGGATGTCTGGAGGATCGGGTGGGGTGGGTCTGTTCAGTAACACTTCAAAATACTCTGCCCATCTGTCAAGTTGGTCTGCTCTGTCTGCAATAGGCTAGACTTCTTTGTCTTTTACTGGTCTTTCTGTATGGCCATACTTGCCCGACAATCTTCTGGTAATGTCGTAGAGCTGTTTCATGTTGCCGCTGCCTGCTGCCTTTTTTGCCTCTGCTGCCAGGCTGTCTGTGTAGGCCCTCTTGTCTGCCCTGATTCTCCTCTTCAACTCGCGGATGGCTTCCGAGTATTCTTCCTGTGCCCTTGCTTTGCCTGCTCTCGTGCGACTGTTGCTGAGAACTGCTTTCTTCTGTTTCCTCACTTCTATTTTTTCAAGGTCTGTGCCGACAGCCAGTCCTTGTGATGGTGTTTCCTGAACCCTACAGTGTCTTTGCAGGTTGAGTTCAGCACCTCTCTAACTGCCTTCCACTGCTGCACTGTGGTGACCGCCTCCTCTTCATTTACTAGCTCCCGTAGCGCTTGAAACGGGTTGGACAGCACCAGTTTGAACTCTTCTCTCACTCCAGTCTTTCTCAGGAGGCCTAGATTATAGTGCTGTCTTCTTGTGTCTCTGTGCGTCTTTTTTTAAACTTGAGCTTTATTCTTAAGGTAAGCAGATGGTGGTCTGAGGTGACATCTGCTCCCCTCCTCACTCGAACAACTTGAAGGGATCTTCTAGCTAATGCAGATATGGTCTATTTGGTTCTTTTTTCAAAGTTGCTTTGTGTATTCTTCTTTGTGGGAAGATGCTGCCTCCAATCACAAGTCTGTTTAGAGCACAAAAGTCTACAAACCTCTCCCCGTTCTCGCTCATCTCCCCTACACTCTGTCTTCGAATCACCTCTTCGTATCCAGTGTTGTCCTCCCCTATTTTGGCATTAAAATCGCCCATGACGATGGTGATGTCTCGCTTCGCACATTTGTCCACAGCACTCTGGTGTCGGTTGTAAAACTCTTTTTTGTCTTCCTCGTCACTGTCATTAGTGGGCACATAACACTGGATGACGTTGAGCTTAATCTTTTTCCTGGTTCTAAAGGCTGCTGTGATATTTCTAGGCCCAAGAGGTTCCCAGCCCATCAGCGCTCTCTGTACCACTGGAGACAACATGAATGCTACATCTTCTGCATGCGGGGCATTCTCCTCTTCATGACCTGAATACAGAATCATCTCCCGACTTAACAGCCTTTTCTGCCCAGACTGCGTAAATCTGGCTTCACTGATACCTAGCTGGGCAAGGTTGTACTTTTGCATTTCTGCTGCTATCTGGGCGGCCTTGCCACTCTGGTACATGGTCTTGACATTCCATGTGCCCATGATTGTGTCCCTGGATAGAGAGAAGCGGCTCGGTCCTGTGGCTTCTGAAGACTTCCGGCTTTCACCACACGACGTCATAAATCTTCTGGGAGAAGAACCTTCTTCCTCCAGGATAGGAATTGCTGTTTGCCTATTCGTTGGTGTTTCTGTAGCTATTTCCTTATTTGCAGGGTGGGGAAGCTACCCCCACGCCCAACCCCCTTACTAGGAGATCCAGGGGTTTTCTGTTGGGGTCTCCTTCCCTTAGACCATGTTGGTTCATGGCACCTTATTTCATTCGGTGAACCCACGAAGGACCCCCTATCCACCACCCAGGGGACGCGCCTCAAAGCCATAATTATGGTCCCAACGCGAGGATCCATTTTACATGCTTTGAATAAATTTATTATTTTAATTATGATATAAGAAAATGAGCAACATAAAGAACATAATGAACCTCGTCTATCACTCTGCCATTCTAAGTGGATTTGCAGTAACTTACACTATGCTAGGGCAGAGTCTTCTCAGAATGCGTCCTGCAGACCTAGGTAAACTAGATTTTAAGGACAGTGCTAAGCTAGTTGCGGTTGTCACGTTGTTGATTGCTACAAAAGACTTTCTTGTCAAGCAGGGAATTATTCCAGAAAATGTCTCTAAATAAATAAAAAAATATGGCAACATTGGCTGTTATCACTGGCAGAGGTGTGGTTAATGCACTTGCTTTAATGGATCAAATTACCTCTTTTCAAACGTTAGTAGAGAAGAGAGTGCAGAAGAAATGAGATGTCACAACGAAGCTGTGGAGAATCTGGCCCATGCAGAACAGGATTACGAGAAAAAAGAATAGCAAGACTTGATTTTAACAATGAAACACTCAGCTTGGAAGGTCACGCACAGCATACATTTTCAAATGTTGATGATGCTATTAAAGAATACTACCGTGTTAATGGTAATGACGTGAGCATACCACAACCAAAGCTTAGTTACTACAAACCCAGCCCACAACAAAAAAAAAACCGGATAAATAATCTTTGTTCTTGTAGGCATGACATTTGTTTATTTTCCACAAGTTTTTCTTGCTAGAAGAAATGACAAGCATTGAAGCTAAACTATCCAAAATATATTACTCCACAATTGGCTACTGGAAAGAAAAAAACTGCAATTAAAAAAAATTGTCTTCCACTGTAGGCAGCGATGTTACACTCGATCAAGTAAAAACTGGCTACAGAGGCAAGCTATATGGCAGATATATTTACCCACTCCAAGAAAAATAATAAGACCACACTTTGAAAACATCACCCTTAATGAGACACACTAAATGGATCTCTTGTTCCTTCCACACGATACTATAAGGAAGAAACGGTACAAGTATGCACTGACTGTTGTCGACATTGCTTCGAGATTCAAGGACGCTGAACCTCTAAATGACAAAAACGCTAATACTGTGGTGACAGCATTATCATTGATTTATAGCCGTGGTCCTTTAAAATACCCCAGGCTTGTAGAAGTCGATGACAGAAGTGAATTCAAAGGTGCAGTTAATCAATTATTAGCAAAGCATGGTATGCTAGTACGATGAGGCATACCAGGTGTCCACAGGTCACAGGCAAATGTTGAGAACTTTAACAAACAATTATCGAAGGGACTTTTCAGTTATCAGTATTCTAAGAAACTCATGCATGACACACGTAACATTGAGTGGGTTAAGAGATTACCACCTGTGGTAAAAGCAATGAATAATGAGGGTCATCTCAAACCTGCTGATGCTATTAAATTAAAAACAATGCTGCCAACACCAGGACTAAAAGGTTCACTTGTGCATGACACAAGTTTGTTTATGAAGCAGGTAAGATATCTATGCCAACCTGGTTAGGCAGAAAATGATGTGAAACATAGGGCATCTGATACAACATGGTCTACGTCTGTTCACAATTTTTAAAAAATTGTTCCTGATAAACCATCTGTTTATTATCTATATGAGCCTGCCTTACAGAGGGTATTTGTCAGAGAAGAATTACAGATTGTTCCACCAGATACTGTTAAATATTTTTACCTAATTCATCAATCTGCTCATCAATCAGTTCATCAGCTATTTCTTCAGATGTCTTAAGCGTATAGTGCCCAGGAGCATAAGCCTTTTCCTTACTGTGAAACACTCGTTTTGTGTCACAAATGGCAAGTGACTTCTTATGTGTAGTGATCATTTCAAGATTATGTTTATACGATCTCAGTGTTTTGTTTAGATAATCAGGCATTAGTTCTCCATCTAAAACTTGTTTGTCATGCTTATGTCGGATATCTTAATTTTTTGCTGTTTCCTTATACTTTTGCTTTAGACTGACTACCTTTCTGGTGCAGTATAGAATACAATTTTTACCTCAGTGCAACGTACTCAACTATTTGCACACCATTCAGTTCGTCTTTAAACTTCCCAGGCACTTTCTTGTTTTGTGTGCTGTATAGTGCGTGATCTTTTGGATTATCAGACGTGTCATACAAATGTAGCTCTGTTTTCATGTCTTCATAAAAGTCTTCAGTAGGCACATCTATGATCACAGAGTCTGTATCAGTGTATAACAGCTGACAGTCAGAATACTTCAGTTTAAAGTAATCATAGTAGATTTCAAGCATCAACAGCTTTGACAGTTCAGGTATTGCCATACCAATAAATTTTGGTTGTTGAGATCAACAAACGTGATTTGAGTGTCACCACATACAACGACTGATGGAACTCTGATACCCTGTGTATTGTGGCTTGCCTGTAAGTTTAATTGCGCCTGATTCAGTTGTGATGTATCTAACATCCTTTCCATCATCTTGCCGAAACAGGCATTGTTCCTAAGGTCTTTGTGAAATGCAGTGTTACCGTCCCTTGCATGAACAATTGTGTTCTTCATTATGTAATCCTTCATAAAAGCTCACTGATCAAATTCTATGTCTCTGTGAACTTTCTTTAGTACTAACCCATGCCTGACTGTAGTAGGCGATAGTGACAAACGAAATTAAATTTGTCATTTAAATTTTATGCAAGTTTTGTATCTTCTTTTTTCCTATCAAAGACATTTTTTCAATTGCTAATGGATAATCATTGTGGTAATCATGTAGGTCGACTGCAAAGATCCAACCTTTTTCGTGATTCTGATCATGAGCCATAATACAGTCTGTTAAGTATGTTATATCACACTTTGACAAATTATGCAGTTGAAAGTTCTTCAATGGTAATCATAGCGTACCCATAAAGGTTATTAGCGTTAAGGTACAGGATATATGACCTTGGCCTTGAGGGGTCAAAGTCATCAAGATATTTGTTGTTAACTTTGGCATAATTATTTGCGGCTATACTAATGCCACCTCTCAAACCATGTTCCATAGTGTCAACCATCATGCGATCAGACAGCAAGTATATCTGTATCTTACTAGATTTTAAAAATGCATCCCATGTCATGCCAGGACTAGCTATGTAGCTAGCAGGGTCAAGACTGTAGTGTAACAGACCTTTTTCACAGTAAATTTCAAATACATCTGCTAACAAGCAAACGTCAGCTTCTAAGTACTGGTCATGGTAGTTACATACCCCAAGCATCAAGAGCATGCTGGTATTCAGAGTCAGAAATTCCATTACAATTTAGTGTAGAATAAAATTTATCTTTTGGAGGCAGAGACGTTTCCTCAAACACAACCCAGTCATAAACATACTCATAATGGTAGACTCCTTTCTTGATTAACTCAGGCTCAAAGTATTTACTTGTTATTGGAACCGATGTCAGTCCTTTTGCCAGACTAACACGTCATGAGGACAAATGTTGCATGGAGTCATAAAAGACTAATTTGTTGTCTAACGTAAAAGTCAAGTACTTATGAGTTGTCTGGGCAATACAACTAATATTATTGTAAGACTCATCTACAGCATGCATGATAATGTGTGTATCATACCCTTTGAGATTGTGGGAAAAGATAGGTAGTTTGTATTCTCCACGATCAATTTTTAGTTTTTAATTACATGCACCATGAGCAGCACCTCTGTAACACGCAGTTATGTGGTCATGGTGACGAACGTTGTCACCCCACAGGAGTTGTTTACAAATACAACATCCCTCCGCCATACTAAAATTAAGTTCACCTCTTGTATCATCACCATAGGTGTAACGCACGCAGACTCTCCCCTGTCGCACGTAGAGACTCACAGCACAACAGACGCACGCACCACCACTGACTCAGTTGGGCACATTCAATCTTTACAACTCAAACACTATTTCTTTTTCTTCTAGGCTCTTTTATTCTTAACAAAAGAAATAACGTAAACTCTAAAGATTCTTTACACCATACACTTCTCACAATAAGCACATCAACACCGCATACACATACACAACGTAAAAGCCAGGCTAGGTAATGGTCCCCACAATCCAACCTGTTTCATTGGTGTTATCGTTCTGTAACGTTCTGTCCTTCCACATCTAGGTGTGTAGTTTGTCGAGTTGCACTCTTCTGAGTAGTCCCCCGTTTCTCGTACCTTGGACGTCCTCCTGACTCGCTCCCGTAGTGCAGTCGCTGATGACCTTGGTGTGTAGGCACCATTCGCTCACTCCTCTAGTGGTGAAATGACCTCACGTTAGGTGCCGCTGGCGGCAGCCTCTGTTGACTGACGTGTCGGCGGCACGTCGCTCCCCTCCACACAAGAACTCTGTACACAAAGTCCTGACATCATAACACTTGCAACACACACACAACTTGGATAATAGTAGGTACCTTATGTAACCTGGCTGACACAAATAACTCTCACACGTTCATTTGCACACACGTGCTTCATAAACGAACTACTTTCGCAACACACCAAAACTCTGTCACTACACTAAAACAAACTATAACCTCACACTCTCGCCATACATTATTTCATACATCGGAAAAGACTATACTTAAAACAACTACATAAACCGCTGACAAAACCAACTACATACTACCTTCACCAATCATTTATGTATACACATCTCACCTTCTTTAACTGTTCCTGTCGGTAAATAACTAACTAGACAATTCACCAAATATCTCCACAAATTCCAAACCGACCTAACTAAACCATATCCATCTACACAACCAAACTACGCTACTCTAACGCATATTACCATTAGCTCTGTAACTCTCAATAATACATAAACATACCTGAAATCTAGGTCTCAGAGTCTTGGAAAAGGAGCTAGGGTATCCCACATTCAACTGTCCTTGCTGGCGGCATAGCCCGTACTAACTACTCTCTGCATTGGTTAGACTGATGTCTCGCCTAAAACTCCGTGCAAAACGCTTTCTGTAATATTGCACGTGATCTCGTGCATACACGGGATATACGTTACAAGACAAACCGCTGACAAGACCATACAATGCAAAAACCCTGTGTGAACTCTATGCATGGGCATAGAGCTTAATCACAATTCCCCCTTCGGTAGGGAAAAAAAAAGAAACGACCAAGTTTCTTTTTTAGACTAACTGAACGCATTACACTACCCTCACAGAACAAAAAAAAATATTCCTCAACATCGAAAATACGCCCCTACGGCCACCATGAGTAATGCGGACCGGTGCAGTCTGCGGGCAGATGTCTACACCAACAAGCAAACTGAACGGCCCGGTTTCCCCCACCGTGAAACACCCAAGTTCAGGCGTAGGCCAGTCATGGTACTTCTTCAACAGGTTTGCTTTGTAGACCTTTTCTTTGTCTTTCACGGAAATAAGATAATCATCCCCGTATTCGCGGACATCTCGGTATGCCCCCCCCCCCCCTCCCTTAGGCAAGAGCATCTGGGTGGTTGAGGGAGAAAAAAGCAAGACTTGCTCCCTTGGAGAAAACTTCATTATCACGGTAGCCCTTGTCAAGGTAGTGCTTCTGCACTTTCCGGGCAGTATCCACACTGTTGTGGGCTATCTCGCAAGATTCCCTGATAATGTTCTTCAGGTCCAGCAGATGCTGAAAAGCGGTTTTTGTCTTGTCTGCGTCCTTATCGATCGGACCTCGCGCATGCTGACCAAACAGCAACTCAAAAGGGGGAAACCCAGTGCTTTTGTTCGGCAGTTTACGATACGCGAACAACAGTGCTGGGAGATAATGATGCCAAGACCGTGGCTGTGTCTGTACCACATTTTTACGCGATTGTTTCAGCGTACCGTGAAACCGCTCGACCAGCCCGTTAGCCTGTGCTTGGTATGATGAGGTCAGAACTCGTCTGATCCCCAACATATGGTGGAACTCGCGCATCATCTCGGACGTGAACTGGGTTCCCCTGTCACTAAGAACCTCCTTTGGAAAGCCCATTCGAGGGAAGACCAAAAACATGGCCTCCGCTACCCACCCCCACCGGGTCTGCCCTAGGGGACCTTGGTGGGGGTGTCTACTTTTTAGTTCCTAGGGTCACCTTGTCTAACCGCTGCAAGGTGGGTTCTACTCTTTTGGGGTTTGTATTTCTGTCTTTCTGGTCCATTCATCTGTATTTTTCTTTTGAAATTATCCTTCCTGTCTGCGCTTCTTGCAGTTCTTTTCTTCATTTAGCGCAGGCACGTCCTGATAAGGCCTTTGTCGCTTGCGGGACGTAAAGCAATCTATACTCACTCTGCTACCCACACTGTATCAATCCTCTGCAGAGGGACAGCCGGCTTCGAAAGCAAAACGTCCTTGAAACACACCTCATTCTTAAACACAAAAAACTGACTGACTTGTTGTGAGAAAAGAGTGTGTTCGGCCGGCCGAAACAAACAGGCCATTTCATCGGATAGTGTGCGATGTGATACACTTTATTACAAACGCATTGCTACATCAATAATAGTGAAGATGTATCTATGGTTACCCTGAGATGGGGGCGACAACGGACCCACAATGTCCACAGCTACTCGATCGAATGGGTAGTCCTTTGACAAATGTCACAGGAGCGACAGTATCATGCGACATTAGTCGACACACCGGGCCACGAAAACCTGAGACGAACACGCTCCAGCATTCGCTTAACGCCAAAATGATCATCTAACAAACCGTCATGGACCGCCAACAAAGCTGTCACGCAGCGAAGAAGGTACAGCGATCTGTACGGCTGTCGGAACAGTTATCAGTGTTCCCTCCTTACAAAAATGACGCTGTAGCATGCAGTCTTTCAATACAAACTGGTACGAGTTTACCCCATTTTTCCTGACCTCGCCCACTGCAGCTTTCTCGAACCAACCCTGTAATGATTCATCTGCCTCCTGTAACCCAATGAGAGGATCAGGCGAAATAGCGTCAAGAGGCGAACTAGCCACACATGGCAAAGCAGCCTTTCCCTCGTATCGCTTCCGGTTTAGCGTTAGCCCAAACAAACCCTTAGCCATCGAAACGCTTACATTATAACGTTATGCTCGTGCCGTCTGTAGACGAGTCACTAGTATTCTAGGGTTGTGTTTTTTTTTTTAAATCGCATGAAGCGGAGCTATTGGTGTAAGGGGAGAAATCACTATAATATATTTCACCAACCAAAATATCTGAAAGTGAATGCCCTTGTCGGATGGTGTCGGAACAAGGCCAAAGTAGCCAACAATGTGCCTTGGATTGTCTCCAAAGATGAGCTTGTTCGATCCTCATGAGCGCATTTTAACAGTGATTTTTTTAGCTCGTAAAATTGTGATTCAAGAAGGGCAAGATCTCTTGTGTGATTTCTTTGCTTGTGTAATACAATTTTCTGCCATGTTGGTGAGTAAATCTGAGTTTTTCGTTGCATGTGCTTACACTGTTGCTACCAAAACTGCGTTTCTCAATTTTTGCTCCGCCATGTTTGTTCTGTTGCATAATAATCAAATTGCTTTGACTTCCCACTAAACTGATGCACAAACACAGGCAGTTTTTTTTAAAAATTATACTGCTCTTTCCAACGATACCCAATTTATCTATGGTTGTTAGCTTGGGAGGTTGTGAAAATTAATTCAATCTACGTGAAAAATGTACGTCACCAGGGAACACACGTCCTTTTCCTGCTACAATCCAGACCAAAAAGGTGACTGCCAAGCGTGTGAAATGCAAAGAAGTACCCAACGGAGAAAGAAACACGCTTAGAAAAAACGGTACAACACAATTTATTAATATTTCGGGTAAATACCCTTTGTCAAAATAGACAAACAAACAGAGACATTAGCCGCTACTTATCTTCAGATGCAGAAGGAATGTGGCAACTAAAGAGCTGCAGAGAAGAAACACCGATAGCGGCAGAGCTGGTGGTGATAGGGCAAAGAGGAGCTTCGTCGGACAGTTGCCACATTCCTTCTGCATCTGAAGATAAGTAGCGGCTAATGTCTCTGTTTGTTTGTCTATTTTGACAAAGGGTATTTACCCGAAATATTAATAAATTGTGTTGTACCGTTTTTTCTAAGTGTGTTTCTTTCTCCGTTGGGTACTTCTTTTCTTTTCCTGCTACGTCTGCAGGGAACTGACTAGCTGAGAATGTTATGATGAGAAAGAATCGCCCCGAACATACCGATGATGTTCGGCCCTGGCTTTACACCTTTCATGTTCCCAATAATCAATTCAACGACCGGCTCATCGATGACACAACAAATCAAATTTCCTGAAAATAATTGAGTGTCAACGTCTATCTTAGCTAAAGGAAAAGACTCTACCTTTCCTCTGAACGAAATCACTTTCTGCGTCTCCCCCGTGAACTGATCATCCCTAACGAGGCTACGTCTGACCCCCGTGGTCGTGGCACCTGAGTCGCGCAGAACAGAAACGAGAAATCAATTTACTACTCCGTCCGCTAATGGTGGGTAACGCCCTCCGTCAGCTGAACACAAAACGCCCAGCTGAGGCTCCTCTCTGACTGGCACTGCAACGCTGGCCATGTGAGTGGGCTATAATAATAATAATAATAATACCGTTATTATATAGGCGCTTTATCTCAATTTTGGGGAAATCGACTCAAAGCGCCGCGCCTGAAACCCAACACACACACTCACGAAACAGACACGGCTTTACGCCATTTAAGACAAACACAGTACAAGACAAACGAAGGGCCAGTCAGCTACTGAAGTTACAGAGATTTTTGATCGCTTGTATTTGAAATTTGTAAAGTGGCCTGAGACCGGTACCAAAGTGTGTGGGGGGGGGGGGGGTGGGGGAGGGGGGGTGGAAGAACCGGAGTACCCGGAGAAAGAACCCCCGACGGTCCGCCCGAATTAACGGTGAAACTTACCAGAGGAGAAAAGTCCAACGCCGGAACCCGGTATCGAACCACGCACCTTTGGCATTGGTGGCAGGCGCCTTAACCACTGCGCCACTCCGCCCCATCCACCCGACCAGTATCGCTAGGACATTGCCGAGCAAAATGACAGTATCCTTGACAAGTAAAACACTGAGTGCTTGAATTAGCAATACGACCACGTCCGTAACTACGCCCAGATTTCTCTCCCCGTGTGTAAGGATCCCCTCCACCAGTGTTGTCACCGCTCCCCCACGTCTAAACCGGAAAGTACCTCTACCGTTGAACAGTTGGGTCCCACGCAAGGTATTGACACCCGGTTGTCCCCAGTCGTGTAGGCGGCGACTAACCCGATTGGCGGCGACTCAGTCCTACATGCTAGGTTTTTCCCTGGATGCCCGAGCCGAAAAGCCTCTGCCTTCCGAACTAGCTCCGCGGTACTCTTGAGGTCACGTTCAATCAAGAACACAGCAAGTCCTTTAGAAACGCTACCGAAGAACTGTTCCGCAAAAACGTGATCAAACAATTCCTCGTACGTGTGGCCGATCTTGGACAGCTCGACCCAAGCAAGTGGGACAACCGTTTGCCAAACGACACAAACGATTCCCCCGTTTCTGGCCGACAAGCTCTCAAGCGCTCCTTGAATCCCTCTGCATTACACTGGAACTTCTGTAATAAACCCTCCTTCAAAGTATCACAATAAACGTCAGCAGAAACGTTTAAGCTATGTAAAAGACTCAAGGCCTGACCCTCCAGAACAGACGAAAACAAAACGGGCCGGTTGGCAGATGGTCAAGTCAATGCCTGCGCATGAGCCTCAGACCAACATAAAAAAGCGTCAATGGAATCCACAGACTCTTTAAACATCGGTACCCTAGGGAAGTTACGTACGCCCCGACCTGCTGAATCACTATCTGGAGATGTCTTAGAACCCGCTTTTCGAGCCAACTGTAACTTTAGCTCTCTATCCTTTTTTCCTTTCTCTCTCTGAAATTCTAGCTCCCTTCCGTCTTTCTCTCTCGGAATTTCTAGTTCTTTCTCTCTAAGGGCATTTTTTTCGGCTTTCTCTCTCTGAACTGCAAGTGCTTTCTCGCTTTCTTCTCTCTTAAAGACTGTTTCTTTCTCCCTGTGCTCTCTATCCTTACATTTTTCCACATAGTCAAAAAGCCTGTCCTCATTAAAGAGCTAATCTTTCCCCTTGTTTAATATAAACTTCTACTAGGTCAGACTCCATATTTATGACAACAACTTCCCAAAATCAAAAACACGTAAAAATACAAATCCCAGAACAAATTAAAACACAGAAAATAAAAGGAGGGCCACAGAAATACCAACAGCTTACGCATAAGAAATAGCCACCTAATTGAAGACGTCCAGATGGAGCGAAAAAAAAACGACAGATAGCAGAGCAAGGAAAACAAATAGTACAAGCTATACAAAATGAAGAAACAAGAACTAGCTCCTCGTAAGATCTAAAAACTAACCAAACAAAGGATCTTACCCCCTAGAATCGGAGAGGGAAATATCAATACAAACAAACAACCATCAACAATCGTACTCTATATTACAGTCCCAACGCTAGGACACAGACTATATACCACGTTATTCTAACCTACTGCTAGCAAACATATTCAGGGTGACCACTGTAACGCACGCAGACTCTCACCAGTCGCTCGTACTTACAGCACAACAGACGCACGCACCGCCACTGACTCAGTCGTGCTCATTCACGTGGTACAAGTCAAACACTATTTCTCTTTCATCTAGGCCCTTGTATTGTTTACAAAACAAATAAAGTAAACTCAAAAGATTCTTTACACCATACACTTCTCACAACAAGCACATCAACACCGCATTCACATACACAACGTAAAAGCCAGGCTAGGTAATGGTCCCCACAATCCAACCTGTTTCACTGATGTTATTCATTTGTAACGTTCTGTCCTTCCACGTCTAGGCGTATAGTTTGTCGAGTCGCACTCTTCTGAGTAGTCCCCCGTTTCTCGCACCGTGGACGTCCTCCTGACTCGCTCCCGTAGTGCAGTCGCTGATGACCTTGGTGTCTAGTCACCGGTCACTTACTCCTCTAGTGGTGAAATGACCTCACGATTGGTCCCGCTGACGGCAGACTCTGCTGACTGACATATCGGCGTCACGTCGCTCCGCTCCACACAAGAACTCTGTACACAAAGTCCTGACATCATAACACTTGCAACACACACACAACTTGGATAATATGAGGTACCTTACGTAACCTGGCTGATACAAATAACTCTCAGACGTTCATTCACACACACGTGCTTCATAACACGAACTACTTTCGCAACACACCATAACTCTGTCACTACACTAAAACAAACTATAACCTCACACTCTCGCCATACATTATTTCATACATTGGACAAGACTATACTTAAACCAGCTACATAAACCGCTGACAAAACCGTACAACGCAAAATCCCTGCATGAACTCTATGCATGGGCATAAGGATTCATCACAATAGGCATCTGACATGTTGTGAGATAATTTAATACATCACTATCAGTTGTCTCATTTGTGTTAAAAACTCACCTGCTGCATTTTCACCTCTGTAGATAACATGTTCTGTATTCTCACCGTCTGATCTAACAAGTATGTATCCAAAGGGGCATACCACTTGATCACTTAATCACATCTGTGAGTACTGTTAAATCGAATAGCAGGCTGAGG
Source organism: Semisulcospira habei (assembly GCA_036245525.1). NCBI lineage: Eukaryota > Metazoa > Mollusca > Gastropoda > Semisulcospiridae > Semisulcospira > Semisulcospira habei. The sequence goes on along the minus strand of BTPG01000003.1, from coordinate 132,846,156 downwards.
GACAGTCTCTCTGATATTTTCTGCTCTTCATCTGTTTTTCATTGTCTTTTGGATGTTTTGATCATCACATACTTCTTCGTGATGAATCCCTGGACATTTCGGTGTAATTTTTATGGACATTTTCCAGTGTAAGTGAGAGCAGTTGGACTTGTCATTTTTGTGAAGACCTTCTGGATACTGTCTGCACTGCACTCTACAGTACAGCCATACTTGCCAGCTGAGTTCTCACTCAGCCCGAATGTGCTTGGTAGCCTTCCCTCAGCCACTGTGCATAGGCCTACCAGTACACGTGTACTGTGTACTGCTTCTATGACGGAGTACCGTTACCAGTGACCCTGCTCCTGATTTGTGTGTACACCTGAGGTCCCTTGGATTACACAATCCCCCGATCAGTGCAGCCATGCGTCAACAGACCGGCCAGGAGGAAGCGGCCTTACCGAGGAGGACGGCGCAAGCAAGGACGCTCTATACTAGTTATCATCGGGATGTCCACTCTGCCCCACCCCCCGGGACTACCCATGTCAGCCATTTCCCAGGGACTCAAACATCATCGCAAACCTGCGCATCTTCACGTAAGGCACGCACGCATTGTGGATGGTCAAGAGACTCAGGTAACCTGATTTATGTCCCTATCACTACAAATGTCTGTGACTGTTATTCACCTGTGCAGAAATCAGACCAGAACAGGCTGTCATTAGCCTTCTTGAACACTCAGTCTTGCAGGAACAAAACTAGCGAGATAAGTGATTACATCACTGATCATCAGCTAGACTTCTTGTTGCTGGCTGAAACGTGGCTTCAAGATGAGGGTGACGAGCCATACATAGCTGAGTTGACCCCTCCATAATATTTTCTGAAGTCTTTCCCTTGAGTTGGGCGACGAGGGGGTGGTATAGCAGTACTGGTCAGGAAGTCCTTAGAAAACTGCACCAATTTCAAACGTTTGCCCTTTATCTCTTTTGAAGCTGTTGAAGTTAGCATCATCAGTGACATCTCAGTTACTTTAACTGTACTATACCCGCCGCCTCCAAGCAGACAAAATAAACTAACCGCTAGCGAATTTTTCAGTAAATTACAAGATTATGTGGACAGTGCCTCCAGCAGCAGACACGAATTAGTTACGGTTGGAAACTTTAATTTTCATTTTGAAGTTCCATCTGATACTGATGCACTTTGTCTGCGTTCACTTCTGTCTGACCGTAGCTTGCGTCAGCATGTGCAGGGGCCGACTCACAGACGTGGTCACACCTTGGACCTTCTGATTACAGGGAAGAGCTCTTCTCTTGTTCAGGACGTTCATGTGTGTGATTCGCTGTTGTCGGATCATGCAAGTGTTTTCTTTCATGTGCTTGCGTCTCGGCCTCGTTCCACAAAACGCTCGATGACTTCCAGAAACCTTCGTCGTATTGACATGGATGTTTTCAGCTCCGATGTAAAGGTGGCTTATGACGCTGTATTGACAGACTGCACAGTACACTTACAACTGTACACTCTCTGACATTCTCAACAAGCATGCGCCACTCACCGCCAGACGCGTAACCTCACGTCCCCCGGCCCCTTGGCTAACGAAGGAACTGAAAGATGCCAAGCGCGAGCTTCGAAGCACTGAGAGACTGTGGAGGTGTAGTGGTCTTACAGTACATAGAGACATGTTTGTGAAGTAGCGTGCTGCACTCAAGTTCTCACAGCGTGCAGGTAAGAAAGACTTTGTCTGTGCCAAACTTGAAGACTGCATATCAAGTCGTCAGCTGTTTGGCCTTACAAATGAACTTATTGGAAAGAAAAATGAACCTGTACTTCCGAATACCATTCCGATGAATGAATGGGGCGGTCCGTGGCACAGTGGTTAAGGCGCCTGCCACCAATGCTAAAGGTGCGAGGTTCGATTCCGGGTTCCGGCGTCGGATTTTTCTCCTCTAGTAAGTGTCACCGTTAATTCGGGCGGACCGTCGGGGGTTCTTTCTCCGGGTACTCCAGCTCTTCCTCCCCCTTCACTTTGGTATCAGTTTCAGCCAACTTAATAAAATTTCAAATACAAAACGATTTCCAAATACCGTCAGTAGCTCGCTTGAGCTTGCCCTTAGCACCACGTGAATGTTCTGTGTTTACGTACAGTGTGTGAGTGAATGCGTGTGATTCACGTGAGCGTACTTGTTGGGTTCAGTTCACGGCTACATTCTGCGCATTGAGTTATATTATAAATATGAGAAATGCGCCATATAAATACCATGTAATAATAAACTACCTGATAAGTTTTGTCAGTACATTGACTCTAAGATAAGTACGATCCGCCAGGAACTGGACAACTGTTCTGATGCTGTGTCCTAGATACCATATGACGGGCCTGTGTTACATGCGTTCACTGCTGTCACAGAGGAGACTGTAAAGAAACTCAATAATTCCTCACCCACCAAATCTTGTTCCCTTGACCCTATTCCCACTTCTATACTCAAGCTATGGCCTGATGAGCTTGTCAGTGTGATAACCAGAATTATTAACTTGTCTCTGGAGTCAGGGTCTGTGCCTCGGCATTTTAAGCAGGTTGCGGTAATTCCATTGTTGGAGAAGGCAGGGATGGATGCAAACTTGCTGAAGAATTATAGACCAGTGTCTAATCTTCCTTTCTTTCCAAGATTCTGGAGAAAGTTGTGCTGAGTCAGCTCATGTCAAATCTCAGTAGTAATGATTTACTTGAACTGTATCAGTCTGCATATCGCAGAAATCACAGTACTGAGACAGCATTGCTTCACATAACCAATAGCCTGCCTACACATGCTGACGTCGGACGCGTCTCTTTGCTATCATTATTAGACCTTGTCTGCGGCGTTTGACACGCTGGATCGTGGGATTCTTTTAGAACGCCTACGCGTGTCTTTTGGTATTTCCGGTCCAGCGCTGTCATGGCTCAAGTCTTACCTTTTTTAAAGATATCAGTCTGTATGTGTAAATGGGATCATGTCTTAGCCTATGCTTTGAAGTATGGTGTCCCACAGGGTCTGTTTTTGGGTCCTCTGCTGTTCTCTCTGTACACTGAACCAGTTTCCCGAATCATCAGCCAGAATAGCTGTGAGTATCACAAGTATGCTGATGACACTTAGGTCTCTAAGTCTGTCCATCCTAGTAAACTGCAGACCATTGTCTCCAATGTGGAGAAGTGTATAGTTGAAGTCAAAGACTGGCTGACTTGCAACAGACTCAAGTTAAATGATGACAAAACAGAGAGCATGCTTGTTGGTACTCGAGCTAGAACATCTGCCTCCAGCAGTGATCGCACTTCCATAGGTGGCCATGACATTTCTTTCAAATCAGATGTAAAAAAAATCTGGGTGTATTCCTGGATTCGAGTTTATCGATGGAAAAACAGGTTAGCCATCTTAACCGCACTGCCTACCTGGAGCTCCACAGAATAGGCATGATCAGATCCTTTTCGATAGAAAAGGCTACTGCCCAACTCGTATGCTCTCGCATTCTGTCCCATCTAGATTACTGTAATTCCCTTCTTGCTGGTATCTCATCTGATCAACTCGCTCCTATTCAGCGTATCCAGAATAATGTGGCCCGGTTAGTCCTTCGCAAGAAAAAAAAAAAAAAACCCGCACTGATCATGTCACACCACTGCTAAAGCATCTCCAATGGCTACCTGTCAAACAGAGAATAGAGTACAAGCTGGCCACTTTGGCATACAAACACTATGAGAATACGCCTCCTGCAAATCTGTCTTTTTCCCTTGCATCGCACAATCCTAGTAAAAGTCTACGCTCAAGCTCACAAAAACTGCTTTATCAGCCCAGAGTCAGCCTAAAAACTGCTGGTGCCCGTTCTTTCAGTTATCAGGCCTCTCACGTCTGGGACTCACTTTTACTGCATGTCTGTCTATTCCCTACCCTGATGACCTTCAAAACAAATTTGAAGACCCACCTTTTCCAGGTAGCATATCAAGATTAGCTTAGTCTGGATGTGCTGCCTGGAAATGTTGGCTGTTTTCGTATATGGGTAGCCCATGTAGGTAGGCTGCATGTGTGTGTGTGTGTGTGTGTGTGTGTGTGTGTGTGTGTGTGTGTGTGTGTGTGTGTGTGTGTGTGTGTGTGTGTTTCATGTTAGAAATGCGTCTACATGGTGCGAGCAGGTGTTTATTTAAAGAGTGAGTGCGTTCTAATTTTTCTCCTTTTTAATATAATTTTCATGTGCTGTAAAGCGCTCCGAGCTTGCTGTCCGTGGGGAAGGGCGCTATATAAAACTATGTATTATTATTATTATTATTAATTTTACAGTCTTTGGTAGTGCTTCTGGAACAGTACCTTCATACGGTATAACCAGTGTTTCAAAATCAGCATACACTACAAACGGCAGCTTTTGCTGATTTTTATGGTTCTTGAAATATACCTTGCTGCCAGGATCTGGGTACCTAAGTATTGTTTGAATGTCATCAACTGACTGCAGTGTTGAGCATGCTTATGTGCTACTTTAATGGAGGAAAACCTTTGTAAACATTTCTGACACAATTCTTGTTTTCCATTGTGTTTTGATACATGATCGTGATTTAGACGTGACATTTTCCTGATAATTGTGTAGTGAAAGTTTTCAACATTATTTATTAATAGAAGTTCAACATGTTTATCTTCTGACTGGCCATAGGTTGGGGCAAGTGGCGATAATCTAATTGGCTGTAACTTGTCAATTGACTCAGTGTCCCAAACATAAACGTTCACAAAAATACCAGGATTTAGTTCTTTAAACAAGTCTATATCCACCACTTTAGCTCATCCTACAGTAATTGCAGACTGGTGCCAGATTTTGCTTTATTCTGTCTGACTCCACAGAAAAACGTGAAAGCATACAGAAAAGCACCTACCAGCGAGCTTTACTACTTTCTTAGTTACTGCATTTCCTCCTCGGCGGCCGTGTTCATCAGGTCTCGCTTATAACCCATGTCTTTCTCCGGAACTTAGGAGTTACATTGTTGTGTAATGTTCTGTGCATCTACTGTGGGAAATCAGGGTATTTACCCGACCACATATAGTAATGCACCTTCGTCTTTGTGTATGTATGTTTCTCCTGACTACTTCCTAAGTTCGAGAGAAAGACATGGGTTATAAGCGAGACCTGATGCATCCTTTTTGAGGATGTAGATGATCGTCTTGTTCGATACTTGCGTATTTCTCTGTGGGCTGGCGATTGGGTGCCTGATAGGCGGGGGCAGGGGATCTAACTGTTTGTCTGTCCAGCAATGAGTGATTCCCTTTGGTATGTGTACAATTCTGCCAGTGTTAGCCTCACCTATCTGGTTTGTGAGTGTTTTTATGTAGCCTAGATCCGAGATCATTTCTCTGTCAACCGTATTTTGTTTCTGTCATTAACTTGTATTTCATGTACTAGCTTTAGTCAAGTTGCAACTTTACGAAAGAACATAGTGTGTTTAGGAGACATAGGGTTGTCTTAGTATTCTGTTTTCGTCAGGGAGGTTCGGGTCGGGATGAGGCCACTGGCGCCGGCCTTTAGATGCCTTGGCGACGGGCTTCACCCGTCCCGAATCATTGTCCATTTTGTAGCTATGTTATTGTCCAGTTGTTTGTAAACTCTCGTGTGAGTGTGTGTGATTGCGAGTTGCACCTGAGGTGGCGAGACGAAATTCTCTTTTCGAGATAATAAAGTATTCTTCTTCTTATTGTTCTTCTTCTTATTGTTCTTCTTATTGTTCTTCTTCTTCTTCTTAACTGGAGAATTTATACCATTGTAGTTGAGTTCGTTTACAAATTTGGTGTAGTTAGATACATGTTCAAGTTTTGTTTTTACAAAGTGAAGTTTGGCAAGCACACACCACATAAACCAATGGTGATTGTAACGCACGCAGACTAGCCCCAGGCGCACGTACAGACTATCGCACAACAGACGCATATACCGCCACTGACTCAGTCGGGCGCATCCACGCGGTAAAACTCAAAACACTAGCTCTCTTTCTTCTATGGACATTTATAAGAATAAAACAACGAAAACACTATCAAGATTATGTACACACCCCTTCTCACTACAAGCACATCAATACCGCATATACACATACACAATGTAAATGCCAGGCTAGGTAATTGTCTCTTACAATCCAACCTGTTTGCTGGTGTTCTCGCTTGGTGTCGTTCTGTCCTTTCACGTCTAGGCGTGTGTTTCGTCGCACGCTTCCGAGTCGTCCCGTTTCTCGTACCGTGGACGTCCTCTCCACTCGCTCAGTACCGCAGTCCTTGCTGACCCGTGTGTCTCGGCACCGGTCGCTCACTCCCAGCGTGAAGAGATGACCTCACAATAGGTCCCTCGATGATAGCCTCTGTTGACTTACGCATCGGCGTCCGTCACTCCGCTCTCCCCGACAAGTACTCTGAGTTCTAGGTTTCAGCGTCTTGGAATACGGCTAGTGTATCTGACATACATCCGTCCTTTCTGACAGGATAGCCCGTACTGACTAGTTAGACCTCTGATAGACTGAGCTCTCGCTAAAACCCCCGTGCAGAACGTTTCCTTAAGTTTTCACGTGGGCCTCGTGCCCCCACGGGTTAACTGTCTCAAGGCAAACCGCTGACAAAACCGTACCATACAAAACCATCTGTGTGAACCCTATGCGTGAGCATAGAGTTTCATCACAGTGATCATTGTTCAGAAAATTAACGACAGCTCAGTTTTTTGTTTGCAACTTCAGTTCGTAGTAGCAGCCACGATTTGCCTAAAATAGGATGATATCTTGACTGCTTCAGTTGTACCCTTCATGCCAACCAGACCCTTTCATTTTTGCTTATCAATTGCTGATAGGAAGTCAAGCAACATTTCATTTCTAAACACGTTCTCCAGTTCCCTTTTTGTGTTAAATGTGTGTTGTCTCATTGAGATAAACAATAATAATAATAATAATAACGGTATTTACAATGTGCTTATCTTATAATAATTATAACGCTAAGTGTGCACTCACAACTCACGCGCGCATGTGCATGCTTTTAACAATTACTCACATACAACAAGTACATTACGGCAGTCAGCTGGGGGCATAGGGGCTCGATGACAGTAGCTTTGACTAATGCAAATCCCCTGTGCCACCGCGTTCCCGCGAGGCCTATATTAAGCTCAAGGGTAACCGCATTCACGCTCTTCGCGGATCCTAAAGTGAACTTGAGAAACATTTTCCTCTATATAAATCAGAATTTATTACAGGAGCCCTAATCAGGCAATATTATGTTAAGGCATACCTTCTGCGTCCTCAGCAAAAGCAAAATAAAAAAATATTGAATCTGTGGCTCACAGTGATGGTATTTGTGCATCCAGTAAATGGCCATTTCTGCAAAATCGAAACAAATAATAAATAATGTTTACGATGCCCTCCGAAATTTTGTGTACAAGTGATAGGTCTTTTTAAAAGGTTTTATTGGTTAAGATAGGGTACCAACACCCAACCTAATTTTATAATGCTGTGATGCATTTAGGTCCACAGTGGTTGAATCTGCTGCCCTACCCCCATTTTACCAGTATGCAAAGGAACGCAAAATCATCAAAACAATTGCTTACCTCATACTCTTCTGTTTAAATATTTTTGTTTCCAGTTTTCTTAACAAAGTATGCATATTGAGTATACAAATCTGTGATCATTTCATTAATTTCAATGTGACCCATCAATTTAATTGTAACTATTTTGGATTAAGAACATAAAAAGGGGGGGGGGGGGGGGAGGAGTCTGTAAACAGGGGCTGCTGCTAAAGCTTTTACTGTCTGGATTTGGAGGCATGATGTACTGATGGCCGAAAGACTTCCTCTTTAACAAAATTGCATGATTGAAGTCTACGGCACACTCAGCAGTCTTGTCAAACTCAGGGAAGATGTATCTCAGGGAGGTGTGTCTCTGATCCCTTTTGCCCTTCATTACGGACATCATCAACACATCTCTAGAAAATGGCTCCGTCCCCGATATCTTCAAGTCCGCCATCGTCCGTCCTCTCCTCAAAAAACACAACCTCGACCCAAACGAACTCAAGAACTACCGCCCAGTCTCCAATCTCTCTTTCCTGTCCAAGCTTCTTGAGAAGGTCGTCCTCAACCAACTCAACCTCCACCTCGCCGACAACAACCTCCTCAGTCCCTTCCAGTCTGCCTATCGCAAACATCACAGCACTGAAACTGCCCTTCTACATATCCTAAACGACCTGCTTCTCTCCACTGACTCGGGCAACATCTCCCTTCTTACGCTACTCGATCTCTCTGCCGCCTTCGACACCATAGACCACTCTATCCTCCTCCACCGCCTCCACCACTCCTTTGGCATCACTGACTCTGCTCACTCCTGGTTTCTCTCCTACCTCTCCGACAGACAGCAGTCCGTCACCATCGACGGCGTCTCCTCCAACCCAGTCAGGCTCTCCTGCGGCGTTCCTCAGGGGTCCGTCCTGGGCCCGGTCCTTTTTACACTCTACATCTCCCCCTGTCCAACATCATCCAGTCTCACCACATACACCACCACCTCTACGCTGACGACTCACAACTACTAGACAAAGACAAACTCGACAACACTCAGACACTACTGACTCGCACGGCTGACTGCTATGAGGACGTGAAAAACTGGATGACAGCAAACAAGCTCAAACTGAACGACGACAAAACGGAAGCCATGCTGGTAGGCACTCGCCAGAAACTTTCCCAGCTCTCTCCCTCTCTCCACCTTCAACTCGACAGCACCCCCATCTCCCTCTCTGACTCGGTCAAGAACCTTGGCGTTATCCTCGATTCCTCTCTTTCCATGACCAGCTTCGTCTCCGCCACGGCCCAGGCATGTTATTTCCACCTCCGCCGCATCAGTCAGATCAGAAAATACCTCACTACCGAAGCTGCCACCAAACTCGCTGTCTCTCTTATCTTATCTCGCATCGACTACTGCAACTCTCCTTTCTGGCCTTCCTCACTCCACCACTCTCACTCTCCAGCGCGTCCAGACTCGTCCTCAGAAAGAAAAAATCCGACCACATCACTCCCCTGCTCAAGCTCCTTCACTGGCTCCCCATCCCCCAACGCATCCAATACAAGATTCTGTCTCTCTGCTACAAATCCCTGAACAACTACGCTCCTGCGTATCTCTCCAACTTACTTCACCCCTACACTCCTCCCCGCTCTCTCCGCTCCGCCTCTGACCCTCTCCGCCTCCTCATCCCCCGCACCAAACTCAGCACTTTCGGCCCCCGCTCTTTCTCAGAATACGGTCCAACCACCTGGAACACTCTCCCACTCTCTCTCCGTCAGAAACACTCGCTCTCCTCCTTCCAGTCTGCCCTCAAAACTCATCTCTTTCAACAGTTCTAGCACTATATCACCACACTCCCCAGCCCAAGCTGACCGTCCTAATGTATCTTCACTATTTGTGTTACGTGAGTCATTGTCTAAAGCGTGCGCATGCGTGTGCGAGTTGTGAGTGCGCGCTTAGAGTTATAATTATTATAAGATAAGCGCATTATAAATACCGTAATTATTATTATTATTATTATGTCCATAAAATATGTGGAACGTAGGACTGTATTCTGATCAAAATGTGACCAATCAATTTTTGTGCTGTTTGTTTATTGGAGAAAAAAGGCAAAAATGATAGACTGAATGAGTGAAACTAGCCGGTCTTTTAGGAGATATTTTCCTAGCGTAAGGTGGGTCTTTTCTTCTCATTTATTTTCGTCTAGAAAGGTGTAAATATGAATAAGCATAATAAAGTTTCATGGTTCCTAACAGGGAAAACAATGTTAAGAATTACTCCAGATAGCTCTAAGAATGTCACTGCATCATGAGAATGACCCATGTTCTGCATCTTGTCAAGCCTGGCATTTTTGGTTTTGCAGGGAGTGTTTCATATTGTTGAAGTATTTTGGTACCCCACTACTGGTCTGACCGAACTGGTGTTTGCTTGCGCCAGGTTGTTGCTGTAATTTGCACGAATGTGGTCCCAAACCAGTTTCTTCATCAGAGACTTTTCCCCGCAACTTTAGCTTCCATGGCTTTGATGTGAGGCCTCCACCTGAATTCAGTAATTTATTTGTTGGCAGTAAAGTTGGCCTGTCTCTATTTGGTACTGGAAGGTCTCCAGTTTTCAAGGTGACCTCTTCAATCTGATTGAAAGAGATGGTCTAGCTCAGTTTGAGTGGCCATCTTTCAGTCCAGCTGCTGACTCTATTGGCAGCATCCTGGATTCTGCAGGATACTATTTCAGTATGTTCTGCTGCGCTCCACACTGCAAAGTCATTCGCATGGAGGATGTTCGAGACGAACCGTGGTACTACTGTACTGTACTGATGTCATTATTGTAGACAAAGAACAGCATCAGACACATCACCTCCCTGATGTGCACCTTCCCTGAGTTTGACAAAACTACTGAATGTGCCGTTTACTACAGTCTTACTGTTTTATTAAGAGGAAGATCTTCAACAGCAGCCCCTGTTTACAGACGTTTCCCACTTTAAATGCTTTAACAAAACAGAATTACAATTAAATTCATGGGTCACAATCACATTGAAATTAATGAAATGATCACAAATTTTATGCTAAATGTGCATACTTTGTTAAGAAAACTGGCAACAAAAATATTTAAACAGAGGAGTATGACATAATCAATTTTTATGATCATTTTGCGTTTCTTTGCATACTGGTAAAATGGGGGTAGGGCAGCAGATTCAGTGACTGTGGCCCCTAAATGAATCACAGCATTATAAAAAAAAATCAGGTTAGGAGTAATTGCTGTACTCTATTATAAACATTAAACCTAAAAAGACTATCAGTTGTATACAAAATTTCTGAGGGCATTGTATACAACGTACATTTCCCAATTTGGCAATTTTACATTGGAAAAAGCTATCATTCACCACAAACACATCATAAACGATGTTGACTTTCTTCATTTTCTTGCACTTTATGCTCAAATTAGTGAAACTTAATAGGTAAAGAGAGGTCAAAATGAATTGGAATAAGTTTAGTTTTTTTTCTTCTAATTAATTTTGTGTATTTTTACAACTTAGGGGTAGGGATACAAAATCACTTGATGTGGCACTCATAGTAATCACAGCATCACCTAGTCAAGTTTATAATAATTGTGACATTTTGTTTTAATGATGTAAGCCTGAAAATGGTCTTCCAAGGCTATAGAAAATGTCTGAAGGCATCTGACATATTATTTTTGTCTTTTTTTGCGATTTTGCGGAAATGGCCATTTACTGGGTGCACAAATATCTTCTCTGTGAGCCACAGATTCAATATATTTTTATTCTGTATTTTGCAGAGGCCGCAGAAGGTGTGCCTTAACATAATAATGCTTGATTTTGGCTTCTGGAATGAATTCAGATTTATTTAGAGGAAAATGTTTATCAAGCTCATTTTAGCATCCGTGAAGAGCGTGAATGGGGGTATCAGGCCACAATAAATCAAAATTCAGTAGCAGTAGCATGCCAATGAAAGAACAAACTGAATTTTCTGAAAAACTGAATGAGTTCTATTGTAGATTTGAGAAAGATGATCTGAAGGATGATTTAGATAGCATGATTTCCCAGCTTGAAGTAAATGTGGCAGGCAATGTTGATGAAGACTTTGAGATCCATGGCAAGGCGGTTGAGAAGCTTTTTAGCAAACTGAATGTTAAGAAAGCAGTAGGCCCTGATAATATTTGCGGTAGAGTTTTGAGAGTATGTGCCAGTCAATTGTCTGTTGTTTATAGCCGTTTGTTTAGCTGGTCTCTGAAGGATTGCACTGTACCTAGGCTCTGGAAAACATCTACAGTCTGCCCTGTCCCCAAGAACAACAAGCCCAAGACACTCAATGACTATCGCCCTGTAGCTTTCACCTCTATAGTAATGAAGTGCTTTGAGCGTGTTGTCCTTTCTAGACTGCTCGATCAGGTCAAGCCCTATCAAGATCCTTTCCAGTTTGCATACAAGCAAAACAGATGTACTGATGACGCCACACTCACACTCCTGCACCATGCATACACACATTTAGAAAAACCTGGCTCTTTTGTACGCATTCTTTTTATAGACTTTTCTTCAGCCTTCAACACTATACAACCCTATCTCATAGCTCAAAAACTTCTCTGTTACAATGTAACGCCAAGGCTTATCCTATGGATTGTCAACTTCCTTGTAAATAGGACCCAGTCAGTTCGCTTTCAAACAGCTCTCTCATCCCTTAGGTCCACTTCCATAGGCGCCCCTCAAGGTACAGTTCTCTCCCCTGTGCTGTTCACACTCTACACTAACGATTGTAGTGGCACTGACTCTACCCTTCTTATAAAATACTCGGATGACACTGCCTTAGAAGATCTCTCCAATAATGATGCGACTTACTTTGCAGAAGTAGAACGTTTTAGTGTTTGGTGTAAAGATAATTTTCTAGACCTAAATGTGAGTAAGACCAAGGAACTACTGATAGACTTTCGAAGAAACCCTGCCCCTGTCCCTGTTCTGATGATCGATGATGTGTCTGTTGAGCGTGTGACTGAGTATAAGTATCTTGGAACAGTCATAGATGATAAGTTGTCCTTTAACGCAAACACCTCCCTCATACACAAGAAATGTCAGTCACGCATCTACTGCCTCCAGAAACTCAGGAAGCTGAATGTGAACCCCTCTGTCCTTCAAACTTTTTACTGCTCTTTTATTGAGTCTGTCATCACTTTCGGTTCTGTGTGCTGGTATGGAGGTCTGAGTGTGAAGAACAAGAACACCCTGGCACGAATGGTAAACATCTGCAGCAAAGTGACTGGCAGTAAGCAAAACAGTGTGGAGTCCCTGTATGAACAGCGTGTGGTGAGAAAGGGTAGGTGGATAGCTTCAGACAGATCCCATGTCCTTGCCCACCTCTATGAACTTCTCCCCTCTGGCCGCAGACTCCGCACGCACAAAGCTAGAACACTTAGACTACAGCACAGTTTCATCCCCAAATCCATCACTCTAAGCAATCTGTAGGTACATCCACGCATACCCAAACCTAACTCCTCCCCCTATCCCCCTTTACCTGTGCAATCAGTAGGAATGGAGCTTGTTGATTTTAGAGAAGTGATTATATTGTGTTTCATTTGGTGGTGAACATGGACATACTGGGATTGTTGTTACTGAGTGTTTACCCACTAATTATTTTACTATGGTAGACTTTAATAATGTACTGAGATGTTTGTATAATAAGTAGTGAGGGTTAGGACTAGGTTGAAACACGCGTATTATGTATGCATATGTAGAGGTGGGTGTGAATGTATAAGTGCCGCTCAGTTCAGTCCATAAAAGATGTTTGTGTGAGATGTGTAAGAGTTATGTGTAAAGATTTTGTAGTGTCTACTTTATCCATTTGGAATTTGTAGCTGTGCAAGTGCAGGGAGAAAATGTTCATAATTATGCTATAATGTTTTTATGTCTTGTTTGTACTATTTGTTATAAATGTACCACAACCGATTTTCTCTTTTCGAGATAATAAAGTACTCTTATTCTTATTCTTATTCTTATTCTATCCTTGCGTCATCTTCCATATCTCTGGTGTGTTCCTAAGGATTTTAGGGGAATATCGCTTAAACATGCCCGGACATTCTAAGGTACACTTTGAAACCCATCTTATTGAGTACTGGGGAGGGGGAGGGGAGGGGGTGCACGGTAGATCGGGCTAGCTCTTGGACTACTAAAGCGACTGCTGTATGTAGCCTGGGTTACAAGTTCATGTCGACAGTAAGACGCACTCTTGATTTAATTTCATTGGATATGCTAATTTACATAAACCAATGAAGAATGAGCTTGAGGCGTATTTCCGCCCGCATCTAAAACCCACGACTCAACGTCTGCTATGAATATTGTTTGACTGTTCAAAAAGCCTTGATACTAAACTATCAGTTTTGATCAGAGGACAAGGCTGGTATAGATTTGTGGCAAAATATCTACCGAGTTTGTTCAGTTCGATGTTTTAGACGGATGGTTGCTTTGAGGGTTCAAAACTGCTCTGGTATCACAGTGTTTCGTCGATTCGCCGGGGTGTTCGTTTCCTCCCTTGTATTTTGTCTTGAGCTTAGTATAGGCGCTGGGGCGCAGGCGGTGGCGCAGTGAATTTGCATTAGTCAAAGCTACTGTCATCGAGCCCCTATGGCTGGGGGTGGGGTGTGTGGTGGCGTTAGTTTGCTAGAACTGTTGAAAGAGGTGAGTTTTGAGGCCGGACTGGAAGGAGGAGGGAGAAGGTTTCTGACGAAGAGAAAGTGGGAGAGTGTTCCAGGTGGATGAGCCACAGACAGAGAAGGAGCGGGGGCCGAAAGTGTTGAGTTTGGTGCGGAGGATGCGGAGGCGGAATAGGGTCGGAGGCAGAGCGGAGAGAGTGGGAAGGAGTGTAGGGGTGAAGTAGGTTGGAGAGATAGGCAGGAGCGTAGTTGTAGCAGAGAAACAAAATCTTGTATTGAATGCGTTGGGAGATGGGGAGCCAGATTAGGAGTTTGAGCAGGGGAGTGATGTGGTCGGATTTCTTCTTTCTGAGGACGAGGTGGGCAGCATTGTTCTGGACGCACTGGAAAGTTAAAGTGGTGGAGTGGGGAAGGCTGGAAAGGAGAGAATTGCAATAGTCGATGCGAGATAAATGAGAGAGACAGCAAGTTTGGTGGCAGCTTCTGTGGTGAGGTAATTTCACTTTACCATCTACCCTGCTAAAATATATTTTAGCAACAACCTGAGTCTTTACACTATCAGCAAGAAGATTATCTTGTATTACCGTAACAGATTTCTCTATTGATTCATAAACATTGTAAGTGTTTGGTATAGGGAAGTTTGTTGTCTGAAATACGTTTTGTAAGCTTTGCACAGTTTGCAAGCTATCAGTCGTTTTTTATAGACCGACAAAATAATAAATAGAAAAAAATACAGTATGTGTAATACCACCTTATTCACTGTAATACCTACTCACAAACCAGATAGGTGAGGCTAGCGCTGGCAGAATTGTACAACAAACCAAGGGGAATTACTCAGCGCTGGACAACAGTTAGATCCCCTGCCCCCGCCTATCAGGCACCCAATCGCCAGCCCACAGAGAAATAAGCAGGTATAGAATAAGACGATCATTTGCATCTTCAAAAAGATGCATCAGGTCTCTTATATAACCCATGTCTTTCTCCGGAACTTAGGAAGTAGGCAGGGGAAATTTGTTGTACAATTCTGCCAGCGCTAGCCTCACCTATCTGGTTTGTCAGTATCTCAGTATAACTCGAGGCAAATTTGTATCGTTAAATTGTTGTGTAATGTTCTGTGCATCTACTGTGGGAATACAGGGTATTTACCCGACCACATATAGTAATGCACCTTCGTGTTTGTGTATGTATGTTTCCCCTGCCTACTTGCTAAGTTCCGGAGAAAGACATGGGTTATATAAGAGACCTGATGCATCTTTTTGAAGATGCAAATGATCGTCTTATTCTATACCTGCGTATTTCTCTGTGGGCTGGCGATTGGGTGCCTGATAGGCGGGGGCAGGGGATCTAACTGTTGTCGAGCGCTGAGTAATTCTCCTTGGTTTGTTGTACTGTAATACCTACAATAAACAGATTCAGTTTACATAATTGTCTCAATATGTGTTCACACACTGTCTCAAACCATTTATCATCAAATTTAAAAGGATGTGTCTTAAGATCAACAGCCATGTACTCTACAAATGGTATCTCATCAAATAATTCCAAAGTCATATGATATATCACTTATATCACCGCTGGTACTGTTATTGGTGTTATTGTCAGGCTGTTTGAATTTTGTTCTTAACGATCAAAGTGCTGGATATATCTGAAGCATGTCTGTAATGTCAACCGCTTGCGCTTGTCTGTCTGTCTGTTACGTTTGTGGTTGTGTTATTCTGTGAGAGCATGTGTGTATTGTTCTTGGGAAGGATTCGATATTTATTTGGGCTATTTTGGATACGAATCGCGTACCTTTTTTTGTAGGATTCATTCTCGTTCGCACGGAGAGCGGAACTGACTTTGTTATGATACACAAAGATTCTCTTGGCTTGACTTCGCGAACGATGATTTTATAGGAGTTGACCACGACGTCTGCAGGCTTGTTCGTGGCTGCGGAGGCCAATCCGAGACAGGCAGGTTTGACCGCAGTAGCTGCAGGGGAAGGTATGGCCAGGGTTCTGAGCTGCGGCATCTCTGTTTTTTCTCCTGAGCCGCTTGTCCTTAAGGCTAGCTCTGTGAGAGTCCTCAAAGGTGTCACGGTCCGCAGCAAGCGAAGACCACTGGTGGTGGTCGATTTGGCAGGCACTAAGTGACTTCTTGAGACAGTCTTTGTATCTCTTCTTTGGTGCCCCTCTGTCACGGTGTCAAGTAGCAAGCTCGCCGAACAGTGTGATCTTTGGTAGGCGATGATCCTCCATCCTGGAGACATGCCCCGCCCAGCGGAGCTGTGTCCGCAGCAGCAAAGCCTCGATGCTCACAGTTTCAGCCTGTTCAAGGACCTCGACGTTGGTGACATAGTCACTCCAGTGAATGCCCAGGATGGTACGCAGGCAGCGCTGGTGGAAGCGTTCGAGGAGTCGTAGTTGGCTGCGGTAGAGGGCCCAGGACTCGGAACCATACAGCAGGGTGGTGAGGACCACAAAGATTAGACCGGAAGTTTCTAGCAAAGTCCCACGGATAGTCGCGGTCGATTTTTGTAATGCGTGGTTTCACTGTGAATAGACCAGAACGTTCGAGCGAAGTTGCGCTCTGTCCAGTGACCTCACATGTGACGTCAAAGTGTCGGCAACATTTTGCAACACTATATAAAAGGCGCTTTAAATAATAGTGGAACCTGGTAGTTCATTCTAGTAAATTCTTTTCATTAAGTTTTGGTTACGTTTTCCTTTTTGATTGATTGTGTTGTGCGAATTTGCTGGATTATTCTGGAAAGCAATAATACTATAAAAGATCATGCTAGGAAGCGTGTGTGTACATTGTCATTGAGAGATAGTATGGTATGGTATGGTATGGTATGGTATGGTATGGTATGGTATGGTATGGTATGGTATGGTATGGTATGGTACGGTACGGTATGGTATGGTATGGTATATGGTATGGTATGGTATGCTATGGTATGGTATGTTATGGTGTGGTATGGTGTCTCCGAGGCGCACATATCCATCTAAATAAAGATGCTCAAGGCGCCGTAGGGATGGAAGCTGAACCTTTGAAAGCCTGCTGCTACTAAGTGCTACTTTATGTGCAAACCTCTACCCTAATATTAACTTCGGTGCATGTGATATACTTTTGTTTCCATTTCAGTGTATGGTAGGTACATCGTCAGTGACGGATTGATGCAGTGTATAGTGTGTACATTGTGAGAGACGCAGTGTAATAGTGGTGTACATTGTATGAGAGACGCAGTGTGTCAAAAGTGTTGATGCATTGTAGAGGAGACAGTGTTGGGGCATTTGTGAATGCATTGTGTGGAGATCGCATCACTGCAATAAAATATTGTTGGAACTGTTATTCCACGTGTGACGGGTTGCAACTGAGTGAAGTTTCTTCAAAAGAACCTTACGTGCGTGCGTCTGGTGTGATATCATACTACGACTACGATTACTACGTAACATTTGGCACCTCCGACGAGACTTCTTCAGGTGGCTCAGTGAAAAGGGTAGCCGGAGACAACAGCCAGCATTGAAACGCAGAGATGGCGACATCGGAAATGGAGACAGTCCTGAAAATTGGAAAGGAATGTGGACTCGAAGGAGCTCACCTCCTCGAGTTTGTAAAGGAGAGAGTAAGGAGAGACTGGAGAGAGAAGAAAATGAGAGACTGGAGAGAGAAAGAGAAAAGAGACCCGAAAAAGAAAACAGACTGGAGAGAGAAGAAAGAGCTAAAGAGCTTGAAATCAGGAAAATCGAAATTCAAGCAGCAGAGGCAGAGACACCGCGAGAAGATGCAGAGAAACAGTGAGAAGGGGTGGAGAGGCAGCGACAAAATGAAATCAATTTAAAGATGGAGATAGAGGCACAGAGCCAGAGGGCAACTGAAGCAACAGCCTTAGCCTGCAGAGAGCAAACAGCCCGTGCGCCAAAGCTACCACTTTTCGTAAAAAATTCAGATAAGATGGACGCTTACCTGGAGTGCTTCGAGCTTACCTTACGCTTATCTGGAGCGATTCGAGCGCTTTGCAAGCAGCAACAACTGGATACAAGAGACTTGGGCCATCAAACTGAGTGCACTTCTAACCGGCAAAGCACTTGAATTTTACACCCGCTAGCCAAGAGAAGACGCCGAGGATTATATGCAGTTGAGAGCCACCCTGCTGAGACAGTACGACTTCACTGAAGAGGGTTACAGACGACGTTTTCGAAACTGCAAGCCTGAGGAAGAAGAAACACCCGGCCTATTCAGGAACTACCTAGAGAAATGGATAGTGCTGGCTGGTTTAAACAAGGACTACCAGGACCTGTGTGGCCTCATCATCAAAGAACAAGTCTTCAACGCATGTTATAAGGACCTGGCCGCCCACCTCAGGGAGCAAAAAGACCAGTCCCTGAAGGCCCTGGCAGACTTCGCTCAAAGATACATGGACTCCAACAACATGACGTTCGGGGCCAGTAAACCGAAGCGTGTGTCTGCACCAGCAGAGGGAAACTACGTCGTCAGAGACACCCCGAAACACATGCCGATGGAGAGCCTGACATGTTTCCTTTGTGGAAAAAAGGACACAAGGCGATACGGTGTCCTTCTAAGGACGTTCCCCGAGTCGACAACCCCAGAAGGCACAACCAACACCGCGCGATAGCAGGCAGAAGCAGTACTACGTTTCAACACAGAGCCGCCGCTTTACTGGCCAATGATGTGATGTCATCTAATGACTTTGAGTCCAGACTAAAAGGCGGGCGACACCGGAGCTGATCGAGTCTTTCAGAAAGTATGGAAGCATCCCAGTTGGCGATATATTCTTACCAGTCTCAAACATCGCGCTGCCTGAGAATGAAGTGCCGAACATGCCGGTGGTGTCAGGATTAGTCGGAAACACATCAGTGAGAGTGCTGAGAGACACCGGTTGTAACTGCGTCATCGTGAGGGAGGACTTAGTAGCTGAATACCAGAAGCTACAGAAGTGGACAACCCTCATCTTGGCCGACGGAACTGGGAGAGTCATCCCCCTTGCAAAGGTCAGTGTCGACACCCCATACTTGACCGGAGAGATGAAGGTGCTATGTGTGAAGACCCCAGTATACGATCTTATCATTGGAAACGTTAATGGTGCCAGAAACGCAGAGGATCTAGATCTGGAGTGGAGACCTGAAACTTGTGCTGTTACTACGAGAGGTCAGGAAGAGAAGAGCCACCATACTATCCCTCTAAAAGTCGCTGACAACATAGAAGCAGCCATGGTGAATAGATGCAAGTTGGAGGAAGAGAAGCGCAAGGCACTGGAGCGACTGAAGGAACCAGGTGGACGCGACCGTGGACAGCGAGCGAGATAGGCTGGAGGCGGAACAGCGTCTGCATCAAAAACAGGCGCAGGAATTCAGTCGGCGGCACGATGCCGAGCGCCGCCACAATGATCAGATTGGGTCGCCGAAAAGCCAAGTGAACGAGGGCCATGAGCGAGATAGGGCTCCTCTGAGACAGGTGATGTCGGAGTTGTAGGAGGAGGAGAAGGAGAGAGAAAAAAACTGGAGCTGGATTCAGCATGTAAACACCAGAAAGCCGTCGACGATTTCGACAGAGGGCTGGATAAAGTTCTACAGGAACGGAAGCAAGACCTGAAGGACAGTCATCAGAACCAGCTGGAGCGATTGCGGCAGAAACAAGACACAGAAATACGCCGACTGCCGCTGGACATGTTGGATAGGGGACCGTGCGTGTTTCACACAGTGGTTGACATTGACGACTACGGAGTCAAAGTCAACAACAAAACGAATACTTATCACGTGAATATACAAAGGAAATACATCGAGAGAGGTCGTCATTGTAAACCACAACAAGCTGCATCAGTGCGTCTGACTGCTGACACTGAGAGACTAGACGACGAAAACCTGTTCTAGTTTGGCAAACTCCTCCACCAGGAAGATGTGGAGGACGTCCAGTCTGGCTGACACTTAACCCGGGCACAGCAAGAGAAGCTGAGAGTCCAACCTACGGAGTTTGGGCGTCGATTTGCACCTGACTCAGAGACTGCGGACACCGTCAGCGTGAGGTTGGTCTGACATCGAACGAGCTGGTTCATGACGAGCCGTGTCGTCTGCATTGCAACACGAGAGGTTGACTGAGAAAGAATGTTGGGGAGACGCCGGACATGGGAGTCGTCAGGGATTCCAGATCGTCAGGGGTCATCGTGATGAAACCAGAGAAATCCAATTTGGTGTGTATGGACTATTGGACATTCCATAAGCCGACAGTATTCGACCCCGGATCATTCACCCTTGAACTGTCAGAACTGTACCCTTCTAATGATTTGTCGATGTTCCAGAAATGAACTTTGACGTTAAATTACGGTATATCAAGGATTCGCAGATCTTTGGAACGTATTACCTGAGCAGATCAGTTTCAAGGAACATTTCTTTGTCTAGGACAATTTAAAGGAACACATCTTCGTTCAAGATATTTTAAAAGATCTGTGAGACGTTCACTTTAGAGCAGTTGAGTTGATTTGATTTTGATGTGAAATTGTTATTATTTATGGTTCTGTGTAGTTTAACACAGCCACAACCGGTTTTTGAGATTTGAAAAGAAATTTTGTAAAATTTCGTTCTAAAAAGGTGGGTAATGTTACGTTTGTGGTCGTGCTAGTCTGTGAAAGCATGTGTGTATCGATCGTGGGAAGGATCCGATATTTATTTGGGCTGTTTTGGATACGAGTCACGTACCTTTTTGTATGATTCATTCTCGTTCGCACAGAAAGCGGAATTGACTTGTTATGATACACTAAGATTAGACTGGAAGTTCTAGCAAAGTCGCACGGATAGTCGTGGTCAATTTTTGTGATACGTGGTTTTGCTGCGAATAGACCAGCACGTTCGAGCGAAGTCGCACTCTGTCCAGTGACCTCACATGTGACGTCAAAGTGTCGGGAACATTTTGCAACACTATACAAAAGGCGCTTAAATAATAGTGGAACCTGGTAGTTCATTCTAGTAATTCGTTTTCATTAATTTTAAGTTTTGGTTATGTTTTCCTTTTTGATTGGTTGTGTTGTGCGAATTTGTTGGATTATTCTAGAAAGCTATAAAACTATAAAAGATCATGCCAGGAAGCGTGTGTGTACATTGTCATTGAGAGAGATATGTAGTGTATTGTAGGTACATTGTCAGTGAGGGATTGATGCAGTGTATACGCAGTGTAATAGTGGTGTACATTGTACAAGAGACGCAGTTTGTCAAAACTATTGATGCATTGTAGAGGAGACAGTGTATCAGTGTTGGTGCATTTGTGAATGCACTGTGTGGAGATCGCATCGCTGCAATAAAATATTGTTGGAATTGTTACTCCAGTGTGGTCTACATCCTTAAGCCACGTGTGACGGGTTGCAGCTGAGTGACGTTTCTTCAAAAGAACCTTAAGTGCGTGCGTCTAGTGTGATTATCATACTACGACAACAATTACCATGTGACACTGTCATTTTTTTATAACCAAAATAAAATAATATATTGAAAATATTACCATATATGTAATATCACTTTATTGAATGTAACACGTTCAAAATGAACATTTTGTTTCTTTAGTTGTTGGTTTATGTATTCACACACTGTCTTAAACCATTTATCATCAACTATTAAATCTCCTAAAATAAACAGTAATGTACTCTACAAATGGTTGGTCAAAGTGTTGAACTCCTCTGAAGTAGTGTATGATATCAACTTGTCTGGCCATAATTTTTATGACCAAAACAAAATAATACATTAATTTATTAATCCATACCCAGTGGGTTGATCTGTCTTTAAGATAAGCTTTAGATGCTTAATTGATTTCAGTTGTTTTTTTACATCATCGCATTTGTGCTTGTTGGGTATAACAGCATTCTCCCTGAGGCAGTCTTCTAAGCTATCACGGTCCTTACAGTAAAACAAACAGATAAACTTTAGTTGCTCACGAAAATCTTTTAGTACAGCATTATATTTCTGAGTGAGAATCCAGACACTGATGTTTGCATATCTGTCACTGAAGGCGAGTTTTGCTCAAGTGTTTCTCTTTTCGAAAATGTCGTTCTCTGCAGAGCAGTCATGAACTATAAAGAAAGTTCTCTGTCCTTGAAATTGCTTGTAAAAATACTACAGGTAGTCATTTATTTTTTTCTCAGAGTCGACTAAGTAAATGTGGTGATCAATCCAAATGAATAAACGATTGTGATAAGCTTTGTTGTGTTTGATCGTAGGACAGAATATCACAGTGTTTTCAAAATGATGGATGTATATTGCTTATAATAAGTCAAGAACAAATTCAGTTTTACCCCCGCCTGTGGCACCACAATACAAACCACAGTGAGGATCAAGGGTCAGCGTGTTCATTTTAAAACTAAAAGTAATTTTAATACGTGGTACCACTTAGTACCATTTTTTAAATGTTCAGTTGAGCATCATAAGTCAGATACAAATAAATATTCATTGCTCCGGTTGTTTCACTCTTTTTTCTATCTGAATTGTAATCCCGTCACTACCATGCTCGACAGTACCGCCTGACCCATGTTGATGTCTGTACTGCGTAAGTCTAGCCAAAGTGCATACTTGTCTGTCAAGTATTGCTCAATTCTTATGTCTTACAGATGTAGATAATTACATGCCATGTTTGCGGGTATTTCTCTAAGTCTTCCGCTGGACCACTGTCATACCAGAGAGGAAGGTTCGAGACCGCACGGAATTGTTGGATTTTTCTGATTGATTTTTAATGATTGATTTTCTCTTTCCCATGACAAACGATAGACAAAGACGTACACAAACCTACTCACTACTCAGTCAATTCATACATGCACCTGTAATACAATGAATTCATGCAGATTTGGAGCACTAATCATAATTATTTCATACACTCATTGTTCCACTGCAATGTTTCATCTCATTGTCTCCTGAAAACTGTCTACTGTTTAAGCTGATTTTTAGTTCCTCGAAGGTATTTAAACAGTCTAATTACATCCGACCGTGAATTGAAGATGAATATATCTTAGTCGTTGCCATTACTGCTCGTTGACGCACATCACGTGTTGAATGAGCGGACTGTCTCTCATGGTGCCCTGTTGATTCAGTTCTCCTGCATACCCATTGAATGTGCCTGGAACATCTGAGGCAATTCTCCTGCACAGCTGGATTAATTCTCCCGTACACCTAATTTGACTCTTCAACCTGCCTGGGGCAATTCTCATCACACCTGGAGTGACTCTGATCACACTTGGAGTAACTCTCATCACACCTATCCAACATATAAATTTGTACATCCCAATTAGAAATCCGCCATTTGTTTGATCGTTGCTTTCACTCGATTGACAACACTTATTGCTGACGAAATGATTGTGTGTGATCTCAGTCAAAAATGTATTCTATACTGCACCAGAAGGGAAGTTAGTCGAAAGCCAAAGGTACCCAAAAAACAGCGATAAAAAATAAAGACAATCGTCATGAACGATACAAGCAAGTATTAGATGGAGCAATAATGCCTGATTATCCAAACAAGTCACTGAGATCAAACAAACATAATCTTGAAATGATCCAAACACATAAAAAGTCACTTGCAGTTGGGGACACGAAACGAGTGTTTCATAGTAAGGAAAAGGCTTATGGACCTGGTCATTACAGATTTAAGTTATCTGAACAAATAGCCGATGAACTGGTCGATGAATTAATCGACGAGTTAGTTACTGAAATGAGTAACAGTGTCTGGAGGAATAATCTGTAATTCTTCTCTAACAAATGTCCTCTGTGGAGCGGGCTCGAAAAGATAATATATTGATGGACTGCCTGGAATAATTTTTTTATATTATGTACTGTCGTAGACCAGATGGGTCAGTCGCTCTGTGCCTCACGTCATTCTCAGACTCACCAGGCTGATATAAATATCTCACCTGTTTTGTAAATAAACTTGTGTCTGGTAGTGGGGCCTGGGTTGTTTTTGGCTCTGTAATTGTTTTCAATTTAATAGTGTCAGCAGGCTTTACATGTCCTTCGTTATGATATAACTTTATTGCCATATGTAACAATACATTAGGAAATCGTTGCGGTGCCGCGCAACATAAAAGGACTGAACAACATTAAACACATCAAAATCAAAATATAATTAAGCTACTAACGTGCACACACACACACACACACACACACACACACACACACACACACACACACACACACACACACACACACACACACCCCGTATGCCTTAGTACTAAAGTATTGTGGTCTAAGCATAAAGACAATAAACACGATTTCACAGTAACACAAATTACATAAGACATATCGTAATATAAAACACTGAACACGTCACTAGCATCATAGACACAGCAGTGTAGTTTGCCCTATTTCCAGGCCCGCACATTAGTTTGGCCAGCCACCTGCTGCTGTGGAATGCAGGCACTCCCCCCCCCCCCCCCCACTGCCAGCAGGCTATTTAGGTCACTGTCAGCATCAACTATTCCTTCTATAATCTATGTCACGGTTGCGGCGGGACTAATGATGTGTGTGTTGTGCCCATGTGTAATGTTCTCTAACTCTGCTTCCTCAGTTTTCTACATACCCTGCGGGATGTTTGACAGCAGATACACTTAGTAGTAGGATACTGGAAGAGCATTCTCTTCCAGTATTATAAACTGTCCTTCCAGTCAGTATGACTAGCGCGCGATAATGATTAATTGCCACCGATGGCTTATCGTGCACTCGAGTCAGTTACACCCGAACGTACCGTAACTAAACATGTAAAAGTATGTTCCACACAGCCTTGTAGATGAAGTATTGTGCTGATAGCTGGGCAGTACTATATATATGTATACATTACATTAAACAGTGGGATGGATGGGTCAGGTTTGGCGTTTGTTTGCATCATTAAAAGCCTGGACAGCAGTTGGGTAAAAACTGTTTTTAAAACGACTCGTGCGTGTTCCAATCGCTCTATAACGGCACCCTGATGGCAACATCTCAAACAACTCATGGGCTGGGTGGGAACCATCTCGGAGGATGGATCTAGCCTTTTTTAGCATTCTTTCATGGAAGAGGGACTCTAACGAGGGCAAATCGATACCTATAATTTTCGATGCAGTGTTTACTACTCTGTTTAATTTGGATCGCTCTTTCCGTGTGGTACTGCCAAACCAGACGGTCAGGGAGAAGGTCAAAATACTTTCAATAACTCCCCGGTAGAAGTTGGTCCAAATTTGTCTGCTGACACCAAACGTTTTAAGACGTCTGAGAAAATACAGTCGTTGCTGTGATTTTTTCACTAATAAATCAACGTTTTTGTCCCATTTAAGATCGTTTGAGATTTGGGTGCCGAGAAACCTGAAACAATCAACAATTTCAACATGACTACCATGAATAGTGAGGGAACAATGTCACTTTTGATTTTCCTGAAATCCATGACCATTTCTTTCTGTTTTAGGCACATTCAGGTCGAGGTTATTGTCAGAACAGCAGCCAACAAGTTCATCTACTCTCTCTCTGTATGCTGTTTCATTGTTGTTTAAAATAAAACCTTCAACAGTGGTGTCGTCAGCAAATTTAACTGTAAGGGAGTTATCATCCGTTGATGTACAATCATGGGTAAAAAGAGAGTATAACATAGGGGACAAAACACAACCATTTCTTTTATCACAGCTGGTAATCTTTTAACCCACTCAGTATTACGCGTGTCATGCATGAGTTCCTTAGAATACTGGTAGCTGAAAAGTCTTTCTGATAATTGCTTGTTGAAGTTTTCTACAATTGCATGTGATCTGTGTACACCTGGAATGCCGCGTCTAACCAGTATGCCATGCTTCGCAAATAACTGATTAACTTGAGTTCAGACCCGTCATCAACCTGTACAAGCCTGGGGTATTTCAAAGGACCACGACTATATATTTTTGTTAAAGCAGTCGCAACAGTGGTAGCAGTTTTGTCAGATATGGGTTCGGCATCCTTATATCTTGAAGCTATGTCAACGTCAGTCTGTGCATACTTGTAACGTTTTTTTTTTCTTATTGTGTCATAAGGTAGAACAGGAGGTCCATTTGATGTGTGTCATTTGGTGTTGTGTTTTCAAAATGAGGTTTAGATATTTTTCTTGGAGCAGGTAAATATATCTGCCAAATTGCTTGTCTTTGTAACCAATGTTTTATCTCATTGAGTGATACATCTCCGCCTACGGCTGCATGTAATTTCTGAATAGTGGTATGACCTTTCCAGTACCCTGTTGGAGAGTAATATATTTTCGATAGTTTATTTTCGGCTTTCCTTTCTTCTAGCAATATAAACTGCCATAAAAAATACAAATGTCATTCCCATTAGAACAAAGATTATTTCTCCGTTTTTTGTTGTATGCTTGGTTGATAGTAGTTGCTAAGTTTTGGTTTTGGGATGGTCATGTCATTACCCGTAATTAGAAAATATTGGCGGATTGCGTCGTCCGTATTAGAAAATATATGTTGTGCATGACCTTCTAGACAGAGTTTTTCATTGATGAAATCAAGTTTTTCTATTCGTTGCTTTTCATAATCCTGTTGCGCTTGTGCAAGTTTTTCTGATGCCTCATTGTGTCGCTTTGATTCTTCTGCTGATTCCTCTCTACCCACTTTTGAAAAGAGATAGTTTGATCCGCTAAATGCAAGTGCGGCTAAAGTCGCCATACTTTTTTATTTACGTAGAAACATTTTCGGGAATAATTCCCTGCTTGACGAGAAAGTCTTTTGTCACTATCGATACTGTAACAACTGTGATTAGTTTAACTTAATCTTCAATGTCTAATCTACTGAGGTCTGCTGATCTCATTTTGAGTAGATTTTTTTCCAGCATAGAATAAGCTACTGCTAGTCCACTTATTACGGCAGAGTGATAGACAAGGTTCATTACGTTCTTTGAGTCGTTCATTTCTTAGGCAATAAAAATTAAAATAATATTTTTATTATTGCATGATAAATGGGTCAATCTGTTTTGATACTGCTGGTAATGTGGCGACTTTTATTTTTGTTGGAATGTCTATTGTTTTGGACACTGTTCGAGTGTGCGGCTTGTTCTTTTTCCATAGCCTGTAAACTGATAAAAACAAATCCAACAACAAATCCGAAAACTACATAATTTGTTATTTTAGGTTCAGGGTTAGACTGGGTTGATAGTCTCTCACCTTGATGTGGGTGTGGTGGGGAAGAGGGTCCTGATGGTCCTGACAGTAATGACTCTGATGTCGGGGCCAGTGGTTACATGCGTCTTTTCTGTTTGCGCTTGAAGCTGTAATTTTTTCTGCTTATTCCATTCAGCTAATTTTTTCCCAGCCTCAACCCTGCCTGGGTTTTTAATTTTGGTGACTGTTTGAATCTGAGTCAAGACAGGGTTGGGGACGGGGTTCATCTGTGGGGTCGACTGGGTCTTGTCCATCCTTTTCTTTTCCAAACAAATTTAATTTCATGAAATCTATATGACTACCAGTTACCAATAAAGTTACCAACAGCGTCAGCAAATTCCCGAACCTGTAGAACATCTGGCATGCTAATTTACCTATTGAACTGGTTATTATAAGATTACTCTCGAGATCGTGCAACAAATTTTCTGTGTCAACAATGGGAAGAATGTTACTCACTGTTTTTGAATATAAAGAAACAAAAGACCTGCTCAAATCATGGGTCATTAGTGAAGCCATGTGATTATCAAATTTACCATGAAGTTGAAATAATTCGTCAGCTGAGAGTAAATTAATATCGTCGGTTGAATATTGTTTTCCGAGATAAGTTTTTGACTTCCCAGAAACAATTACAGATAAAAGTCGTTCTCATTTTGAGTCTAAGTCTTTGTTTTCTAAAGCGCCAATATCATTCAGTAATAACAATTCATTTTATAATGAACAATAATAATAATAAGTAAATAAAAATGTTTCACTTACCTCGTGTTGAGGAGCTGTTTCGACTTAATTAGTCTCTTCAGAAAGGACATTATCCTTTGACAGCCCATTGTAGATGAACATTTTCGTGGCCATCTACTTTGTACCAAAGACCACATGTTCAAAATCCAAAACGTGTGTATTGCTCTCGGGTGTGGTTTCATGTATGTAAATGTGAGCTGAGCTGTTGGTACACCCTAGGAAAAACACTTGAATGCAGCACTCCCGGGCTAGGTTCAAAACCTATACCATGTGAAAGTGATTTTCCAACACATCACACTAAGATAAAAATATTCTGTGATGTGTAAAATTTGATGGTATGCACAAAACCCGAGAGCAATGTAACCACTTAATTTTCAGTTGTTCGTAATAAATAATAATAAGCGCATTAAATAGGCACTTTATCCCATTTGAAAATTGACTCAAAGCGACGCCGCGAACTGAACCCAACAAGCACGCTCACGTGAATCACGCGCATTCACTCACACACTGTACATAAACACAGAACATTCATGTGGTGCTAAGGGCAAACTCAAGCGAGCTACTGAAGTTTTTGGAAATTCAAAATCGTTTGTATTTGAAATTTGATTAAGTGGGCTGAAGCTGATACCAAAGTGGAGGGGGAAGAAGAGCCAGAGTAGCCAGAGAAAGAACCCCCGACGGTCCGCCCGAATTAACGGTGACACTTACTAGAGGAGAAAAATCCGACGCCGGAACCCGTAATCGAACTTCGCACCCTTAGCATTGGTGGCAGGCGCCTTAACCACTATGCCACGGACCGCCCCGTAAGTGGTCTAGCACTGTGGAACTACTCCGATATTATGCATTGCTTCCACTTGTGGCTGCTTTCTCTTTTCTCCTCTCTGCAATAAATGCAATCATTTTTTTGAGTGAGGGGTTATTAGCTTGTAATTGAGTCATTTTTTCACTGATATCACTTGCAATTTTTTTAATCAGCTGTACATCTTTCTCTTTTAATCTTGTCTTTTTCTCCTCTTGAAGAATAGCTCTTTTGATTTTTTCTGTGTTTTCATCAAGTTTAGCATATTCTTTTTCCATGTTTGAAAGAGACACTAAGTTTTTTCCATCTTCACACACAATCATTACGTCAGCAATAAGTTTCATCTCCTGTTCAATATTATATAAGTTTGATTTAAACTCCTGTAAATTAGCATTCATTTTTTTCAATTCTTCTTCAAAACAAGCAACTTCATCCTCACGAGTGCAAACCCGCTTATGAAGAAGACAGTCATATGCAATAGCACTTATTCTAGAAAATTGAGTCATGTTTGACTGTGCCTTGCTAGGGAGTTAGTTTTATTCTATCTTGGCACGCATTGTGTAGAATAAAGCCGGCCAATATAATTAGTTTAAAGGCACGCTACCAGATCAGGCTGAAACTGGTTTGGTCGACAGTCAACACATCTCAGTTGTACATAGGAGTGATTGCTTTTCTCATAAGAAGGGGGGTAACATTGTATATCGCTGACGACTGGGGGAGATTTATATCATTAACTCGCATAAATTCAGTGCAGTTGGGGCAGGTCGAGTGTTGTCAAACCTCCCAGCCTACTCTTAGATCAAAGAGTACAGTTAACTAATATGTTTGAAAAACTGGGGCTCTTGAGAATCTAGGCCCTGAGGATCTCATAGACTCTTGTTTTTATGTACTCAATACAAGGTAACCAGATATCGTCTCACAGTGAGAGACCTGATTTAAAAGTCCAGTGGTTAAAAGGTGTTATTGGGCCTGTTTTAAATCAGTGACATAGGGTAGCTTTTGTCATTATGCTTGAAAAGGAAAAACCGTGCCCACGCATGACTGAGTAAACATAGCTGTCAAGACTTGTCATGAGTAAAAGTGAAAGAACTGGGCTGAGGACAGAGTACTGTCGGTTTTTGAGAATTGCGTTTTCAATTTATTTGTATCCTTGTCCTAGTAATTAAATACTTGGGTTAACTTCTTACAAAAAAACTTGTAAGAACAAAGGGTAAGTAATTGGAAGTTCTTCTGTCAAGTACTTACATAGATTACCTATGTGTTTTAAAAAGTCTCACTTGCCTACAGACTTAGTTTCCAAGGAACCGCCAACAGTGTATGAGGCAAGTCGTGACAGGTTTGTGTTTCCCACTTTGCGTTTCTTGAGGTTGGAGCTTTCAATAATTCCTTACATAGACCTTATTATACATATTCCAGGGTCATAACATTTCGTCTTTACATATAGAGAGGGACTGACGCATTTTCAGTCTAGTAGTAAGGGCGTGTTCAGAGCATGACAGGACCAGTCGTGCTGTTATCAATACATTTTTAAGTACGATCCGGGTTCAATTCCTTTCAGACACAGGTGGAAAATGTATGCAGTTAAACCTGTCGACCTAATCATAAGAGTGGCAGTTGACTCAACCATGTGGAAACGAGAGAGCTTTGTGAATTAAGCTCTGTGCCGGCTTATGAGAATCCTAGCATTTGTTAACCACATGTACTCAATACAAGGTAGTCAGATACCGGGGTTTATACTGGAGGTGTCAGCACTCACATTCCTTTGTGGTGTTTACAAACATCCCAGGGTAACGGCTGTAATGGTCATGATCGTAAAAACGTTTTCGACTGGTAATATCGTCATTTTTTTTCAACAGTGTGTGATTAGGTTTTGTCAGAGACAATAGTTAGGATTTGGGGAAAAATGAGCGAAGTGATCATATGAGTAATTTGTTAGCAAAAATCGTGAAAAAATGAAGTTGACAAAAAATTCCTTTGTTCTCTCATATTATCTTTCTCTCCCATTGTTTCGTGTGTAATTGTGGTTGTGTTGGTTGTCCGTATTGGAGTATGTTATCTTCATGTTCATGATACACTGGGTTACATTTTGGTATCTTTTTTGTGGACCATTTCCTCCAGAGTGGAAAATGCTTTGGCTTTTTCTGTTTTTTGCTCTACTGGCTCAGTGGCAGTCACGCATGACTGCACCTGCTGTACCTTTGCATCTTCTCAGTCTACACGTGAACACACACATGCTGTCCTCAGTGTCACAGTTCAACTATGTGAATTGTAGTACTGTGAATACAGGCAGTCTGCATGTGAACTTGTCTGGCCTACCTACTGTGCCCCTGACTGACTGTGTCACTAGTCCATCGTTACACACTGTGTGTACATCCAGTCTACAGATGAACTCTTCTGGTCTGCCTACAGTGACCCAGTCTGTCGGTGTCACCAGTCCGTCATATGCACTGTGTATCAATCCAGTCTACCAGCGAACTCCTCTAATCTACCGCCCACTGTTCCACAACACATGTACTCCAGAGATGATTTGTTGTGTATTAGACCTGTGGCCATACGACTGGACACCAATCTCATCCTACACCTTCGGAGTTTGGGGATAGGGTGTAATTTACCTCCTAAACGGACCCGGAGAGTTGGTAGGAGGAAACAGAGACAAATTATTGTTCTCATCACTGGCAGGTCTAACACGTTGCCATGTGCACCCTCAAAGGACATAGTTTCGCCTGAAAACCTCATCTACATAAACACTAAACCTCAGCAGAAATATTTTAACGTCTGTACTTTCAACGCACAATCAGTGGGACAGCGTGACAAAAGGACTGAGATATGTAATTTTGTGCATGAGCAGGACATCGATGTGATGTTCCTGAGAGAAACCTGGCTTAAATGTCAAGGAGACGAGGCAAAGTGTGTGGACATAACTCCATCTGGCTATTGCCTTAGATCCTTCCCTCGTGCTACTCGTGGTGGAGGACTGGCATTTTTGATCAGTGACAGTTTATTGGAGCATGCCAACATCACACCATCATTCCCCTTTTCTCATTCAACGTTTGAGCTTGCCCAGTTGACACTTTCTGTGTTCAGTGGAAGGCTACAAAAATAGGTCTGTCATTCCTTTTCTCCCAATACCCTTTCTTTCTAGATCTCGTGAGCGATGCAGTCATAAAATGGGCAGCTGATGTCCTGATGACACAATGCAAGCTTACCAGCCTGGCATTCCATGACATTAGCATAACAAGAGCATTCTCAGAATTTATTGAAAAATTACGTCCCTTGGAGCTATTCTGATTGAGTGCATTTTTGGGCTTTGGGTGACGCCTTTGTTATAAGTAAAGATTATGTATATAAATTATTATTCACTGTTATTGATATGTGTGCGCTTTATTTGCATTGCTTTTGTATTGTGTTTTTTCAGTTTATTTCTTCATGTTTCGATTTATTGTTATTGTGTTTTTCTTACTCTTTGCTGTTAATATTTCTTTTCTAACAGGACAGTTTGTAAAAGAGGGGTTTCGTCTAAAACTTCATCCTGTCAATAAAACGTTTCATCATCATCATCATCATCATCATCATCATCATCATCATCATCTCTCTCTCTCTCTCTCTCTCTCTCTCTCTCTCTCTCTCTCTCTCTCTCTCTCTCTCTCTCTCTCTCTCTCTCTCTTGTGACTTGTGATAGTGACTTCTATTGGACTGTGATTTTTCGTTTGTTTGACATTCATTTTCCGAGAGATATTAACGTTTCTTTCTTGTTTCATCACGCACTGTTCTGTTGGTTGGATGTTCGAGCCATGGAACATGGACTCTTTGTTTCTGTGTCGCTTGGCGCCAGCGGCCTGGCGTGCCTACAGCCGTAAGCAGTCAGTCACCGGCCAGACTCAAGTTTCCGCTGCCGTGAACCTATAGCATAGATCCTCATGGTGCCCGCAGATGCGAGGATGCGAAAGCGCATGAGAATCTTGGCTGCGCGAGCTGATTCAGTGACTGTTACATCCATCGTGTAAGTTAGACAGCAATGATAAACAGACCGCGCTGCTAGAAAAACTGAGGGACGAGCTCACATTCCAGCTAATCAAAGTGATTAGGCATTTCTGGTGTCTGAGTTAGAACTATGTGTGGAATGTAACTGACGCTAGCCCCAGTGCCTGATACTCGCTGCCGTCACGTCTCTCTTTTAGCATGGCCGCCGCGAGGCTGGCATCAGCTGTGTAAGCCGCTAGCCACACCCACCTTCCACAATGGGCCCCACCACCCGCGCCAACCACGCCAGATATGGCATTGACTTTGAGCATGTTAAACACACCAGAGACCCTGCTCAAGTCATATTCGACACGACCCAAAACAAACTCCCACTTTGGAGATGTGTCATCTACATGTGGTACGTCCAAGAGGCTCCCGCTCAGATTTACCACCAATGGACGCGGGAATCAAATTAAGATCTTGTAATCATCACAGTGCCAGTCCCATCATGCATCCCTTCTCCACCTGAACTTTTCAAAACATTTCTTCAACTGAAGCATGGAAATCGTTCTCTCATCACCATTACACTCTACCACACCACCGGCAGAGTTCTCGTACAGGGAAACGTGTGCCCTGTATTGGTGGGCGAGGAATTTGACAAGCTGAAGGCATTAGCAAGCGCCATGAACGGTGAGACACTTGAACTTTGCCCCCCACCCTCTAAACCTGAGGAATCCCATGCACTCTCCACCCCACCACCCACCCCCGTGGACACCCCCCCCCCCCCCCCCCCGTCTCCACTTTTCGCCATCCTCCCCCCTCCATCCAGTCAACAGGACAGCGCGAACGGTGACAATACTGCCGCGGTCCTTGGTGGGCAGGCCGCTGCGGCTGTTAAAGGTAGCTCATCCATCTCGACGCCCCGCGCTAACACCACTGACCTTAATCCCCTAGGTGACCACCAAGATGTATCTGATCGACACGAGCTGCCTCTAAACCACTCCCTCATAGCATCGGAGTCCTTGTTTCCATGCGCGAGGGGATTGCCAGTCGTGGTCAGTGAAGCGAAGCAGCAGCCATGCATTGTGATGGGCACACTCCCTAGCCGTGACTCTCCCTGTCTAGTGTCCGGAGGCAACGAGGAGATTAGCAAGTCTTTGGCCAGTTCGATGGACGAGGTAAATGATGAAACAGCCCTCGTCTCAAATGACGTCACTTCAGAGACTGTGCACACCTCGACCCAATGTTCCCCTCAGTGCTGTGACCGTTGTACTGAGCCAGTGGTAGGAACCCCTTGTTTTGCTAGTGTGACTGCCATGATAACAGACCTGAAACTGCAGTTCCAAAACCAGCAAAAGGAGTTACGCGAGAACCTGAAAACGGAAATCGACGCCCTCAAAAAAGAAAATAGGGATCTGCAAAGATAAGTTTCTAGACTCATCACCAAAATGGGAAAGGTCGACGCTATTGAGAGCCGCCAGAAAGAACTACTGGCTAGACAGAAACAGGGTATCACACCACCTCCACCCGCTGGTGACTCCATCCCTCCATTCGAAAACACGACTCCTCTCTCAGCCGCCTCCTCCCCTCCCCCTGTCGTCCTGAAATAGCAGCTTACCCCTGATGACTCCACTGAGCATCCCGTTACGTTCAGTCAGGAGACGTGCGAGTCTACGGCAGGTGAAGCCAGCGGCGAAGATATGGGAGCTAATCCCATCAAGGACCGGCCGCCACAAGCCCCGCGACTCTTAAGCTTCCGTCTGCCGCCCCCGGGTAAAGTGTCTGCCTTAACTGATTGGCGACTCCAATCTACAGCGGGTGGATCGCCGCCGGCTTGATCCTAGCGGGGCCACGTGCGTGCGTACCCTGAGCGGGGCCAAGGCTGGTGACTTGGCTGCAACCCTAGAGACGTGTGACCTTTGTGAGGACATCATCCGTGTTGTGGTCCACGTGGGTACAAACGACTGCGCCTCGGGCCACGACATGGAGGTGATTCTGCAGAGCTTTTAACGTCTCACCAAGCAGGTCCGCCGTGCATACCCTTCTGCTGCAGTTGCTCACACAGCAATCCTCCCCCAGGGTCGATGGTCACTACAAATAACAGAAACTGTAAACCAGCGCCTGGCTGAACACTTTGTCTATATGAGAAAGTGCTCTTCCTCCAAGAAAAGGCCTTCTACACGCCACAGGGACAAGTTGCTGCTGCTTTCTTTAGCAATGACAAACTGCATCTGAGTGAAAGAGGTGTAGGTGTTCTGCTCCGTCAGGTGAAACGGTTTTTATATCACGCCGAAGATGAAGCTCTGCCTAACACTCGTATGCAGCGTAAACAAGGCTCGTCCAAAGACATACACTATGTTCCCGTAAATAAACAGGGTGGTAGCAACCGTAACCAACAGACCGTAAAGTACGAGCAAGCCTACCCACCACTGTTCTTTGGGCCTGACTCTAATTCTCGGGACTTAACTCCAGGTCCCACAAACAACACCGAGCAGAGGTCAAAGTCTGCAAGTGCCCGCCGGTGGGAGACTTCAGTGTTGGCGAGCAGCAATAACGGTGACAGAGTGGTTGTCTCTCGCCAAGCTGTCCCCGTCCCCAATAACCACAACAGCCAGCCTCCCGTTGACAAGACATCTCGCGCCACAGGTACTACAGAGAACTCACATGCAGATGTCATCACTGGTGCCAGCATTCCTTCCCTACAGCCATTGTACCATCGACCTGACGCTGTAGCCGTGGATCCTCACGCCTTTTCGCCCTACTACGGGAATTACGGCCGCCCCATCGTTCACTGGCCCTAGGCCACACCCCCCGGACTGCCACCGTATCCAGTCTTTCAGCCGCCTTTCCAGCCATACCCCCACCCTTCCCTCATTGGCAGTTACCCTACTTGATGGGTGGTCTGAAGCCCCAATCTGTGGTGTAATTTAATTAATCCGTGTATGCTCGGCCCAGTGAGTGTGTTAGGTAGAACTAAGTCCCTTACTGTGTACATAGCGTTTATACTGACAATTCTCATTCAGTTTACTTGGTTTAGCGCGCAACATTCAAAACTATGACATTTTTTTTTTTTTTTTTACTTGACTACGATTCAACCCGCAATCCGCGAGCCGCGGACAATAGTGTGTTCCTATGTGCATAGGTGTGTGAGCCCTTGTATAGGTTGTGTGTACTTAATTTGAAATAATAACAGAAACGTTTGAATTTATGTGCATGTGTTTTAACAAGTGCTGTGGCACTTCGACATTTTTATTTAGTTTTATACCGTGTTACGTAAATAGTGATTAATTTCTGGTAATCGGAACTGCGAAATATTACAGACTGTTTTGACATTGGCTGTGTGTTTGCCTTGACAGCACACTGAGAACTGTTTGACTACGGAAGTCAATGTGACCTTCTGGCCTTTAGCCAGTGAATTGTCTTTTCTTGTTTTCTTTGGTGGACTCCAAGTTCTCTTGGCACGAGAGACCTAACCGTACTGTGTGTGTATATCATTTTGAGATCATCGTGCATTTTTGTGTATGTGATCCCATTTTGAGATCATAGAGGCTTTTTACAGTGACTTCAAGCGAACTGATGAGAAGCGATGCCGAAAGCTTCAA
The DNA here is from genome assembly GCA_036245525.1 of Semisulcospira habei. NCBI lineage: Eukaryota > Metazoa > Mollusca > Gastropoda > Semisulcospiridae > Semisulcospira > Semisulcospira habei. The sequence goes on along the minus strand of BTPG01000003.1, from coordinate 132,809,813 downwards.
TAAGCGTACAATCACTTGGACTGAAAATCGGACACCTTAATATTTTTCACCTGTTTCACAAGGTCCCCGATATTCGTTTATTTTTAAATGAGCCATCGCACTTCCATCTCTTTGGTCTCACGGAATCACGTCTGGGCCCAAACATCAGTGATGCTAGCTTACTTATTTCTAACTTTTCTCTAATCCGGCGTGACCGAGGCTACCCTGGACACACTGGAATAGCTGTCAATGTACATAGCTCTATCCGAAATATGGTACGCAGACGTGAAGACCTTGAGTCCAGAGAGCTAGAGTGTGTGTGGCTGGAGGTGAAAATACCACATTCCTCTCCCATCCTTATCGCCTTTATGTACAGAAATCCAGCTGCTACTGCTGACTGGTATGACGACTTTGTACAAGTGATGGATAAAGTGAACGACACCGGTAAAAATGTTCTCATTCTGGGAGACTTTAACATCGATATGCTGAAACCCAAGCCTACATAGCAATCAGCGATCACTCTTTTTGGGCTAAAGCAGATGATTAAATCTCCAACGCGAGTATCACGCTCTGCTGCCACCATCATCGACCACATTAATTTTACACTAATAACCCAACAGCAGTAGCGGAAACTAATGTTTCTTCATTAGCAGTCAGTGGCCACTTTCCCATCGCCTGTACATGTTCGTGCAATCTACCCGCAAAACAAAGTCGGGACCAGCACTCGTACATAACGTACAGATCGTTTAAAAAAGTTTAATACGAATGCTTTCTTACATGATCTAAGCTATGCAGGATTTGATCAAGTGCATAACTGCACTGACCCTGATAATGCGCTCACTATATGGCTTGATCTGTTCCTCGGGATGCTGAATAAACACGCGCCGCTAAGAAGGAAGCGAGTCCGACGCCGCGAGCCTCCCTCCTGGATAACGGAGGAAATCAAACAAACTATGGAGGCACGAAACACCGCTAAACGAGAAACGAATTTCGCTGAGTTTAAACGTTTGCGTAAAAAAGTTAACTACTTAGTTCGAGAAGCTCAAAAGTCATTTGTTGAAAAGACAATTGAGAACGAAAAATCTCCTGCTTCTGTTTGGACTGCTTTGAATACTCTAACAAGCAACACGCGCAGGCAGACTCATATCATTCCACACGAATTATCTGCGGAAAGTATAACCAATTGCTTTCTCTCAGCTCCAGAACAGCTACTTACTTCCAACAGGCCTGATCCGTCAGCGGATGTAATATCGGATCAACTGTCCATGCTTTTCCAGGAACGATTATCGTCCGATGATACGTTTGGTATCCCCTTTATCGCTGTTCACGAAGTCGGGCGTTATATAACGTGCCTTAAGAACAAGACATCTGCTGGTGTGGACGGTATAAATGGTTATATACTCCACATATCACTGCCTTATATTGTTGAACCCCTCACGTACATTTTTAACTTATGCATACGGTATAATGCCTTTCCTGTGGCGTTTAAAAAAGCAAACGTTGTTCCTATACCCAAGACCAAAGATACTACTGATGTAAATAACCTTCGTCCCATTTCTCTTCTGTCTGTTTTATCAAAGCCACTTCAAAGCATATTCAAAAGCATCTCCTCCAGTACCTCGAAGAACGGTCCTTGTTAAATAAGTTCCAATCCGGGTTTAGACCCAAACACTCATGCCACTCAGCATTAGTACGTATGGTTGATTCATGGCTAGATAACATCAACAATAACAAAATGACTGGCACGGTATTCTTGGACCTGAAAAAAAGCGTTCGATCTGATAAATCATGAAATCTTGCTGAGGAAACTTAATGTTTATTTCAACAGCCCTTTCATTCTTTAACTCTTATCTTTCTGCGAGAACACAAGCTGTCTATGTAAATGGTAACTATTCCACAGAGGGTAAAGTAGAGCTCGATGTTCCTCAGGGTTCGGTTCTGGGCCCATTGTTATTCTGTATCTGTATTAATGATTTACCACTACACAACATATGTGCTACTGCTGAGTGTGACATGTTTGCTGACGATTCGATGCTACATGCATCCGGTAAAACTGTAGCTCTCATAACCAACAGCCTCCAGCAGAGCCTACAAGAAGTCTCTGAATGGTGCAGTAGAAATAGAATGAGAGTCAATCCAACTAAAACAAAAAGCATGTTAGTCACGACACATCAGAAACATCAGCTGCAACCCGCGCTTCTAAACCTCTCATTTGAAGCTGTGCCCATAGAGCAAGTACAGCAGCACCGTTTACTAGGGGTAGTTGTAGATAACCAACTTAGTTGGCAGCCTCATCTCATACACATCGGAAAGACAATTTCAAAGAAATTATTTTTACTGTCTAAACTGAAAGCGGTCATTAATCTGAACACGCGTAAACTATTTTTCAATGGATACATCAAGCCCCACATTGATTATGCCTGGGATAACAGCTTGGGATGGCTGCAGCAAGGTCCAGTTCAAGAAAATAAATTAGCTATACAGGAGAGCAGCCAAACTCATTATTCCTAGTTCATCTCTACCCACTGAGGCGAGGCTCGAGGCAGCTGGACTCCTTCCTCTTGACAAACACTTAGTATTTAACAAGTGCGTACTAGTGCACAAAGCTCTTAACGGTAAGGCCTCCGGCTACTTATCGGAACTTTTTACTCTTACTGAGAAGAGATACAGCACCTCTCGGAGCAACCTGAGCATAATATGGCCCTGCATTGATTTGTATAAATCCAGTTTGTCATACTCAGGTGGTTTCCTGTGGAATTCTATTCCTCTGCATCTACAACAAGTTAATTCCCTAGCTGCGTTTGAAGCAAAACTGTACAAGCACTTATCCAAGGCAACGTAAATGTAATTATCTCGTATTGTCTAAACATAATATATTTTAATTTCTTTTTATGCAACTATTATTTTTTATCATACCATTTTCGCTCACGTGCCGTTTGTTGGGGTGCTTCCCGTATAGACCTGGTCAGGGGATGCAGTGCCGGTGCACCGTTTATTCAAACGATGTGCTTAGCATGTCATTCGAGTGAAAGTATACTTGTGGCGTGCCCCCCGGGTGGGAGTGTCTGAGGAGGGCTCCCGCAAACGGATATTATGACACGTGCAAACATCTTTGTATGGGTACCTGTGTGTTTTGTTAAATCATTGTTGCAGTTCGTAGTGTTGTTGTAATTCGCATTACGTTTGATGTTTGTGAGTGTAATGTAGCTTTCCCTGTTATTATATGTCAGTAGATGTAGCAAGGACAGATTGGAAGAAAGGCCTGTGCGTCTAATGTCTCAATCCTTGATAAATAAAGTTTCAGTCAGTCAGTCTCTCTCTAGAGAAAGGAAGTATGAGTCCCGATAGACAATGTATTCAATAGAGCGGCATCAGTCATTAATTTACATCATTTTTTAATATCAAAATTTTGACCCCAATTTTACCCCCGTTAATTCTGAATCAACCCTTTGATTTTAAAAAAAATGACAAGCATGACTGATGCGGCCTTATTGATCTGATTATCTATCGGGACTCATACTTCCTTTCTCTATAACTATTGTCTCTGTCAATACCTTAATTAATTACCTGATCAAGTGATGCCAAGTGAAACTTAATACTTATTAACAAGTTGCAACTAACTTTTAGGAACCTGCAGAGGTAACCTTTAAGTGTGTTGCCATAAGAACTTATTAATTACTTACCCTAAGTTCTTACAAGTACTTACCCTAAGTTCTTACAAGTACTTACCCAAAGTTCTTACAACAACTTGACTTAAGTCACAACTTACTCGGTCAGTTTTATCAAGATACAAGGACAATAAAAAAACTTTTTTTTTCTCAGTAATACTCGGGTGGTGGTGCTGATGGGGTTAAATAATCAGGCACAAGTGGTGTAAGTGGCATGGCATTTTTCTGTGAAGTGTATGACATTAATAAACGATTACCAAATCTGATTTTTATTTGTTTAAAAGAATGTGTAGTTTTTCTGTGGTTTCCTGAACACCGATCCTGCCCCTCCCGGGTCTGCCCTGGGGGACTTGGGTGGGGTTAGGTACTTTTTAGTTCCCAGGGTCACCCTGGTCAGCCCCACAGGGTGGGTTTCCTTTCTATTCTGGGGCATGTGTTTCTGTCTACCCTTGGTCCATTCACCTGTATTTGTCTTTTTAAAACTCTCCCAACTGTCTGCACTGCCTGTAGCTCTTGATGTTGGATGTGTGTTGCTAAATGGTCTTAGCTTTATTTAGGCCCCATGTTGTAGGTTTATTTAACGTATTTGACCGGCTGGCGACATACATTCAATTTTCTGTTTAGTTTTTTTTTTTCACAAGCAGTGCAGGCACGTCCTGAGAAAGCCTTGTTGCTGTCGGGACGTTAAGCAATGTACAATGAACACCGATCCTTTTTCCCTCTGCTAAAAAACTAGCCTTTAGTTCTTCAACATTCACGGGTGATTGACTACGCATTTTATTCTGTATTTCAGACTTCTGTTTTTTGTAATTATTTAAATCATCCTGGACGCGCTTAAATTCATCATCATCAATAAAATTATCATTCAATGCCTTACTGATAATAAGTTTCATACTGCTCAGCTTTGCACCAGCCAGCGTACTCAATGCTTCGTGTTTCTGTAATTTTGTGTGAAACCTCTTGTTCAAGGCCTCCAAACCAAAGCAAGCCAGGCATGTAGCAACGCTAACACCCTCAACTGCTATTCCAGCCAAACTCCCAATTCCTGTGGCGAACAGAACAATACCCCCTACAGAACATGAAGCTGAAACTGCACCAATAGCCATAGAAGTGTTTTGAACAGAATTAAATACTGACTTATACCTCCTTTTGCACCGTGAGTACTTAGCCTCCTCACTCTCCAAATATTTCAAAGCTTCTGTAATATTATTTAATCTGAATGCATCTGCCTGTAATGTTTTATCTGAAGCAATTGGCACAGCTGTCACCTGTGGATCAGGCGCAAGTGTTGTTTTAGTCGTCACATTTGTTTCAGTCGGATCAAGCGTTGGTAGTTGCGGATAGAAGTTTACCATTTTTTTATTCACAAATATTTTTTTTTAAAATTTAATCAGCAATTACATTTTGCAACTCTTCAAAAGTATACAATTTGCTGGCATAATAAAATGCAACAAAATCAATGTGTTCAAGGTTTATGTAAGTTAGACGAACAAAAGTTGTTTTGTCGACCACCACCTTGACAGCTGGAACACTGCTCGAAACATTAATAACATCATTATTTTTTGTAATAGCAATAAAGACCTTTGTTGATTCTGTTACTGTTTCATCCCATGTAAGTTTAATTCCCTGCGCAATATTTGCCTCTTTCGCAGAAGCTACAGATTTCATGATAATTTCAAATACTATTGTCACTTCTCTAGCCACGACTAAGCTTGCTGGCATAAACACAACAGTGGTATCTGATCTACCCTTTCTAGTTGTAAGAAGATATCTCCGTCTCTCATAATTTTCAACTTTCAGTTTTTCTCTGCTATTGTTGTCTGGGGCAAAACTTGGAACAAGGCTTACAATAAGCGGCCCAGAATTAACAACCTTCCTAAACACTAAGGCGCCTTCGTCATCAGTGTATACATAAGGACTAATAAATTCAATCTTTATGTCCCAGTCAATTGTGGGTGGTGGAACAGGTACAGGTGAAACCACCCACTTACTACCTACATGTATTAAGTTGTAGGGCACATTATTTACAGGCGGAGTAGGTACAGTAACATCACGAAGCTGACCAAGTTTAGGAATCTGTCTTTCACCGTCTTTCATGTCGACAATTACTTTCCTCTTGTACATGCCATTTGAATCAAGTTCAAAACCATATATTTCTCCAATTTCCCCTTCCTTCTCAAAATCCTGTACGTCTGCCAAATCTTTCAACTCTGTTACTGGACACGCAACTGGTATGATTCTAGGCTTTGGACCACCACTCATTTTTTATAAACAAAAATAAAATTATTTAATTTCCAACACTACACTAAAATCATGCATAACAACTGGTTTGTCATCCTGATTAGTTACAGATATACTCAGTGACTCAAAGAAACTAGAACCTAATTTCTTAAACTGCAAATTAGGAAATCTAACAACTACACTTTCACAATACGGAGCAGTTCCAGTAGGTAAGCATCTCAACAAAGTTGAAGGCTTTCCATTGTGAACATTCTCAGATGTGTTTAGTTCTTTCAAATAAACTTTTAGCACTGTGTGTACTGACAAATGAACAGGATATCTTCCAGTTATTTTGCCTTTTTTGGGCTTAAATTTTAATCCTGCTTCATAAGTCCAATCATCATCACCACTAACAGCTACAATACCAAGATCAGATTCAGTTAAAAAACCCAGTAGTATTAAAAGTTTGTCTGTTAATATAAGCTGACTATCTTTTGGAAATTCCAATGTAACAAACAAGTTAGCCGGATTTAAAGTTGCTTTAATTTTATACATATTTTGTAAAAATTCAGCTATAGTACAAAAGTCATAATAGCCAGGCTGTAAGTGATTAGCGCCCCAACTTGTATCACCTACCATTCCATGTACAGAATATTCACCGTCATTTGTAACATTAAACCATTTTACTGTATAGAACATTTCATGGATAGCTGCAGCCTTGCTACCATCATGATTATCAATCCCATTAGTTAACCACACTGGTTTGCTTGTGTCAAGATTTGTTAAGGTAATAAACATTTTTATTATCTCATATAAAAAAGGATGGAATTTAAATCGCCAACCATTACCACTACAAACGCATTTCAATTTAATGTGGATGCCAGATATAATGTTGCACCTACTTATGAACAGAAAATAATTCAACTAAATCAGCTCGACATAGCTGTGTCTGAACAAGACCTATTCCAAGTCAAAGTACCGAATCCGTTTGACCATTACCTAAACCCTCCAATAACAGATGACTCAACTGCAAGAAAGTGGTCTTCAAGTCCACTACAGATGTTTCAAAACCAACTCAACTTTGCAATACTATGCTCAACTACAGGCTGTGGTGTTTCATTTACAGACCACTTGAATCACTCAAACAAACTGATTAGGTCTGTGTATCGTTTTCACACTTATTACCAGCTTAGACGTATACTGTCAGAACTTCATACACCACTGCCCACTGAATCCAGTTTCAACAGGTTTAATAACCCTATGGATATGAAAGCATTTGAACGCATCTGTAATGAGTTTAACATCAGTACAAAGTATGACTTCACACAAAAACTTGATGATCACCACGGCATTGGTACATTGTATTACGCTTTGAGTCACAGACAATACCCACAAGATTACTACCCTGGGTACACTTCATTCTCATCAAAATCTGAAGTCTGGTTAGGATCAATAGAGCAGAAGCAGACTAATGCGTGGACCACATTTATTTTAGACAAATCTGACGGGTTTACTCAAGCGGGAGTCGAGCGCGTAAATGAGTCAATCAGAACATATGTCTGGTGTTTACTAGGTGCACAATCACTAACAAAATCAAACATTTTGAATGGAAGTGGTAAATTTGAAGCACGAAAACAATTTCTTGCAAATCTTGAAGATTCAATTAATTCAACAGTTGATCTCCCATCTAGCATACAACGCTATCAAGACGTACTCAGATATGCCAGATCAAAAGTTGACTTTGTAGTTGGCATCGGGTTATACATGTTACCATCTGACCTTCAACTCCAAATGGGTACAATAACAAATTATAATAATGAAATAGTTGTTGCAGGTGTTGGTCAGAAATTAGGACTCAATCAATCTGTAAACTTGGGGGCCACAACCACACATGTACAGCCGTTAAAATCATTACAGACGGTAACACCTCCAGCCCCGGCCCCGGCCCCTGCCCCATCACCGGCACCCATACAACCAGTACAGTCAACACCAACCCCTGACACACATGAGTCAGAAAGAACTGCATTGGTAATAGGTCTAACAGGGTTAGGGGTTTTACTTCTTTATCTGTTTCATTAAATAACCCACCATCAACCCTCCTACTGTAACCAAAAAGACCCACACATGCTCTGCCATAAACCCTACTGCCTTTGCCGCTGTACTAATCAGCCAACTGACAACAGTGCCTATAATGCCAGGCAAAGCGTCCACTGCTTTCAGAGCCAATTTTTTAAGCAAGTCTGATATGTGAGACAGTTGTTTTTTTACCCATGACTGTAAATCTTTTGGGTCAGTTGGTGGTGCTGGAGGTGCCGGGGCTGGCGGTGTTGGACTACCACCGGGTCCACCACTACCGGAGACAGCCAACACTACAGTACTGATAATAAATCCAAGAGCAGTAATTAAACTGGCAATAGTGATACCCTGTTCTCTGAAAAGTGTTTTTAGTCTCTCAGCCAGAGTAGTGTCTTCGTGAAGTATTTTCTGAATAGTTTCTCTAATTCTGTTGACCTGTGATTTCAAATTTTGTCTTCCAATACTAATTGTTTCTAACCGTCCAGATCTTTCTATCTGCAAATCATTTAATCTGTGTTGGATTCTTTCTTTCATTTCTGTGTCAAGATTTCCATTGTCTGCGGTAGCCAGTTTCTCTTTTTCACGTTCAATGTGTTTATCAAGCTCACCTTGTTTGGCAAGATTGTTTACCATCTCACCTCTTATCGTCTGCAATGATTTATCCAAGCCCATAATCTCCCGCATTGTCAAAGGTGGATCGTCTATTGTTTTCATAGCGTCATTTATTTGTCCTTCAGTAAATGAGGTTTCTTGTATCACTGTGTTTGCTATTTCTGGTAGGCTTGTTACTGGTGCCATTTCAATCTCTTGCCCTGTTGGCAACTTTGTTTGCGTGTCGTGAAGAACACTAGTCAGTCTAGGCGCAAGCGGCGTGACAGGAGACCCACCAATACCCAGTTGACGCAAGGCACCAACACCACCTTCATTTTTTATTGTACTTAAAGCCCTAAACCTACTAGGGTCTTTTTTGTTAGTAAATAGTACTTTTCCTTTGTCAACAGTATTTAAATATAAATGACCCTTGCCATCAAGTTCAAACTGGTTAGGGTCTACGTTGTTTGGGCGGCCACCAACATGATCATAAAACGAGTTCACTTTGGTTTCTAAAAGTTCATGACGTAAACTGTAAATATTTCTTGTACCAGTCATATCTGCCATATCTGTCATATCTGTTGTATTACCAAAATCATACGTGTTATCCATTTCAAAATCTTCATGATTAAATCCTCCCGCTGCCATTGTTTTATTAATTTATTATTTTTTATTGTGCATAATAAAAATGACACAGTCTTACGGATCAAAGTTAGACCCATACAGAAAACTACGTGAGCCTCTGGGTGTTAAGGGCATAAGACAATCAATCGTCATCACAAACAATCCAAGTACTATAGACCAGAACCAAACACTTACAGTCAAATTTCCAAACCTAGGTCCCAGTGACGTTATTGTTCCTGGCACTGCACGCCTAGCATTTAATATTGAACTATCATCAGACGCAGATGTAAACAGAACACTGGTTGACAATCTTGGCAGAGCAATTGTTAAAACTATTAAAGTAAAACTTGAAGGGCAGGAAGTGTTTAGTCTTGACGACTCAGATGTGTTCTACTGTTACAAAGATCTTTGGCTCACAAGAGAAGAACGAGAAGATCGTATTTATCAAGGCATACAGCCAGATAATGTTGGTAAACTTCGAATTAATGCCGGAGACAAAACAACTACTGGGGTACCAAAGGAAGTTATTATAGCTGAAACATATGGAACCAGATTTTACATTCCACTCGAGTTTGAAATCCTCACAGCTCATTTGCCTTATTATCAAGGGGCACTGAATGACCGTCTGAGCTTTGAACTAACTTTCAATGACTACTCCAAAGTTATTAAATCATCTGCCACAGATGCAACATACAAGATCTCTAACATTTCCTTGGAATATGAGATTGTCACACACACTGATCTAGCCAGACTCATACAAAATCAGTACCAGTCAAGACTGCCAATTTATTATGACAGGGTGATTAGACATAGTTTAATACCCAAAGACAAGAGTGACCCAATGTGGAACATAAACTTGAACACACCAGCTAGGTCACTGAAAGGTATTCTTATGTTGTTTGTTGAACCAGCGGCTCCATACAAACGGGATTCAGAAAAATTCTACAATCCTAAGATTACACATTTGTCCTGTACAATTGAAGGCCGTCCTAATCAAGTGTACGCTTCAGGAATGCTGCCTTATCAACACTACGACGAAACCACAAAGTATTTTGCGGATGGAAGGATTAGAGATAAACCAGCAAACATTGCGTGCAAAGATCTACATCTGTATGATGTTAGGATCGGACAATACCTTACAAACAAGTATGCACTGTGGCTAGACCTTCGTAGTACAGATGATGACTACCTTCATGGGTCAGGACGAACTGTCGAGAACGGTAGTGACGGAATAACAATTCAGATACAAAAGAAGGTTGAAACTGCTGCAGCCATAAACATATATTTGTACCTGATATATGACGCACAACTCAATATTGCAGAAAGCAGACTGAGTGGACACATATATTAAAATTATATTGTGTATTAAAATGAACCTGAGCTTAATGACCCTTGACCCACACTGTGGCTTATTTGTTGGTGCCACAGGGTGTGGGAAAACTGAATTTGTTCTTAACCTATTACAAACAAGATACATACACCACTTTGAAAACATTGTAATATTTTGTCCTACTATTAAACACAACAAAGCTTATCACAACCGTTTATTCATTTGGACTGACAACAACATTTACTTAGTTGACCCTGAGAAGAAACTGAATGACTACCTACAATATTTTTACAAGCAATTTGAAGGACAGCCAACATTGTTTATTGTTGATGACTGTTCTGCAGAAAAAGACATTGTCAAGAAGAGAAACACTCTAGCAGAACTTGCCTTCAGTGGCAGACACGCAAATGTAAGTGTATGGATTCTCACTCAGAAATATAATGCTGTACTGAAAGATTTTCGAGAACAGTTAAAGTTTATCTGTTTGTTTTACTGCAAGGACCGTGACAGCTTTGAAGACTGTCTCAGAGAAAATGATGTCATACCAAATAAGCATGAACGTGATGATGTAAAAAATAAACTGAAATCAACTAAGCATCTAAAGCTCATTTTAAAGACAGATCAGCCCACAGGGTATGGGTTAGTAAATTAATTTTTGTTTTTTAAAAATAACAATATAAATGAACCCTGATGAAATCCTTCTATTGAATGATATCAATGCTGTTGAGAACAAAGACTTAGACTCAAAAAAACAGCGTCTTTTGTCTGTAATTGTCTCAGGCAAATCAAAGACTTATCTCGGAAAACAATACATGACAGAGGATATTGAATCTCTTACGGCTGACGAGCTAATCAAGCTTCATTCAAAATATGAAAACCACATCGCTTCACTAATGACACGTGATTTGAGTCGATCTCTAGTATGTCTATACACAAAAGCAGTGAGTCACTTTCTACCTGTGGATAGTGACAGTCTTTCACACGACCTTGAAAGCAATCCTATTGTTTCAAGTTCAATTGGCAAATTAGCATGTGTCATGTTTTACAAGTTTGGAAATTACCTTGCACCTGTCGTAACCCTTCTTGTTACTGGGAGTCATATTGATTTTTCGAAAATAAATTTTACTGCAGAAGAAAATGGACGAAACCCAGACGACTCCACAACTGAACCCCGACCCTGTTTTGACACAGGTTCAAACTGTGACGAAGACTAAAAGTCCAGGCAGGGTTGAGGCTGGTAAAAGATTAGCCGAATATAATAGGCAAAAAAAATTACAGCTTAAGGCACAAACAGAAAAGACTCATGTAACTGATCCACCGTCAGGATCGTCAGGACCGTCAGGACCTGTGTCAATACCGACAGGACCATCACACCCTCATCAAAGTGAGAGACAAACAACTAAGCCTGACCCCTGCCCTGACCCCGACCCTGAACCTCAATCAACAAAATATATAGTTGCCGGATTTGTTGTCGGATTTGGTTACGTAGGTTATCAATTATACAAAAAATACAAACCACAGACTCGTACAGTGACCAAAAAATCAAACACTCCAAAAACAAAACCAGAAGTCTCCACATTACCAGTAACACCCAAAGCCGTTGACCCATTTTATATGCAGTAAATAAAAATATTATTTTAATTTTTCTTGTATTAGAAAATGAATGACTCAAAGAACATGATGAACCTTGTGTATCACTCTGCCGTAATCAGTGGATTAGCAGTAGCTTATTCTATGCTGGGGAAAAGTCTACTCAAAATGAAATCAGCAGACCTTAGTAGATTAGATTTTGAAGACAGTGCTAAGCTAATTGTAGTTGTCACAGCATCAATTGCGACAAAAGACTTTCTTGTCAAGCAAGGAATTATTCCCGAAAATGTTTCTATGTAAATAAAATAAAT
>BTPG01000003.1:132730436-132794209 GCA_036245525.1 Semisulcospira habei | reverse complement strand
TTTGTCAAATGCAGTGTTGCCGTCTCTGGCACGAAGGGTTGTGTTCTTCATTATGTAATCTTTCATGAAAGCACTCTGATCAAATTGGATTCCTCTGTGAACTTTCTTTAGTACTAACCCGTGTCTGATGTAAAACTGCAACAAGCGGTAGTGACAAACGTAATTGAATTTGTCATTTAGATTTGGCACAAGCTTAGTGTCTTCTTTTTTCCCCGTCATACTCATTTTCTCAACAGCCAACGGATAATCATTATGATAATCATGTAGATGGTGTGGGTACTCCAGGTCGACTTCAAAGATCCAACCCTTCGCGTCGTTTCGGTCAAGATTCATAATATTGTTTGTTAACCCTGACTCTGTTACATCATACTGTGACAAATCATACAGACAAAAGTTTTTCAAGGGCAATAATTCACACATCGCCCAGCCATACAAATTGTTAGCGTCAAGGTACGTAATGAATGACCTTGACCTCGAGGGGTCAAACCCCCGGCCAAGGTCACCATGGGCGTCCAGATATTTGTTGTTGGCCTTGGCATAATTGTTCGCTGCAATACTAATGCCTCCCCTCAATCCACGTTCCACCATTTCACCCATCGTACGATCAGACAACAGGTCTATAGATATCTTACTGGATTTCAAAAATGCATCCCATGTCATGCCAGGACTAGTTATGTAACAAGCAGGGTCAAGCTTGTAGTGTAACAAACCCTTTTCACGGTAACTTTCAAATACATCTGCTAGCAAGCAAACGTCAGCTTTCAAGTACTGGTCGTGGTAATCACCAATTGTCTGACACCCCAACTTCCCCCACGCATCAAGTGCATGTTGATATTCAGAGTCAGAAATACCTTTTCCAGTTAGTGTAGAATAAAATTTCTCTTTTGGTGGCAGTCTTGTTTCTTCAAACACAACCCAGTGATCAATGTACTCATATGGATACACACCTTTCTTAATCAAGTCTGGCTCAAAATATTTACTCGTTATTGGATACTCAGTCAGTCCTTCTGCCAAACTAGCAAGACCTAAAGACAAATGTTGCATGGAGTCATAAAATGCTAATTTGTCTAACCTAAAAGTCAAGTATTTCTCAGTTGTCTGGGCAATACAACTAATGTTTTTGTACGACTCATCTACAGCCTGCATGATGATGTGTGAATCATACCCTTTGAGATTGTGGAAAAAGATTGGCAACTTGTATGTCTTAGGATCTATTTTTAATAACAAGTTACAATTGTTATGTGCAGCGCCTCTGTAACGACCAGTTATGTGATCGTGGTCACGAACTTTATCACCACCTAAAGGCTGTTCACAAATCCAACACATCTCAGCTGTATCAAATTTTAGTTTGTCTTCTTCTGTCATCATCAAAGGCATCTGGCTTGTTGTGAGATACTGTACTACCTGACTATACAGATGTCTCATTTCTGTTAAAAACAGACAAGCTGCATTTTCACCTCTGTAGATAACAGGCTCTGAATGCAAACCGTCTGACCTAACAATAATGTATCCAAAAGAACACACCACTTGGTCACTCAACTTTATAGTCTTTGGTAATGATTCTGGAACAGGACCCTCATACGGAACAACTAATGATTCAAAATCTGCGTACACTACAAACGGCAACTTTTGCTGATTCCCATAGTTCTTAAAATAAACCTTGCTGCCAGGCTCTGGATACTTAAGTACAGTCTGTATGTCATCAGCTGACCTACAGTGCAGAACATGTTTATGTGCCACTGCAATAGAAGAAAATCTTTGTAAACATCTTTTACACACTTCCTGTTTGCCCTTGTGTTTTGTTGTATGATTATGAATTAGACGTGACATATTCCTAATAATTGTGTAGTGAAAGTTATTGTTATCACCGGCAGGACCGATTAATAACATGTCAACATGTTTATCTTCTGACTGCCCATATGTTGGAGCCAGTGTTGATACTCTAATGGGTTGTAACTTGTCAACAGACACATTATCCCACACAAACACATTCACAGATATGCCAGGATTTAGTTTTTCAAACAAATCTATGTCCTCTATTTTAACAGGGAACTCAATGCCACTAAAATCGAGTTCCTTTACAAATTTGGTGTAGTTAGAAACACGTTCAGGTTTTATTTTTACAAAGTGTAGTTTAGCAAGCACACACCACATGAAACAATAGTTGTCATTGTTCTGTATGTTGACGACAGCCTTTTTGTTTGCAACCTCTGTTGGCAGTGGCAACCACGATTTACCTAATATAGGATGATACCTAGACTGCTTTAGTTGCAGTTCATGTACATGTCCTTCGTGCCAACCAGATCCTTTCATTTTTGCACTGTCAATTGCCTGTAGAAAGTCTGGTAATAGTCTGTCTCTAAACACATTCTCCAATTCTCTTCTTGTGTTAACAGTGTGTTGTCTTGTTGATATATACGATACAATTACCTCACCGTCCACTCTAGTGAATTCTATTTTAGCAACAATCTGAATCTTCACACTGCCTGTCAGAAGATTTTGTTGTATGACAGAAAAAGAGTTTTCTATTGATTCATAGACATTATTAGTATTGGATATGGGTAAGTTTGTTGTATGAAACACGTTTCTTAAACCAGATGAGCCAGGGTTTGATGGGCCAGGGCTTTGTGAATTGTCCGTCATTTTTATTTGACCGACAAAATAATAAATGAAAAAAAAAAATTATCACTGTCACACCATATGTAATACTGTATTATCGGTAGTTATGATAAACAAGTCAACTACTTTCCTGGTGTTTGTCTTGAAGTCCTGTCCTGCAGGTGCAATATTACTTTATTGAACGTAACACTTTCAATATAACAATGTTGTTTTCTTAATTGATTAAATATGTCATTACACAGTACCTCAAACCAACGCAAGTGGCCACTGTTAGCATTATAAACTTTAAAAGCATTTGTCTTAAGATCAACAGTCTCATAATCATAACCTGGTAATCCATCTGAATATTCCAAAGTAACATTATATGTCGTGTATATCCTTATTGACGGTGTTGAGAGTTTAAAGCTGGGTCCAAACACACGTGTTTTTAAGTCAGTAAAGTGCATAACATCTTTGAAGCACTCTGTAACATCAAACACTTGGGTTTGTCCGTCTGTCATTTTTATTAGACAAACAAAAGAATAATTGTTATCAAGCAAAATCATGTTTTCTAGGAAATTACACTGAATAGTAATTTTATACGTTTGCACCAATCAGCTATGTTGTCAGTAACGTTTTACATTTACACTGTGTTACTGCTTCTATGTAAGCTAAATGGATTTAGATTCAAACCACAGACACACTCACTCAGGTATAAAACTCTATGTATTTCCTAGTCAATGACATAAGGGGCATAAACACTTGAAAGATTTAACCACTGTACAGAGTTGTCTCCCATAGACTATATGTTGCATACCCAAGTTGGTAGACAACTGCGTCACTGATTTGTGAGTATTCATTGAGGATATCCTGTTTATGTGTAGCAAGGATAATGATTTCAGGTATGTTCATTTTGTAGTCTTAGCTCAGTGACATGTCTATTTATGTGTGTGTGTGTGTGTGTGTGTGTGTGTGTGTGTGTGTGTGTGTGTGTGTGTGTGTGTGTGATTGGATTATGCAGAGATTCAAAAATCTTTACAGTTGACTCAAACCCGATTAAAAACAGTGGCTCTTGAGAATCTCGCCATGCTCATAAGAATCTGTGATCGAGTGGGCTACATGTGAGAACATGTTCTGTGTGTTTGTGTATACATGTTCTGTGTGTTTGTGTGTGTGTGTGTGTGTGTGTGTGTGTGTGTGTGTGTGTGTGTGTGTCAGTGCGTGTGTCAGTGCGTGTGTTTGTCTGTGTGTCAGTGTGTGTGTGTGTGTGTGTGTGTGAGAGAGAGAGAGAGAGAGAGAGAGAGAGAGAGAGACCACCGTTTGATTTCACAAACCAGACATGAGTCCATAACCACTTGTACAAAATCACCCCTTCTTTGAAATCACGATGTTTCCCTGTTGACTTTTGACATCACTTAGTGATTTAAAAGGCTGTATTTATAAAAGGTTTTTGACGGCTGAGAGCTTTTCAAAAGCCCCGTTGTGGCTTGTGCCTGAATTAAAAAGGAATGGAATGCCACCGCTATTCAATTGCGCGGCGTGAGGGCAACACAAAAGGCTATCAACCGTGACACTAGCCGGCAGCTCAGGCTTACGGTAAAATTGTACTGACATGAGTGTCTGTAAGTGTGTTTGTAAGTGAGTGTGTCTGTTTGTTTATGCGTCTGTTTGTTTGTTTGTGTGTGTCTGTGTGTGCGCTAGTGTGTGTGTATG
The DNA here is from genome assembly GCA_036245525.1 of Semisulcospira habei. Lineage (NCBI taxonomy): Eukaryota > Metazoa > Mollusca > Gastropoda > Semisulcospiridae > Semisulcospira > Semisulcospira habei. Next base: position 132,789,898 of record BTPG01000003.1, on the reverse strand, counting down.
TGCGTGTGTGCGTGCGTGCGTGTGTGCGCGCGTGCGTGCGTGCGTGTGTGTGCGCGTGTGCGATTACATGGCATGCGTGTGACTGAGGGCTCTTGCAACTTCTTGCCGCAACTGAAAATCAACAACACACATACAGAACCCCCAGCTCACAAAACTTGCTCGACAAGTCTGGTCGGGTAGCATAAGACTCGTCAGGCTTGTTCCGCATTTAGACATAACATTTTGGAAAGACCAAGATCGATTTTAGGATCAGGTTTTGCCGGATCGGACTTATTCTTGCCGGTTAGTGTTTGAAAATGACCGGTTGTTTTTGTTATAATTTATTCATTGGACTATTAGCCGGTTGAGATGTATGACGTCAGCTCTGTAAACCGGTAAGTTGTGTTTGTGTGTCTGTGTTGTTAGAGTGTCAGTGTGTGCGACAGTGTGTGTGTGTGTGTGTGTGTGTGTGTGTGTGTGTGTGTGTGTGTGTGTGTGTGTGTGTGTGTGTGTGTGTGTGTGTGTGTGTTTTGAAAGTTCCACTTGGTCCCGACCTGACCAGGGTGCTGGTTTTATTAAATCGATCTATGTAAGCAGGTAATTAATTTCTCAGTGCATTCGGATTGTGCGTTCTTTTCAAGCACAGATAAGCTCGCGTACATAGAAACGCCGAGGCTTTTGTCCACGCATGGGTTGATTCAAAGCACCATGTACGTGTGCACTCATGTATTCAAGTCAGTATATGCGTGTTTATGCTAGTATGTACGTACGTGCGTGTGCATGTGCGTGTGTTTATGTGTTGGTATGTGTGTGTGTGTGTGTATGTATGCCTGTGTATATAACTTGTATGGCAATCTGGCACTGCCCTTGAATTATCTTGGTCTGCAACTGGCGTGTCCGCTTGTGCGTGTATGTTTTGTTATGTTCAGAGCCAATTGAATAAAGTTAGCACTGAGCGGTCCTCCTGTGAACTTGCCTGCACAAACACATTTCTAAACATCTTTTCACGCGTGACGCGGTGTGAATGGCGCTGTGAAAGCTTTTACCCAACTCATTGAAAGAGGGTTTGGCATTGAGTCTTGTCATGCGTGAACTGAAATGATATGTGTGGGACAGAGCATGTGAGTTTTTCGGAAATCGACTCTGGCAGTATTGAGAGAAACGGTCATGTAAAAGTTAATGACCGTAATTAGTAATTAATTAAGGTCATTAGGTGTTGACAGAGACAATAGTTATAGAGATAAAACAATAGAGTCCCGAAAGATAATCAGATCAATAAGGCCGCATCAGTCATGCTTGTCAGTTTTTAAAATCAACGGGTTGATTCAGAATTAACGGGGGTAAAATTGGGGTCAAAAATATGATATTAATAAATGATGTAAATTAATGACTGATGCGGCTCTATTGAATTAATTGTCTATCGGGACTCTATTGTTTTATCTCTCTCTCTCTCTCTCTCTCTCTCTCTCTCTCTCTCTCTCTCTCTCTCTCTCTCTCTCTCTCTCTCTATCTCTCTCTCTCTCTCTCTCTCTCTCTCTCTCTCTCTCTCTCTCTCTCTCTCTCTCTCTCATTTTGCTGTGTGAGTGTGTAATCTTCAGCGACCTTGGAACTTGTATCGGAGTGTAACACAAGTGACCTGTGGGTGTAGCCGCTTGTTTTGTGCTGTGCTGTTAACATATTATTGTTTTAATGTTGTAGTTTAGCAAGGACAAACATGAAAAGAGGCCTGTGCGCCTATTGTTTCCATCCTTGAGAAATAAAGTATCATTCATTCTCTCTCTCTCTCTCTCTCTCTCTCTCTCTCTCTCTCTCTCTCTCTCTCTCTCTCTCTCTCTCTCTCTCTCTCCCTCCCTCCCTCCCTCCCTCCCTCCCTCCCTCCCTCCCTCCCTCCTTCTCTCTCTCTCTCTCTCTCTCTCTCTCTCTCTCTCTCTCTCTCTCTCTCTCTCTCTCTCTCTCTCTCTCTCTCACAAACATGTGCGCATCTCCGGGAGGAATAGATCCTGATGCGCCCTCTGGGCGCATCAGGATCCATGCCTCTTGGAGATGTTTGGAACGCGCGCGCATGCACGCACTAACAGGCACACACACATCGACGCGCTTTCAGAAGAGCATGCAATTGACCCGTGTACTGTTGCTGTTTGAGAAAACTCAGATCATTCAATGAAAGCACTCAGCTCTAACAGATGTTTTAATGTTTCAGTATTGTTAGCGTTCTAACTGTTGGACTCACGTGCTGGGGTAAAAAGTTATGCAAAAGAGATCAAGATCGTCTTAACAAAGTAATCAGGAAAGTGGTAGGGCACAAGATACTTTGGACACACTGTACAACAGACGGATTACGAACATGAACAAACTGGCTGCCATTCTTGATGACAAAACACATCCACTTAGATATGAATTTAACAGCAGAATATCGAACGAAGTGGCAAACTTCGAGTACCCAAAAGTAGTGTCACGTTATGCCAACTCTTTTGTCCCTCAGGCTGTTATCTTCTTCAACAGTAATATCAGTAGATAGTGTCTGTGAACTTTCTTTAGTTCTTTAGTACTAACCCTTTCAGTAGTTCACTGCAACATTACTGACACCAGAAGCACAGGTTGAATACACCATAAGTGTTTCTGATGCCAAGAGTGTTACAAAGGTGTACGTCTGTTACAGTTCATCTCTTTAACTGAGAGTTGTCGGTTATTTAATTATTTCAAAAAAGTGAATGATGATGTCATGTGTTGTATGGGAAGACAGTGAATTTCCCCATGAGGGATTAATAGAGTATTTTTGTATTGTATTGTATTGTACTTAGTATATCATGTAGCTAGGTAAGTCAACCTGCTTTCACACAAATTATAGGAAGACTTAAATTGTAGTTGAAGTTCCAGTTTTGTCACCATTTTCTCAAGCCTATGAAGCGAAAGTGAAACTCATATCATGCAAAATATGGAATTACGTAAAAACTAAAACTTACGTCATGACAAATGACGTTAGACAAATCAATGACGCTTATGTCCTACGCCCTTTAAAGAAATCACTGACGCATTGGCAGATCTACGAGTCTTTTCAATAGGAGACAATTCAACATCAGAATCAGGTCAAAGACAAAAGGTAGCGATGACAGCTCTCATATAAAAGGACTCTGTGGGTTATGGTTCATCCCATTTTGTTGTGACTGCAAGGTTCACTAGATCTAAAAAATGATGGGGAAGGGAAAAAAGGAATGACAGACCTATTATTTTCAGCCTTTCACTGAAACACCCTTTGCAAAAAGCAATAGGGACTACCCCCAGGCGCCCTGCAGTCCTCTTCACTAGATCAAGGCCTCTGCACTCCCGGGGAGGGTATGAATATACTCACAATAGACATTGGACCTGCTGTCGGGTAGATTTAGGTTTTCAGGATTATGTGTGTGTGTGTGTGTGTGTGTGTGTGTGTGTGTGTGTGTGTGTGTGTGTGTGCCTGCTCGGTAATAACAAAGAGTGGCATTAGGGTTAGGGCAGCTTATTTGGAGATGTGTCGTATAAGTTCCACTAGACAGTTCCTTACCTCCGAGGCTATAAAAACTGTGTTTGTGCATTTGTACTGTCCAGCATTGACTATCTGGATGCCCACAATATCTCTTTGATCGGCTTCATAGAGTCCAAACATCAGCCGTACAGTCATGAAAGCGAAAATGTCAGACCATGTCTAACCCATCCTGTACGCTCTCCACTGGTTGCCAGTGAAGGAGAGAGTTAAACACAACGTCCAGTCCATTTGTCATGTTGCCCTTTCTGGCATTGGACCCAATTACCTCTCGGAGCCACTTCACTGTTATATTCCTTCCAGGCAGTTGCTCAGTTCTTCTGACAATAACATGCTTTGGATTTCTACAGTAAGGAATAAAGGATTTGGGCAGAGATCATTTTCTTACTAGGGTCCATTTTTCTGGAATGGTCTTCCTAAATCCTTGAGACACAGTGAGTACAGTGCCAGTTTAAAACGCAGTCTTAAACCCCGACTTTTCCCATCCTGACTATCAGTGTTATATTATTATTATTATTATTATTAGTAGTAGTAGTAGTAGTAGTAGTAGTAGTAGTAGTAGTAGTAGTAGTATAGAATGCCTTTGCTGTTAAAGCCTAACAAATAATTAACTTTTCACATATTTTACATTATTCCATGTTTACCAGATATCTGCAGGACTGGACTGAAGAGCCAAAATCAACATGCGCGCAGTTTTTGCATTGGGACACTTCCTTCTATACTCTGCATATGTGCAAAGTACCATCGCATCACTTGGTAAACAGGAATCTTTAATTAACAATAATATGACATTTAGCTGATACTTGTTTCAGCGCGCACCATGCCCTTCAGCTAACGACTCATTAAACACCATTTACAGGAGAACAATCATATATGCATTACAAAAAGCACCGCATAACATCAACAGGATGTTATAGACATTTTCAGCCTTTTACATGTATCAAAACTTTCTAATATTTTCTTTCATATAATTATTCGGAAAAAAAATTACTAAGAAGCTTAAATAAATGCTCAATTTATTTCAATAGATTCTGCATCAGTTCGCAAGAGGTACAAAAAAATTGTCTTTTTGGAAGTACCTAAAGTTTCCAATACTTCTCAAAAAATCAAAAATGAAATTAGATCACTAAAAAAATATGAAAACAATTGCTCTTGTTAGCATCATTATATTTAAATTTATTTCCTGCTTTTACGACGGGACTTTGAATTTAGACATTCTGGTGTCCGAAACTTTTTTTGTCAGTCGTGTTACGACGACAGTAGATCAGATATAAATAATGGTTGCTCACTTTTTTAAATAAACGAAATTCTCCCAGGAGTTACCTAATTTCCCTCGGCATTGATTTGCGCAGCCAAAATCACAAACGAAATTTATGATCTGTTTATTTTTACTGCTGCAATTTTCCAAAGGAATGGGGTACTTTTTTAGCTTGTCAGTCGTGTTACGTGGTATTTCTGTTCGTAAAGGGCCTGAAACTTTCAAATAATATTTTGACAGCAATTTATCTGTTTGGGGGTTCACTGTTAAATAGATCAAGACTTTCATTTCGCGCTGAATGTAGGAAATAATCATTCGATCCTAAACTGATTTTTAGTCCTGTTACGGTCAGTTGTGTTACGGTGGAATTCGTAACACGACTGACAGGACCATACCATGACTGACACAAAAGGCGTGTCACTGACTTTGGCCTGTTGGATGAAGTTCCTTTCTGTTGATACAATGCAACTATCAACCGTTTTCACAAATTTTGCGTTTCATAGATCCCAAACTATTTCCAATTACGTCAGTACTCATTTTACTTTAGAACTCGTACTAGCAGAGAACGTGAAGAGCACTTGCAGATACAGATTTTGAAAACAGTTCCAGAGCACATTAACTGCAGCGACATTTGCTGCAAGTTTGCTCAAAACGTATGTCTTGACCGTGACCTGCGTGATTTCGCATTAGCAACCTAGGGGTCACTACAAGGATGCAAACGGAAGATGAAAGATGACGACGTGAAAGACAAAACAGTAATCAACCCTAAGAAATCACCATTGAAAAACAGATTGAGCGTTTAGCAGAAGTACACATTACAAGAAAACAACAGTTTTTAGACCATTGAGATGTTTTGCAGACTGCCAATGTGTAGGAACATATATCTTGGAGGTGGCATTACTGGTTTCCCTGGATCGATTGAACGGGACAGCCTGTATGTTGAGTATAAAAGTGTAACAATATACCTGGTAGACATTACAGTTACAGATGTGACATACCCTTTATCAATAGAAGCATACGGAAACTGCCTGCCTGCATGCGATGGTGTCTATGCATTCGGCCAAGAGTAAAAGAGAGCAGCAGAAATAAGAGCACGTATCATACATGAACCTCCTTTTCACTCTGACTGCTGTCTGAATGCAAAACATTTGATAAACGCAAGACAGGATCTGTCATATTATACAGCTTTGCCACGTATTCTGACGCCCTTGAACAAAGAAATAATTGGCATCTTATATGAGAGTGAAGTAATGACAATAACCGAAATTAGTACCTATATGGGTATCTGTCAGCCCTCTGTCTCTGCTAACGCACCCCCCCCCTCCCCAACTCGTAACGAATAACATCTCTCTGAATGTGAGCCCCTGTCTCCACCCCCTCCATTTCTCCATTAACAGTATTTTAGAAATGCAATTTTTGGCTCATGTAACGCACGCAGACTTGCCCACAGCCGTACGTACAGACTCTCGCACAACAGACGCATACACGGCCACTGACTCAGACGGGCGCATTCATGCGGTAAAACTCAACACTCGGGCTCCCTTTCTAAAGTAACTTTTATACACTAAAAGATTCAAAAAGATTATCAAACTATATACACTTCTCTACTAACATCCGAACATCACACACACACAATTCACAATATCTCGCCAGGCTTTGTTAGTTCTCAGTCTCCAACCTGTTTGTTATTGCCTGGTTACGTTGGTCCTTCTCACGTCTAGGCGTGCAAGTCCGTTGTATGCTCTTTCCTGTCGTCCTGTCTGTAACACGGACGTCCTTGTACTCGCACCGTAGCGCAGTTCTCACTGTGATTCGGGTATCTTGGTCCCGATCAGACTAACTCTGAGTGAAGAGCTGGAGGGATGACCTCACGTTAGGTCCCACCTGTGACTTACGTCTCGGCGTCCGTTGTTCCACTCTTTACAAGCACTCTGAATTCTAGGCTTCAGAGTCTTGGAATACGGGCTAGGTATCTCAAACACATCTGTCCAAGCTGACGATAATCCCCGTACTGACGAAACTAGACCTCTGACAGACACAGCTTTTGCCTAGAACTCACTAAACAGAGCTCACCAAAACTCCGTGCTAACCATGTCTTACAGATTTCACATGGAGCCTCATGCCACCCGGTCTATCGGCACAAACAAACCGTTAACAAAAACCGTACCGTACTAACCCTATGAGCACTATGTACGAGCATATAGCTTCATCACAATTCCCCCTTCCTCGTAAAAAAAGAAACGACCGAGTTTCTTTTTAAGACTACTCGACGTACTACACTATCCTAAAACCAAAAAGGGACTAACTTTGACTATCTAGAATACAAAAAACAATATATATATATATATATATATATATATATATATATATATATATATATATATATATATATATATATATATATATATATATATATATATATATATATATACATATATTACAGCCTTAAGCCTCAACGTACACCCTCGGATCGCAAAGCGAACGCAAAAACAGAACTAACGCGTTAAAAACCTACAGAAATGAAAACGATCCAACGACTGCCCACTCTAATCCACACAATCGCGAGACTCCAATCTCCGACCTACCTACATATTATTGGGTTCTGAGCCGCATTTCTGTCCGCAACAGAAGTATGCCGTCTCCAGCCAACCCGACTATTGGGCCACACCCGCTGACCGATCCCCTGATTCTGGACGGAAATAACACGATCTCTCTGTTCCTAACTACGCTTACTTCGAGCTCTCGTCGCCACTGATGCGACTACACTGCGATTAACCTGAGCTCGCTTAACCGTCTCGACTCTACTGATGACTGGCTGCACACCCTTCATGTTACCCAGGACTAAATCTATTAATGGCTCGTCGATGACACAAGAAATTAGATCACCCGTGAAAAACTCCGTGTCAACCTCTATTCTATCCAAAGGGAAAACTTCTACCTTCCCTCCGAACGAAACTACTTTCTGCGTCTCGCCCGTGAACTGATCTTGCCTAACTAGACTACGTCTGACCCCCGCGGTCGTGGCACCTGAGTCGCGCAGAACAGAAACGAGGAAACCGTTCACAACCCCGTCTATCAGCGGTAGGCAACCACCTCCGTCATCTGAACACACTGCGCCCAGCTGTGGTTCCTCCCCGACTGGGACCGCAAAACTGGCTACGTGAGTGGGCTGCACCGCCCCCTCCACCATACCAGGACTGTTAGGACATTGATGAGCCAGATGGCCGTACCCCTGACAGGTGAAACACTGAGCCCCTGAACTACTGCTAGGACAGTCACGACTAAAATGACCGTATGCATGACACGGATAAAAGCAAAGTGATGATCAACACCACAAGCGACAGCAGCAGCAACATTCACATGAACGGCCAGAAGCTAGAAGAGGTCAATAGCTTCAAGTACTTGGGAGCCACCCTGTCCAAAGACGGTAGTTGCATAGCAGAGATCCGTATCAGGATAGGTACAGCAACATCCGCAATGGCCAGGCTGGACAGGATATGGCGAAGTAACTCCATCAGCTTCACCATCAAGTACAGGCTTTACAAGTCCCTCGTAGTGTCTATTCTACTCTACGGCTGTGAGACTTGGACACTGCTTGCAGACTCGGAAAAGAAAATCCAGGCCTTTGAGAACAAGTGCCTGAGGAAGTTGCTCCGCATCTCGTACCGCGAGCACAAGACCAACGAATATGTACGGAGCATCGTCACTTCCCTGGTGGGCCCACATGAACCCCTTCTGGCAACCGTGAAACGGCGCAAGCTTGCTTGGTTTGGCCACGTGACCCGACACAACACCTTGTCCAAGACTATCCTCCAAGGCACTCTCGAAGGAAGTCGTCGGCGAGGTCGTCAGAGAAAGAGTTGGGTCGCAAACATAAAAGAATGGACCGAACTCGAGATGCCAGACTTGCTTGCCACCGCCCAAAATAGAACTCAGTGGAGAGCACTGTCTGTTGCTGCTGCCTTTCAGTCCCCCCAACGCCCAGTTCGGGCAAGGGACTGATGATGATGATGATGATGATGCATGACACGCAAAACACTGAGTGTCCGAATTCGCCATACGACCACGACCATACCCACGACCAGATGTTTCTCCTCGTGCGTACGGATCGCGACCGCTACTGCTGATACCTCGATCACCACGTCGGAAACGCAAAGTACCTCTACCGTTAACCAGCTGGGCTCCACGTAAGGTATTGATGCCCCGGTAACACCCAGTCGTGTTAGCAGCGACCAACCCGACTGGCGGTGTCTCGGTCCTACGCGAGAGGTTTTTCGTAGGATGCGTCATCCGAAAAGCCTCCGCGTTCTGTACTAACTCGTCCGTAGTCTTGAGGTTATGTTCCCTCAAGAATACCGCTAGATCCTTGGAAACGCTACCAAAGAACTGTTCAGCCAACATGAGATCGAACAATGCTTCGTACGTGTGGTCGATCTTTGACAGTTCGACCCAACGTACGAGCAAATGGGACAATCGTTTGCCAAACGACACAAACGATTCCCCTGTCTCTGGCCGACAAGCTCTCAAGCGTTCTCTAAAACCCTCCGCATTACACTGCAACTGCTGTAAGAGACACTCCTTCAAAGTCTCGTAATCTATGTTCCCCGAAACGTTCAAGCTATGGTAAAGACTCAAGGCCTGACCCTCAAGCACAGACGAAAGCAAAACGGGCCAGTTGGCAGGAGACCAACTCAACGCCTGCGCATGAGACTCGAAACGATACAAAAAAGCGTCAATAGAGTCCACGGACTCTTTAAACATCGGCAGTCTAGGAAAATTCCTTATGGCCCGGCCTACCGAATCACTATCTGAAGTTCTAGACCCCGCATCTCGAGCTAACTGTATTTGTACCTCTCTATCTTTCTCCTTTTCTTAATAATAATAATAATAATAATAATGGTTATTATATAGGCGCGTTTTCCCAATTCGGCGAATCGGCTCAAAGCGCCGCGAACTGCACCCAACACGCACGCTCACGTGACATACGCATTCACTCTAAAGACGAACATAGTACAAGACAGACACAGGACATTCACGTGGTGCGAAGGGTCAGCTCAGCTACTGAGTTTTCGGAAATTTTAATCGCTTGTATTTGAAATTTTATAAAGTGGCCTGAAACCGGTACCAAAGTGGAGGGGGTGGAAGAACCGGAGTACCCGGAGAAAGAACCCCCGACGGTCCGCCCGAATTAACGGTGACACTTACTAGAAGTGAAAAATCCGACGCCGAAACCCGGTATCGAACCTCGCACCTTTAGCATTGGTGGCAGGCGCCTTCACCACTGCGCCACGGACCGCTCTCTCTGATAGTCTAGTTCCTTCTCTCTTAACGCATGTTCCCTCTCGTCCTTCTCTCTCTGAAACGCTCTCTCTTCTCTTTCTCTCTCTCTCTCTCTCTCTCTCTCTCTCTCTCTCTCTCTCTCTCTCTCTCTCTGTACTTCTAACTCTTTCTCCTTTAAGACTCTTTCTTTCTCTTCTATCTATCTCTCTCTCTGAGCTTCTAACTCTTTCTCCTTTAATGCTTTCTGAACTTCTCTTTCTCTCGCCCTATCCTCCCTATCTTTACATTTCTCCTCATAGTCAAAAAGTTTCTCATCCTTAAGTCCTAACCGCTCACCTTGTTTAATATACGCCTCTACCGGGTCTACCTCCATATTTACACCAACAACTCCCAAAAATATGAAAATGTAAAAAATACAAATCACAACCAAATCAACGCCAAAAACTTAAAATGAAACTCACAACAATATCAACAACCTACGCAGAAAATAGTGACCTACTTGACGCCCAGATGGACCGAAAAATAAGAACGATAGAAAGAAGAGCAAGGAAAAAGAATACTACCTATACAACAGGAAGAAACAAGTACTAATTCCTAGTAAGATCCAGAAAACTACGGAAACAACGGATCTTACCCCCTAGAATCGGAGAGGGGAATCTAACTCATCAACATGCACATAGCAACAAAACCCTACTCTAAAATATGTACCGCTAAAACAGGGTCACCACTGTAACGCACGCAGACTTGCCCACAGCCGTACGCACAGACTCTCGCACAACAGACGCATACACCGCCACTGACTCAGACGGGCGCATTCATGCGGTAAAACTCAACACACGGGCTCCCTTTCTAAAGTAACTTTTATACACTAAAAGGTTCAAAAAGATTATCAAACTATATACACTTCTCTACTAACATCCGAACATCACACACACACAATTCACAATATCTCGCCAGGCTAGGTGTTAGTTCTCAGTCTCCAACCTGTTTGATGTTATTGCCTGGTTACGTTGGTCCTTCTCACGTCTAGGCGTGCAAGTCCGTTGTATGCTCTTTCCTGTCGTCCTGTCTGTAACACAGACGTCCTTGTACTCGCACCGTAGCGCAGTTCTCACTGTGATCCGGGTATTTTGGTCCCGATCAGACTCACTCTGAGTGAAGAGCTGGAGGGATGACCTCACGTTAGGTCCCACCTGTGACTGACGTCTCGGCGTCCGTCGTTCCACTCTTTACAAGCACTCTGAATTCTAGGCTTCAGAGTCTTGAAATACGGGCTAGGTATCTCAAACACATCCGTCCAAGCTGACGATAAGCCCCGTACTGACGAAACTAGACCTCTGACAGACACAGCTTTTGCCTAGAACTCACTAAACAGAGCTCACCAAAACTCCGTGCTAACCATGTCTTAAGATTTCACGTGGGGCCTCATGCCACCCGGACTATCGGCACAAACAAACCGTTAACAAAAACCGTACCATACTAACCCTAATGTGTGAGCACTATGTACGAGCAGAGAGCTTCATCACAGCTCACATGCGAAGCAAAACTGAATTTATGTTTTGGGCCAGTAGTCGTCCGTCCATCGTCCGTTCGCCGTCGTCCGTGGTAAACTTTAACGTTGGCATTTTCTCGGAGAATGTTCGAGCCAGTCTTGAAACGTGGCACAAGGATACTTTGTGGCAAGACCTTTCCAAACAAACCAATTTGAGTGACCTCTCACAAAGGTCAAGATGACAGATTCAGGAAATATGTCAAAAATAGCTATAATTTGACAATTTTTTTCTCAAATACTATTCACAACTTCAAACCCAAACTTGGTAGGAAGAGACCAGATGGTAAGACCTTGCTATGCATACTAATTTGGTTGATCCTTCGGAAAGGTCAAGGTTCACAAGAGCTCAGGAAATAGGTCCAAAATAGCCATATTTTGACAAGAAGTTTGTGTGTGTGTGTGTGTGTGTGTGTGTGTGTGTGTGTGTGTGTGTGTGTGTGTGTGTGTGTGTGTGTGTGTGTGTGTGTGTGTGTTTTCCTCAAATACTATTTACAGCTTCAAACCCAAACTTGCTACAGAGATACCTGATGATTAGACCTATGTACACATACTAATTTGGATGACCCTCCGAAAGGTCAATGGTCACAAGAGCTCAGGAAATAGGTTCAAAATAGCCATATTTGGACAAGAAGTTTGATAGAAGTCTAAAAAAAAAGGTATGGGACCGCTGTGCGCATGGGCCCAGATGGGGAACACTGATGTCCCCCTTCAAAACAAATATGCTACATTGGAGGAGCGGATGGAGAGAGTGGAAGTGGTAGTTGCTGGTGCTGCGGCAGCTCCACTCCCTTTATCTCTGAAGAACCAGATGAGGCCCGGGGCCGGCCCCCCTCTGTTTCTTCCACTCCTACCAAGGCAAAGAAAAAGGGCAAAAACTCTCTGTACTCCCTTCTTCAGTGGAATTGTCGTGGTTTTCAAGCTAACTTTGAGCAATTACGTCTTTTATTTAAGTCCTATAACCCATCAGTAATATCTCTTCAGGAGACTTACCTAAAGACTTCTGACCCTGTGTCCTTCAATGGTTTTAACGCTATACATAAAGTCTCTGATTCGAAGAGGCGCTTGGGTGGAGTGTGACTCTTCTCATTAGTAGCCAAATTTAATGTAGCCCCGTTAGCATCGACACCTGCCTTCAGGAAGTCGCAGCTCGAGTTACCTTGAAGAAGACCATAACCATATGCAGTGATTACCTGCGGGTTTGTAGTAATGATATTTTTAACTTAGTAGATCAGCCGCCCCCTCCCTTTATTCTCATGGGAGATTTTAACGGTGACTCTCACCTTTGGGGTAATGACCACTATGATGGCAGAGGAAAGATGTTGGAATTATTTTTTCTCAACTTAACCTATGTGTCTTTAACGATGGCTCACCTAACTCTAACCCAGGTTCAGGATCTAGTTCTGTTCTAGACCTCACTGTGTGTGATCCTTCTCTCATGCTGGACTTTGACTAAAAGGTTCACGACGACCTGTGTGGTAGTGACCACTTCCCAGTACTCCTGTCATCACTCAGCTGTGAGGAGGATTCGCCAGTGGGGCGCTGGAATCTCAAGAAAGATAACTGGCCTCTGTTCGCCTCCCTCTGTCAGTCTCGTATTCTAGAGGAGGTGGTCATGTCAGCTAAAAAAAAAACTGTTCTTGTTTTACTTCTATTTTGTTGGACGTTGCAGGTGAAACCATCCCTAAAACATCCACATTATTCCCTCGGCAGCCAAGAGTACCGTGGTTCAATAAAGAATGTCGCAAGGCCCAAAAACGCGCAAATCTGCTCAGCGACGTGCTTTTCGTAATCCGTCGCAAGCGAATATTTTAACCTTTAAAAAGACAGAGGGAGTAAGCCGTTACATTTTTAAACGTGAACGCCGTGCTTCCTGGAGACGCTTCAACTCATCATTATCTTCTAGGATTCCGTCCCAAAATTTTTGGAAGGCTGTTCGAGGAATTAGGGGCAGGGGTGGCTCGGCTTCTGTCGGCCATCTTAGAGATGGTGCCAGTTTGATCACGGATAAAAAGGCTGTGGCCAATTTGCTTACCTCCACTATTGCCCGTAATCTTCAACAGAGCATTATTCACCTTTCTTCCAGAGAGAGAAGGAGAAGCGAAAGTCTTGTACTTGTGATTTTATATCGGATAACTCGAAAAAATATAATGCCCCTTTTAAATTTTCAGAATTACAGCAAGCAATGCAGAAATGTAATGACCCTGCTGCTGGACTAGATACCATCCATTATCAGCTTCTAACACATCTGTCTGAGGATTCACTCCTTGTACTTCTCAAGGCCTTTAACCATATCTGAATAACAAGTAATTTTCCGCTATCTTGGCACCAGGCTGTGGTTGTGCCAATCACAATGCCGGGTAAGGATCCTTCCGACCCGGGCAACTACCGGCCAGTCGCTTTGACATCGTGCTTATGTAAAACTATGGAACGCTTGGTCAAAGCCCGCCTGGTGTGGCATCTTGAGTCACAGGGTCTCATCACAGACCTCCAGTGCGGTTTCCAGCGCTTCCGTAGTACAACTGACCATCTAGTCCACTTTGAGTCGTTTATCCGAGATGCTTTTGTCAACGAGCAGCAGGTCTATGCAATTTTCTTTGATCTTGAGAAGGCATATGACACTACCTGGAAGTATGGTATAATGTCTGATTTGTCGGACATGGGTTTCGAAGGACACCTTACCGTTTTAATTCACAATTTTTTGTCTAACCAGTCGTTTCATGTCCGTGTGGGCTCTACCCTCTCCGACTCCTTTGAACATGAGATGGGTGTCCCGCAGGGCAGCATTCTATCTCTAGGTTTATTTAGCATTAAAAATTAATAAATTGTAAAGGCAGTCAAGGATGATTCTGATTGCTCTTTGTTTGTGGACGACTTTGTGTGCACGAGGTTGATGACTTGCATCCCTTCAGAGGCGCTTGCAGCTGTGCGTTGATCGCATCCAGGAGTGGGTGTATGTCAACTGATTCAGGTTCTTGCCCTCCAAGAGAGTCTGTGTGCATTTTACTAACCAGACGAAATTTTTTCCAGAATCTAACCAGCACATTACTGGAGTGCCACTTTAAGGTGGCCGACGAGGCAAAGTTTCTGGGGTTCTTACCTCGACTGTACCGGACCCTTGTTCGGTCCAAACTGGATTACGGCTCTGTGGTATATGGCTCCACATCCAAGTCTGTTCTACAGCGTCTGAACACAATTCACCATCAAGGTCTGCGAATATGTCTGGGGGCCTTCAGGACATCTTCAGATCCTAGTTTGTATGTATGAGGGAGCCTTCTCTCAAGTTCTGCCGCATCTGCCTCAGGCTCAGCAACGTTCTGAAGCTGAATGTCCATCCAGACAATCCTGCCTATGATTGTGTTTTTAACCTGTCGTTTGCAGAGATTTACGATGCCTATCCGGGAGCTGTCCGTCCACTTTTCTTTTGTGTCAGACCTCATCTGCATGCGCCCGGAGTGGACCTGGACAATGTTTCGGAATCTCTGCAACACATTACTCCACCCTGGCTATTACCAGTTCCTGACATCTTGCTGGACTTGACCGCCCACAAGAAGGACTGTACACCACCAGCCATATACCAACCCAACAGAGCGTCAATGAACTCCTTTCAAATTTTCCTGGCTATTGTCGTATTTATACGGATGGGTCCAAGTCTGAGGATGGGAGATTGGCTGCGGTTGCAGTGTCCTCTCGCTATCCTAGACGCCCATTTAAGCTCCGCCTCCCTGACCATTCCTCTGTATTTAGTGCAGCACTGCAGGCAATTCTGCTGGCACTCAGGCATGCCTATCAGTCTAGGGAAAGGAACTTCCTGATTTTGTCTGACTCTCTTTCTGCCCTGCAGGCCCTTCAGGGCACGGGAACAGACCACCGCCTGCTGGTGCAGATTCGAGATCTTTATGCGGACTTGATGAAGGAATATTGTGACATCATTTTTGTGTGTGTGTTCCAGGGCATGTGGGCATCGAAGGCAACAGGATCGCAGATTCTGCTGCCAACGATGCCCGCAATGACCCTGTCCCTGACACACAGACTGTTTATAGTGATTTTAAACCTATGATTAGTGCGTACATAGCCCGCGAGTTGCAGTCCGAGTGGGACAAAGAGGAAAGCAAACAAGCTGCATGAAGCTCTTCCTACAGTATCCGACAGTCTACCTTACCGCTGCGGCAGCCGCCGTGAGGAGACTGTCCTTACACTTCTCCACATCGGGCACACGTATGTTACGCACTCTAACTTACTAAAACAGGATGAGCGTCTATGGTGTTTTGCTTGTGGCGAGCAGTTTTCTGTTAGACTATTTTTGCTGTCTTGTGCCGATCTAATTGACACAAGATATAAACACTTCACAGCATACTCCTTGAAGGTTTTGTTCAGGGATGTTCCCCTGGACAAAATCTTAAATTTCTTGAGAGAATGCAATATTTTTAACAAGATCTGAGCATTTACAGACTATGTGAATTTCCTTATTTTGCCCTTTTTGCGAGTATGTAGACGTTTCTTTTGAAGACTCGTGCGACATTTCAGCTTGACATATTTTTAATGTATAGTTACATCTTGTCTTAACTCTTAAACGTTCGTGCAAATTTTGGTGTTTTCTGAGTGCACAATGGGTACTTCGTCAGAATTGTTTTGTGCTTTTGTGTTGTAATCTAATACAGTCATATTATATATCAAATTAAACAGAAATGAATGTAGTTTCACAAAAATGCACGAAGGAAACAACAGCTGCCAGCCCTAACTCCGCCAGAAACGGCGATTAAGACCCAAGACATCTATGTCAAGGGAGAACTACAAGGAAGAAGAAAGTCGTCGATGGTTTCCCACACCTGAAACAGGGTGGTTGAGACCCTTTCCCCACGCCTGATAAAGGGTGGATGGAACGAATACAACCAAGAAAACCACAAGCAAGAAGGAGCTCTTCGACCATTCTCCCACACCTATAATAGGGTGGTTGAGACCCACTCCCACACCTATAATAGGGTGGTTGAGACCGACTCCCACACCTATAATAGGGTGGTTGAGACCCACTCCCACACCTATAATAGGGTGGTTGAGACCCACTCCCACACCTATAATAGGGTGGTTGGAACGCACTCCCCACACCTGAGAATAGGTGGATGGAACGAAAACCACCAAGTAACACGTCCCCCACAAGGCTGGAAATTCAGGTGGAAAATTTAACACCACACGATCGACAAGCTACAAACTACACTGCGATCCTATTTTTCTGCTGCTTTAACAAGACACGTGAGCCAGCTACTCAACTGAGGCCAACAATCGGCCCTGCAGCCCCCCACGGCATAACCCTCTACTGAAGAGACATCTGTCATGAATCGCTACACGCTATGACGTCATACTGTTTGCTAAAAGACTTACCTCCCGCCATGAAGAAAGGCAAGCCACTTTGTCTACAACACGGACTAAGGAATAGAGGAAACGGACATTGTCTGCTTCACACCGACCACAAAACTACGCAGCACCAACTTTAATCTACAACACCAGGCAACACTGGTCACAAAGAACTCGTTCTAAAGCGCACAAAAGTGAAAGGAGGACTGGAACGCTCGCAACAAGCGAGGCCAACTATTCTGTGAAGCACTCGAAGAATTGAAGGCCCTTCTACAACGACAAAACCCGGCACCTACCACCAAAACGGTATACAATTCAGGCGGCCCAACAAGCCAACGGCAACAACAGCAATCAACGAAACGACAGCTACAACAATAAGCTGATTTTAAATCATCAGCTGTGAGATATGCACCACGGCAACACTGCGTACCACCTACACAGAGGACAATACTAGAAACACTAGTCTGTCGTATGGAAGGCAACACAGCCACACAAACAACCGGCATCGTCTACAAACACGAAAACACGGAGGATCAACAACAACAACAACGACACTCAGTCTGGGATTGATCCGTCAATACGGACGGATTAATAAACAAAGAATATGACTCCTACGTCGATACACGCAAACTCCGCCCAACGGTTCATTGTGTCTTATCGCGGCTAAGCCCCGCTGAGCAGCAGGAAATGACCTTGGAACGGACAGGCACAAGCGCCTAGGGAACAGAAGACGCAGCGATACACTGAATCGGATCCCGACACAAGACTGGACCCTGCAAGGATTTGAAGCAATCAATAACACCGCATCAGGAATACTGCAAGGATTTGAAAGCGTTCATACTAGACATCTATAACACCGCGTCAGGAATACTGCAAGGGTTTGAAAGCGACCATACTGGACATCAATAATGCCGCGTCAGGACTACAGTTACATGCATGGACTACACGGATAACAGGTCCTTATGTAAGGATTTAAATGCGACACACTGGGAGGAAGACACCAAGAAATGGACTGAGAATTGTAGGCCGGTTCCCTGATGAGTAAATCGGAGCCTACTTCAAACCCAAACTTGGTACAAAGATACCTGATGGTAAGACCTTTCTATACATACTAATTTGGTTGATCCCCCGGAAAGGTCAAGGGTCACAAGAGCTCAAGAAATAGGTGAAAAAATGCCACATTTTGACAAAAGATGTTTTTTTCCCAAATACTATTCACAACTTCAAACCCACACTTGGTACAGAGATACCTGATGGTAAGACCTATCTATGCATACTGATTTGGATGACCCCTCAGAAAGGTCAAGGGTCACAAGGGCTCAGGAAATAGGTCCGAAATAGCCATATTTGGACAAAATTTGTTTTTTCTCAAGTACTATTCACAACTTTAAACCCAAACTTGCTACAGAGATACCTGATGGGAAGACCTTTCTATGCACACTAATTTGGTTGGGGCAGTGGGCAGATGTTCACATCTGCACGGGACATAGACGACCCCGCCCTCCACGAGTCGCCTGCTGCCTTGCAGGCCTGGCCGCTTGGCTGCGGAAAGGCTAAGGGAGGTAACCCCTGACATCAAAGCCCCCGTGTCTCCGGGGAAGGCTTTTGAGCCAGAGACTAGGACAAGGACAGTCTGATATAAAACCTACGACCCGAGGACCTCGATGTCATCGTCCCAGCTTGCTAGGCCATGGCAGATGAACCAAGGGTTTAAAGGGTGGGGCCAGTACTGCGCACACTGCACTCCACCAAAAAGCTCCACCGCGCAGGCTTTAGGAAACGTCCACGGACCATGACACTGACCATTCCAAGTCCTGTAGCGACGGGCAAGGGGCGAAACGGCAGGTGAAAGATGTCACTGGAAGCCGCAGTCTCAAACCTGCATGCAGGCGGTTCAGGATATTGGTCGCCTGATGTTGACCTGGGGATGACAACATCACTCGGCACACCCTGAACGACCAAGCAGCCTTCTCTAGGGACAGCACTGCTTGCTCCACACGGAGAGGGGCCTAGAAAAGGTGGCCTAACCAAAGCTCGTCCCCTCGCAACCCCAGTTGGCTAGCCGCGGTCAACGGGCATCTTCTCCTGCGGTCAAAAAACAAGAAAGAATAACGGATCCACTCTCATGACGACCACGACCGGACTCAACGTAGCATGCTGGAACGTCCGAACCATGCTCGACAAAGCAGACAGCGGACGCCCTGAACGTCGCTCCGCCCTCATTGCCCATGAATTGCGGAGGTTAAACATCGACATCGCCGCGCTCAGCGAAGTACGCCTTCCGGACGAAGGCAGCCTCCAAGAACTTGGTGCTGGGTACACCCTCTACTGGTCAGGCAGGCCTGCATCAGAAAGACGGCTTTCAGGCGTGGGTTTCATGGTCAAGACATCCATTGCGACTAAGCTGGAAAACCTACCAACGGGCCACTCAGACCGCATCATGTCCATGCGCCTCCCACTGAGACACCAGCAGCACGTCACCCTTCTCAGTGTGTACTCCCCAACCCTCCTGGCAGAGCCTGCTGAAAAGGACAAGTTTTACACTGACCTGCGCAGCCTCCTACAGAGTACCCCTGCAGACGACAAAGTCATCATCCTTGGCGACTTCAACGCCAGAGTGGGCCAGGACTCTGAAGCCTGGAAAGGAGTCCTCGGCAAGCATGGCGTGGGGAACTGCAACGACAATGGCCGCCTACTATTGGAGTTCTGTGCGGAGCAGCAACTGGTCATCACCAACACTACTTTTCAGCAAAAGGACAGTCGAAAGACCACCTGGATGCATCCTCGCTCCAAGCACTGGCACCTTATCGACTATGTCCTAGTGCGTCAGAGGGACCGCAGTGACGTCCTCCTCACCAGAGTGATGCCCAGCGCAGAGTGCCACACTGACCACCGCCTTGTCCGCTGCAAACTCAGGCTCCACTTCAAGCCAAAACCCAAGAAATGGGGGCCCCCCAAGAAAAAGCTTGATGTTGCCAGCCTTCAGCGTGACGATGTGAAAGCTGCCTTTCAGACAGATTTACAGCGCAGGCTCAAAGACACAGCGGACCCAGTAGACTCCTCCCCTGAAACACTTTGGGAACAACTGAAAACTGCTATTGCAAAATCCTCTGCAGAAGTCTTGGGTTTCGCCAGAAAGAAGAACAAAGACTGGTTTGACGAAAACGATGTAGAGATCCAGGAACACCTAGCAAAAAAAAGAGCCGCCCATCAGGCCCACCTAGCCCAGCCTTCCTGCCCTGTGAAGAAGTCTGCCTTCCGCCTCGTCTGCAGCAGTCTCCAGCGCAAGCTCAGAGATCTCCAGAATGAGTGGTGGACCAGACTTGCACAGAGGACCCAGCTTTGTGCTGACAATGGTGACTACAGGGGCTTCTACGAAGCAATGAAAGCAGTGTATGGCCCCAGGCACCTGGTACAAAGTCCCCTGCGAAGCGCGAATGGCCAGGCACTCCTCACAGATAATACCTCCATCTTGAACCGCTGGTCGGAATACTTTCAGAGCCTCTTCAGCGCTGAGCGCACTGTTCAAGAAGCAGTCGTCCTACAAATCCCACACCTCCCAGTAAAGGTTGAATTGGACGAACCGCCCACCGCTGAAGAGACCCTCACAGCCATCCACCAGCTCAAGAGTGGCAAAGCAGCAGGCATTGATGGAATACCGCCAGAGATCTGGAAACATGGAGGCACAGCACTGCACAACAAGCTCCATGACCTCTTTCTCTGCTGCTGGGAGGAAGGAACACTACCAAAAGATCTCCGTGACGCAGTCGTTATCACCCTGTACAAGAACAAAGGCGAGAAGTCTGACTGTTCCAACTATCGGGGAATTACCCTGCTGTCCATTGCTGGGAAAATCCTTGCAAGGCTGCTCCTGAATCGGCTGGTACCTGCCATCGCTGAAGACCAACTCCCAGAGGGCCAGTGTGGCTTCAGAGCAAACAGGAGCACCACCGATATGGTCTTTGTGCTGAGACAGCTACAGGAGAAGTGCCGCGAGCAGAACAAAGGGCTGTACGTAACATTTGTCGACCTAACAAAAGCGTTCGACACTGTGAGCAGGCAAGGCATGTGGCAGATCCTGGAGCGACTTGGCTGTCCCCCAAAGTTCCTCAACATGATTGTCCAGCTACACGAGGACCAGCAAGGCCAGGTCAGACTCAACAATGACCTCTCAGAACCATTCCCTATTCTCAACGGCGTAAAGCAGGGCTGCGTGCTGGCACCGACCCTCTTCACCATCTTTTTTAGCATGATGTTGAAGCAGGCCACAGCGGACCTCGATGATGACGATGCAGTGTACATCAGGTATCGTCTCGATGGCAGCCTGTTCAACCTCAGACGACTGCAGGCCCACACGAAAACCCTAGACCAACTGATTCGTGAGCTGCTTTTTGCTGATGATGCTGCCCTCGTTGCACACACAGAGAGAGCCCTGCAGCGCATCACGTCTTGCTTCGCAGATGCTGCCCAGCTCTTTGGACTCGAGGTCAGTCTGAAAAAGACAGAGGTCCTCCATCAGCCGGCACCCAAGACAGTGTATCGCCCTCCTCACATCACCATTGGCGAGTCTGAACTAAAGTCAGTGCACCAGTTTACTTACCTTGGCTGCATTATCACGTCGGACGCCAAGCTGGACAAGGAGCTTGACAGCAGGCTGGCAAAAGCGAACAGTGCTTTCGGGCGACTTTTCAAGCGGGTGTGGCACAATCAACAGCTGAAAACAGGCACCAAGTTCAGCGTGTACAGAGCTGTGGTCCTCACCACCCTGCTGTATGGTTCCGAGTCCTGGGCCCTCTACCGCAGCCAACTACGACTCCTCGAACGCTTCCACCAGCGCTGCCTGCGTACCATCCTGGGCATTCACTGGAGTGACTATGTCACCAACGTCGAGGTCCTTGAACAGGCTGAAACTGTGAGCATCGAGGCTTTGCTGCTGCGGACACAGCTCCGCTGGGCGGGGCATGTCTCCAGGATGGAGGATCATCGCCTACCAAAGATCACCCTGTTCGGCGAGCTTGCTACTGGACACCGTGACAGAGGGGCACCAAAGAAGAGATACAAAGACTGTCTCAAGAAGTCGCTTAGTGCCTGCCAAATCGACCACCGCCAGTGGTCTTCGCTTGCTGCGGACCGTGACACCTGGCGCTCCACCATTTACAAGGCAGCTGTCTCCTTTGAGGACTCTCGCAGAGCTAGCCTTAAGGACAAGCGGCTCAGGAGAAAAAACAGAGATGCCGCAGCTCAGAACCCTGGCCAGACCTTCCCCTGCAGTCACTGCGGTCGAACCTGCCTGTCTCGGATTGGCCTCCGCAGCCACGAACAAGCCTGCAGACGTCGTGGGCAACTCCTATAAAATCTTCGTTCGCGAAGTCAAGCCAAGAGAGAAATCGGAGCCTGTAGTTACTAACTACGAATACCGATCGAAACGCCCCCGAGTGCTTCACATTCTTCTGCTCGGACATTTTGAGGCGTCGGGACCAGAGTGACCGGATGCATACCTGGGTGGGACCGGTCTTGCTCTTTTACCACACACAACACATCTGAGACACTATACAGAACCAAGAAGATAGACAAACAAACCTACAAGTTCCTACGACAAACGGAAACCTACAAAAACACAGCCTCCTTCTACCTACTTCCCAAAATCCACAAACACCCAACAGAGGTGTTGGATGACATGGAGAAAAATGGAATGCAAGGGAGAATTATAGCGGGTCGCCCAATCGTGGCGCAGTCAGCAAGCCCGACTATAGCTATAGCGAAATTTGTGGATCTCCACCTACTACCGTTCGTACAAAAACAACCTACATACATCAAAGACACACCGGCGTTCATTAATAAAATTGAACAAACAAGGATCCCCCGAGAAACTAAGCTAGTATGCTATGACGTCACATCGATGTACAGTAACATGGAATTCCACGAATTGCTGGAGGCAGTGAACCAAACAGTCCCGGACATAGTTGAAACACCACCTATGCCACCGATTGAAAAACACCACCTCCTCAGATTCCTGGAGATTATCCTCACGAACAACGTCTTCACCTTCAATGGACAGCTCTACCGACAAATTATCGGCGCCCCGATGGGCTCTAAAGTTTCACCGGAAGCCTGCGACATCAATATGGGCATAATACTGAACAATATCATCAACCTTTTTGAGGAGAGAGAGAAAATCATTTGGAACGGAAGATACAGAGATGATGGCTTCCAAATGTGGAATGCGGACAATGACACCATCAACAGGTTTTTTAACCTCGCCAACTCCTATCACCCACTCCTGAAATTCACATACACAATCGAAGACCATACAGCTACCTTCCTGGACACTCAAGTTTACAAGGGAGAGCGTTTTGAGCGTGAAGGAATACTGGACATCAAAACATACAGAAAACCGACAGAAACTTATCAATACCTACAAAGGGATTCAGCTCACCCTCAACACGTCTTCAAAGCTCTGATTCGGGGGGAAACAACAAGATATATGAGGACTAACAGCAACAGAACAGACCTACACGAACAGATCCATCTGTTCCACGACAAAATGACGGACCGGGGATACAAACAGACGGAACTCACGCAAGAAACGGACACAGTACTCGCGAAAGACAGAAAACAACTCCTAGCGGAAAGACCGAAGAAAGCAGGAAAAACACCTCTGGTCATGGTCACCCCATACTACCCCAGTATCAAGCACCTAGAAAGGAAAATTCAAACACACTGGCACCACATGACGAGAGACCCAGAGTGTAAAACACTCTTCCCCAATCCACCGCTGATCGCCTATAAGCGACATAAAAACATAAAGGACTTGATTATATCAGCGAAACTCAACACAAAGAGAGACACAGCCGTGTCAGCCACGGACATAAACAAAACACTAGAAGACGACGCCGCAAACAACAACTAACCACCACGGCAACAACGGCCCTCCAAGCAAGGATTAGAAACCATCGACCCGAAACAGAGCACCCCATCCACCATCCAAAGACAAAGCTCATCACGTTTAATCCCCCTTCACACTCTCGCTCTCAGCTCAACGACAGGGAAACCAACCACACACACAGCATGAAGCTCAAACCCCGGAGGGGACTCTCAGCCACCCACCCCAACTAGGGTAAGAAAAGGATGTAAGAAGCATACAGTACTCCACGTAATCCAGTTTGCCCCATGGACCCAACGAGAATCAGACCCGCTGCCACGAAGAAAGCAAGCAACATTACGCCTAATTCCCCACAGACAGCCCGGAGCAACGATACAAGCTTATCTCCTCTCCCCGCGTCAGCCCTAAAGACAACGAGACGGAGGAAAAGAAAGCGGTTTAACCCACGACCATACTCCACGGGACGATCAAGCAGGATTAACAAGGATCTACCACCGCGTCAAAGAAAAAACGGCCACATTTCACAACCAACAACTGCCCGTCACCCTAAACTCATCGGACCAGGAAAACTACGTAACCCTTAAGCACAGCCCACTACACTGCCCAATCCGCGATTCCTCTTCTACACACCCCACCAGACTTCAAGAGACGGAATCCCACGAACGGATAAGGAGAAACAAGTAGGTTAACTCCAACATCACGACACTAACAACGCACCCACCAACTTAAACGACAACCCTCTACGACATCAACAACGCACCCACCCACTTAAACGACAGCCCTCTACAACAATAGGCCGGTTCCCTGACGAGTATATCGGAGCCTGTAGTCACAGACTACGAATACCGATCGAAACGCCTCCCGAGTGCTTCACGTAACACAACGCATGCGACAGCAGCGACCACCAACAACTCGGAGAATAAACAGGCGTCGGGACCAGAGTGACAGGATGCATACCTGGGTGGGACCGGTCTTGCTTTCTTACCACTAAACTTCATTTTTCAAAACAAAACACAGGAAGGTAAATTTAAACCTCATTTGTTTATTGTTTACGAGGTTCAAAATATTCAACACTGAAAAGTCTCAAAGAACATTTTTTTTTCATATTAGGAATATTACACTTATTTTGCTATTTATAAAATTGTCTAACCAATTTTACACAAAACAAGCCCAAATTGAACACATTTTGATCATTTGTGTGTGTTTGGCATTCAATTTAGTGACGCGACCAAATATTTACAAAGCCTGCAATAGCTGAAGGTACAATACAGACTTCTAGAAACAGAGATTCACATTATTGTAAGTGCAAATTAACTTGCAAATAATACAAAATTATATAGAATTTCATCTTAACCATGCATGTGTTCTCATTCCTACATGAACATTTTATCAATCTGTGTCTCAGTGTTCATACAATATACTGCTGCTGCATATCACTTGACAGACATGTACATTCATCTTGAACCGCTGGTCAGAATACTTTCAGAGCCTCTTCAGCGCTGAGCGCACTGTTCAAGAGGCAGTCGTCCTACAAACCCCACACCTCCCAGTAGGGGTTGAATTGGACGAACCGCCCACCGCTGAAGAGACCCTCACAGCCGTCCGCCGGCTCAGGAGTGGCAGGGCGGCAGGCATTGATGGAATACCGCCAGAGGTCTGGAAATATGGAGGCACAGCACTGCACAACAAGCTCCATGACCTCTTTCTCTGCTGCTGGGAGGAGGGAACACTGCCGGAAGATCTCCGTGATGCAGTCGTTGTCACCCTGTGCGGGAGCAAAGGCGAGAGGTCTGACTGTTCCAGCTGTCGGAGAGTTGCCCTGCTGTCCATTGCTGGGAAAATCCTTGCAAGGCTGCTCCTGAATCGGCTGGTACCTGCCATCGCTGAAGACCAACTCCCAGAGGGCCAGTGTGGCTTCAGAGCAAACAGGAGCACCACCGATATGGTCTTTGTGCTGAGACAGCTGCAGGAGAAGTGCCGCGAGCAGAACAAAGGGCTGTACGTAACATTTGTCGACCTAACAAAAGCGTTCGACACTGTGAGCAGGCAAGGCATGTGGCAGATCCTGGAGCGACTTGGCTGTCCCCCAAAGTTCCTCAACATGATTGTCCAGCTACACGAGGACCAGCAAGGCCAGGTCAGACTCAACAATGACCTCTCAGAACCATTCCCTATTCTCAACGGCGTAAAGCAGGGCTGCGTGCTGGCACCGACCCTCTTCACCATCTTTTTTAGCATGATGTTGAAGCAGGCCACAGTGGACCTCGATGATGACGATGCAGTGTACATCAGGTATCGTCTCGATGGCAGCCTGTTCAACCTCAGACGACTGCAGGCCCACACGAAAACCCTAGACCAACTGATTCGTGAGCTGCTTTTTGCTGATGATGCTGCCCTCGTTGCACACACAGAGAGAGCCCTGCAGCGCATCACGTCTTGCTTCGCAGATGCTGCCCAGCTCTTTGGACTCGAGGTCAGTCTGAAAAAGACAGAGGTCCTCCATCAGCCGGCACCCAAGACAGTGTATCGCCCTCCTCACATCACCATTGGCGAGTCTGAACTAAAGTCAGCGCACCAGTTTACTTACCTTGGCTGCATTATCACGTCGGACGCCAAGCTGGACAAGGAGCTTGACAGCAGGCTGGCAAAAGCGAACAGCGCTTTCGGGCGACTTTTCAAGCGGGTGTGGCACAATCAACAGCTGAAAACAGGCACCAAGATCAGCGTGTACAGAGCTGTGGTCCTCACCACCCTGCTGTATGGTTCTGAGTCCTGGGCCCTCTACCGCAGCCAACTACGACTCCTCGAACGCTTCCACCAGCGCTGCCTGCGTACCATCCTGGGCATTCACTGGAGTGACTATGTCACCAACGTCGAGGTCCTTGAACAGGCTGAAACTGTGAGCATCGAGGCTTTGCTGCTGCGGACACAGCTCCGCTGGGCGGGGCATGTCTCCAGGATGGAGGATCATCGCCTACCAAAGATCACCCTGTTCGGCGAGCTTGCTACTGGACACCGTGACAGAGGGGCACCAAAGAAGAGATACAAAGACTGTCTCAAGAAGTCACTTAGTGCCTGCCAAATCGACCACCACCAGTGGTCTTCGCTTGCTGCGGACCATGACACCTGCCGCTCCACCATTTACAAGGCAGCTGTCTCCTTTGAGGACTCTCACAGAGCTAGCCTTAAGGACAAGCGGCTCAGGAGAAAAAACAGAGATGCCGCAGCTCAGAACCCTGGCCATACCTTCCCCTGCAGCCACTGCGGTCGAACCTGCCTGTCTTGGATTGGCCTCCGCAGCCACGAACAAGCCTGCAGACGTCGTGGGCAACTCCTATAAAATCTTCGTTTGCGAAGTCAAGCCAAGAGACATGATGATGGTCTTACTGATGAGCTGCCACAAGACAGTTTCTGTTCTTTGTAAAACACAATGGCTTGTTGCAAACAGAACACATGACCTGAGTTTTTCTTTCTACCTTTTCATTAGAATAGCACCGCTTACAATTTTTAGCGTTAGGCATCCACTGCGGTTGCATGGCGTGGTCAGGCGGTGGCAGAGGGGCAGCAACTTTGCTAGTTTTTTTGAAAAGTGGCACTTCAGTGTCAGGAGTAATCCCTCCTAACTCCCTTATCAATTCTATGGTAAAATCTAACTGATTATATTTTTTTGGGTCTCTCTAACCCTGGAACATCCTGATGTTTTTTGCGAAAATCATTGAAAAAGAATGTAGGAGTTAACCCGAGCAATATCAAGAAAGTGATAAAACAATGTTTTCCAGTACCTGCAAGTCTTTCGGAGAGTTTTGTATTTTCCAATCAATTGATAACTTTTATCTACACCATTCATAAACTTGTTATAACTTTCTACAATTTTAGGTTGGCGAACATGCAATGGTCTAAATTCACCCTTTACTTTTGAACGACGGTTCACATAATTATAAGCACTAGCATTAGTGTGCATAGTTGACATGAAAGTAACTGCTTTATTATCTAACCACTGTACATACAGTAGGTTTCCTTCTCTCTGCCATCGCATAGAACCCCTAGGAGCCTTAGAAAAGGCTTTAACATCTTTGAATATTTGTGGCACTCCTTTTCTGTTTGCTATCAGAGTACCACAAGCAAGAGTTTTATTTTTCAGCAGGTCTTTCAACAGAGCAACTCCAGTATAAAAATTATCAAAAAATACATGATAACCTTGATTGAAAATTGATTTACATAATCTCATGACAACATCATATGCCAAACCGAACACAGACATTTTTGTAGATTTACCGGTATACACTTCAAAATTATATGTATAGCCTGTCAGCGCATCAGCTAGAATCCACAGTTTCATACCAAAACGCGTAGGCTTATCCTTGACAAACTGTCTAAAAGTAAATCTACCCTTGTTTCTCACCATTCTCTCATCAACTGAAAGATTTATATATGGATGATACAGCTTCATACACTTTGCTTTTATGTAGTCATGCAGTAATCTGACTTTACACAGTTTATCTTCCTTGTTATTTTCTGTTGTAGCATTGCACACCTTGACAAATGCCTGTAGTGCTTTGAAGCGTGCAAAACTCATGAAATGCCTGGCCCACAAACCATGGTACAATGTTGATGTTGACCAGTACGCTGCTTCGTTTGGAGCTTTGAAACATGCCATGTAAAACAAGAGTGCAAAGTATTGGTAGAGTTCATCAGGAGTCACATCTTTCCAGCCTTGATATATAGTTAGTTTCTCTGGGCCATGTTGTCTGGCATAGTCATTAGTCCATTCACAAATGCGCATGACAATGTCCAAAGTAAAAAACAATTTGAAAAACTTAGCAGGTGTCAAGTAATTGTTGATGTGCTCCCTTGTGCGGCAGTCAGGTAGCTGCACACCAGGCACATTCTTGGGCTGGAAATTCGGCAGGGGGTCAGTAGGGCCATGGTCGATGTTTCCATAGCTCAAGGCACTAAAACAGACAATGCAAAACGAATTCTGCAATGCTTGTTTGTCATGTTTATTTACTGCATCGCATGAAACAGTAATTATCACCAGAAAGGATGCATAGGAGCCTGCAGCGATCAGCGAGTGACGATGGCAGCCATGATGTAAACAAACAACGAATTCCCTTAGTTACTGATTCAGTGAGGAAAAATTAACAAAATACTACTAAAATACAGCTGAAGACTATTAAAACCGCTAAAGAGATTGTCAAATAATCATATTTAGTATGATTTTACTGCGAAAGTGGCGTTTCCAATTTATGCGGTACTTTTTTTCATGGTGAACAAAAGAAATTATTATGTCTAAAAATAGAATCAATGGAATGCATACCTGGTCCCAGAGGTGACAGGTCGTTTCGGCGGTAATTTTTTCGGCGACACCGCCGAAACATAGGTCCACCGCCGAAAGGGCCAGCCGCCGAAACGCCCAAATTAAATTACCCTCAAAACGTCCACAAGAGGTGAAATCAAGTAGAAAAAAATGCAATGATCTATATAACAGATAATATTATTTAAAAGATTAATATACATTCACCTCGTGACGCCGGAAGTGATAAAGGGAGGCAAGTCCATTGACTCAACCCTAACCCCTCCTCCACCGACCCCCCCCCCCCTTCTAAAAAAAAACCCCACATGTTCCGACTACTACCGCAAACAGGAAGTAGCAGTTTTTACGAGCTTCCGCAGAGTCGTAGAGTCCGCAGATTCGTACCTAATCAAGAACTTAATCCCGAGTCAAAACCCCAAAACTTAAAAGTTCCAAAGCAGGTCTATGAACTATCGCCCAATTGAACTGCCGCCTAAACGACCAACTCCGAAACGACCACACGCCGAAACGACCAACTGCATCGCCGAAACGGCTCGTCGCCGAAACGACCTGTATTCGTCCCAGAAACACGATGCTTTTCGGATCGGTATTTTGCCACAGGAACATTTCCATCATCAGATGTATCAGAAGAGGCATCAGTTGATACATCCAAGTCAGTTTCAATCTCCTCTGCACTCATGTTGGTGAGAAATCGCGTAGAATGTAACCAGGAAATAGAACGCAAGTGGAGCAAAATGGCGGATGAGCGGACGGGACGAACCTCGTGACTCGTAAAATTATTTTCACTTTACAATATTAAAATCACATATTTATAACTAACAAATGCCTGGAAATGTTATTTCTAACAAAGATAAAGGTAATAAAAAAATAAAGGCCTGGACAGACCCAAGGAATAGTGGAAATTTCCACTGTGACGTATCGATAGAATCCTATCGAAACCAAGGGAAGCAAACGTTTAAGAGCTTTTAGTCTGGCTGACTAGATGTTTACCCTCCCGCCGTGAGATGGC
Source organism: Semisulcospira habei (assembly GCA_036245525.1). Taxonomy (NCBI): domain Eukaryota; kingdom Metazoa; phylum Mollusca; class Gastropoda; family Semisulcospiridae; genus Semisulcospira; species Semisulcospira habei. The sequence continues at coordinate 132,759,757 of BTPG01000003.1, read as the reverse complement.
CTTAGTCGCCTGCTCGGCGTTAAACCCCAATAACTAACTAACTAATACTGATCAGATATTGTTACAATTGTGGTTGTGTTATCTTGTGAGAGCATGCATGTGTTAATCGTAGGAAACGATCCGATATTTATTTGAGCCATGATGTTTACGAATCACGACCATTGTCTTGCTTTTTTCAGTGTAGAGACACGCAGTTTATCGTAGGTATGTGGCCCGTTGAGGGTGTACATTGTGTGAGAAGCTGCGTATGAGAAGTTTTGAGTTGCCAGTGCGGACATTGCAGAAGAGACTTTGTATCAGTGTGTGCATTTTAAAGTGCATTACTGTGTGGATATCGCATCACTAAATTAAAATATTGTTGGAACTGTTACTCCAGTATTGTCTACATCCTTAAGCCACGTGTGACGGATTGCAGCTGAATGAGGGTTATTTGAAAAGAACCTTACGTGTGTGCGTCTGGTGTGTTTATCATACTTCGACTACAGCTCCACCACGTAACAGATATGAAAATTTAAACAATTCTGTTGGTTGCGTCTAGAGAAATCACTTGAAAAAAAAAATACAAAAGACAGACACCCACCTACCGTGAGACATAGGACAAGAAACACGAGGCAGATAACCACATTGCTTGTTTCCACAAACGGCAACAGACGTCCTGCAACTGGTACTTTTAAAATGATGGAAATGCATTCAGAATTCTATATAATATATAGAATTCTGAATGCATTTCCAACATTTTAAAAGTACCAGTTGCAGGACGTCTGCACTTATGAGATATAGTGCTAGAATGCAAGATATTGTCATATTGTTGTGTTCATACATGAAATGTGCTTGATTTAATGTTAAATTATCACACTGAAGGGATCTTTGAGTACATTTTAATATCTGATTCACATGCCTACGATGAAAATTACCTAAGATATATAGCGTTTTGTGAAGGGTGTATAAGCCGTGTAAACCCTAATTATGACACATGTCCAAATTGCATTTTTTGTCATTTTAGGCGTAATGTAATTGCAAACATATCAATGTGTGGAGCTAGTAAAAATGTTGCTGCTCGTGCTATCCTTCTTCAGAATTCCTGTCGATACACAAACTCACAGAACGTACTAATGGCTGGAAACGCCATGTGTCTATCTTTATTTGTGTGCGCAGGCATGTGTGTTGATCAGAGATTGGCTTAGAGAGGAGAGAAATGGATCAGAAGGATAAGCTTAAAAATATGAACAACTCTGAATGTTCCTAAAAGAAAAACGCATGTGAGCTTTAAACAATACGATAGATTTGGGGATGAAATCCTCATCTTGTTAAGTTTAAATTCAGGGCTTAAAAGAAGTTCATCTAATTATTTCATATAAAAATAAACTGCTTTCATTGTCATATCACTTTTATGTGCACTTAAATGCCATGGTAAACAAAATGCAGCAAAATAGGAAACTGGTTTAGGGCTACAGTTGGAGTCAGACATGGCTGCTTGCTCTCACCTATTCTTTTCAACTTCTTCCTGGAAAAAATCATGACGGACGCTCTGAAAGATCATGAAGGAACTGTCAGTATTGGAGGCAGAACAATTACAAACTTGCGCTTTGCGGACGACATTGTTGGCCTTGTAGGAACAGAGAAGAAGCTAGCTAAGCTGGTGGAAAAGTTGGATAGTACAGCCATTGCGTATGGGATGGAAATCAGTGCAGAGAAGACCAAACTGGTGACCAATAACACCAGTGGCATTGGCACTGAAATCATGGTTGGAGGCCAAAAACTGGAAACAGTTAAGAAATTCAAATACTTAGGAGCCATTGTGACGGATGAGGGATCAAAACCAGAAATACTGTCCTGGATTGCGCAGACAACAACAGCACTGACAAGATTGAAGACCATATAATGGAAGGACAGAAACATCACACTCTGCTCCAAGATCAGACTGATGCGCTCCTTAGTCATCTCAGTGTTCTTGTATGCCTGCGAGTCATGGACCCTCACAGTAGACCTTGAAAGGAGGATACAAGCCACTGAAATGAGATGTTTTCGAAGGCTGCTTGGCATCTCATACAGAGATCACATCACGAACGAGGAATTGGGAAGCAGAATCAGGCAAGGGATCGGGCCCTATGAAGACCTATTAGCCATTGTGAAAAGAAACGCAAACTGAAGTGGTATGGGCATGCCACGCGTTCAGCAGGGCTTGCCAAGACAATCCTGCAAGACACTGTGCAAGGAGGACGAAGGAGAGGGAGACAGGAGAAGATGGGAAGACAATATCTCAGAGTGGACAGGACTGAAGCTGGGCGATACGTTGAGAATGGCAGAGAACAGAGAGGAATGTTGGGAGCTGGCTGCAAAGTCATCAGTGGTGCCCCAACGGTCGGCAAGACTACGGGATATAGATAGATAGATAGATAGATAGATAGATAGATAGATAGATAGATAGATAGATAGATAGATAGATAGATAGATAGATAGATAGATAGATAGATAGATAGATAGATAGATAGATAGATAGATAGATAGATAGATAGATAGATAGATAGATAGATAGATAGATAGATAGATAGATAGATAGATAGATAGATAGATAGATAGATAGATAGATAGATAGATAGATAGATAGATAGATAGATAGATAGATAGATAGATAGATAGATAGATAGATAGATAGATAGATAGATAGATAGATAGATAGATAGATAGATAGATAGATAGATAGATAGATAGATAGATAGATAGATAGATAGATAGATAGATAGATAGATAGATAGATAGATAGATAGATAGATAGATAGATAGATAGATAGATAGACACATTACAAACTTCTTCAATCTTCCTCACGTGGCTGATGACGTTTTCATTGCCAAAGCAACTTGACCCCAAGATTTTTATCTTTATTAATTCTGAAACTAAACTGACACGCTGACACAAAATGCTGCAAGTTAAATTATGAACTTTGCTCAAGTTTTAATTTTGTTCCACAATTCCTTCTTTTTGTAACCAGTACCAAATGATGACTATATTACAGTCTTTATGAAACAGCTAGCATGGGCGTTTAGGCACAAACTGATTTTAAAATTTTTCATGAAACGGCGAAGTAAATTAACAAATTAAAGTGGAATGAAAAATTATCCCAGTACAGTTTTAAGATACATATAGTGAATATTGTGAGCCTGCTTACAAAACTAGGAATGCCTTCTAGTACTATAGTCATTTAGAACAGAATAGCTGAAAGCGCAGAGCATGGCTGAACCATGACAATACAAAAGAAAATGTCATTTGGGCCACAGCATGGGTATATAGGGATTTTGGGGTATTTGAAGAATACTGAACACAAAAAGACATTAACTGTGTGCATGTATGATCTGTTTAAAGGTGTCACCCTGTCACCTTGTGACACGGCCAGCAACACAGTGGAGATAATGGAGACCAAGGGAGACAGTGCCGTCATGTGCAATGGAATTGCCAACTTTAGTTACGCAGTGAATTGGTTCGTGGATTTCGCTGGTCGAAATGAAAGCACGAATGTCGGGGTCTGTAGAGAGAACAGTCCAACGTGTACCGACTACTCTGCACTTGGTTACAGAGCCACCCGTCCGTCCCCACAAACCAGTCAGTTGAACATCGATCCCCAAGTGACGGCGCGGACAGTGGCAGTGAACGGCGAGCTGACATGTACAGCATATGTGGGGGGGCAGACCACGACCCCCGCGAAATGCCTACTGGACATTGGCTGTAAGTAAGGGAGAAAACGTGTGTGTGTGTGTGTGTGTGTGTGTGTGTGTGTGTGTGTGTGTGTGTGTGTGTGTGTGTGTGTGTGTGTGTGTGTGTGTGTGTGTGTGTGTGTGTGTGTGTGTGTGCACACCAAACCACTCAATTGAGTTACTTTCTTTACCATCCTTATGCAAAATGGGTGTGTGTAAAATTCTGGGTGACCAAGTCAGGCACCCATTTTTTCTGAGGGTTGTTTCTGCATTATCTTTCATTCAAAAGTCAGAAAAAAATATCAAAATAGGATGTCCCCATTTCGCCAGATTTACTTCATGTTGTGTGTTGGCGATGCCCTGGGCCTGTGTGTTGACACGGAAGCGGAGTGTTTTCAGATCAACTTGATGATCGCTGATTGGTTAGCCCAACACCGATGAACGGAGTTGTTTCCCTTGCCCTTCCTAAAACGTCGTCTTTCGTCCCCAACAGTTCAACCATTCTTCAGCGTTTGCAGAGGTACTTTATGCAATATTTCTTAGTTAAGAGCACGCCCAAATGTACTTGTTCAGTGCAGTTATTTAACTGAGAGATGCCTCCAATCCCCGATACCCGTTTGGCCCAGAAAAATAAGGCGTCTGCTTCAGCCGTGGCTCGGTCCGTGTCTTCCTCTCTCTGACCGTTGAGTCTTGTAGTAAATGATAATAGAACCCCACGATTTTAACAAAAGCTTTCTTCTTCAATGAAAGGAATTCGTTCAATAACCCCATTACAAGGTCAATCTGCCACGCGATTTTGTTTCTTTTTTTCTGACATGTGTGATTGTCAGTGATCGAAAAGTAACTTGCACAGTATCAGTTGACTTTTTAAAAAAGAAAAATGGCGCCAGATTTCAATCCTCGTTCGCAAAACTGCCTCGCGATTCGAAGAACAAACGTCCACAAAAAGATCTTTCAGAATGTGCAACTGAAGTGTCGCTTTTTACTGTATTACCAGTTTTTAGTTCTCAGGGTCACCCTGGTCAGCCCCACAGGGTGGGTTTTTCTCTCTATTCTGGGGCATGTGTTTCTGTCTACCCTTTGTCCATTCACCTGTATTTGCCTTTTTAAAACTCTCCCTACTGTCTGCACTGCCTGTAGCTCTTGATAAATGGATGTGTGTTGCTAAATGGTCATAGCTTTATTTAGGCCCCATGTGTTAGGTTTATTTAATGTATTTGACCGGCTGGCGACATACATGGCAATGTTCTGTTTAGGTGATTTTTTCACAAGCAGTGCAGGCACGTCCTGAGAAAGCCTTGTTGCTGTCGGGACGTTAAGCAATGTACAATCAATCTGATTCAAAATGTCAGTTGGTTTACATGGTTGTATTGGACATGTTTGCAGCAACACTGTTTTGTTCACACCAGCTCAGGACTTTCTGCACACACCCAGCACCGGATGGCAGCAGGATGTCTAAACCCATCGGGATCTATGCTGCAGCATCATGCCCCCCCCCCCCCAGCCTCCGCCACAGAGGGTGCGTCTGGTAGGAGGGTGCATGGACGGCAGCGGAATGCTCCCAATTACAAACTGGTAAGTAAAGTGATTCTATGATCATCTTCATTTTATTGGCTGGCGTGCGTGCGAAGCAAAAGTGAGTTTATGCTCTGGGCCACTGGTCGTCCGTCCGTCGTCCATGGTAAACTTTAACTCATTCTACCCCAACACCAAAATCCTTAAATGTTGCCCCTGTCCTCTCAAGACTGCATTGCAGCGCAGGACACAGATCGACCATGATAGTTCAAGGGTGATGCCAGAATAGCTTGGCGCCCGTAGGCGCCAAGCTATTCTGGCATCACCTTTGAACTATCATGGTCGATCCTTATCCTGCTGTGGTGTGTCTGGGGTTAGAATGAGTTAACGGTGGCATTTTTTCCGGAGACTATTCAAGCCACATTCTTCAAGCTTGGCCCAAGGATACTTTGTGGCAAGACCTTTTTAAACATGCCAATTTCAGTGACCTCTCTCAAAGGGTCACGCAGGGTTGACAAATGTGTGAAAACTGCTTGCATTTTCAGAAAACGTGGATTTTGCTGCTGCAGAAGCCAGCCCTCGTCACCGAGGTCACACATATGTAAATCGGTCATACACGGGATTACTCTTTTTATTCTTGTGCAAGGCCCCTTAAACCAAAAGTGGGCTGTTTCTGTCCCCTAATGCAGCTTTAGTTTCAATCTTTCTTTCTTTCTTTCTCCCATTGGCAAATGGCGCCTGGGATGGACCCGAGACTGAGAGTAGTGCCAGCGCATCGCAATACGAGGGCAGTGATGACGAGGAGTTTGTTCCTGGCTCGAGCTCACCGGATTCAGAGGGTGTGTCGGCATCAATTGCTGGGATCTCTGACATAGACAGTATTGTATCGACTATGTTAGATTTCATCAAAGTGGCAGGTTCGATGTGGCCAGGTGTCGGTGACGCTAGTACCAGCAAGGTGCAGTGTGCGTTAGGGGGTGGCAATGAGAATGTGGATAGGCAGGAGGAACATGATGCTGGAAAGAGTGGGGAAAGAGCACTTACAGAAGAAACAGCTGTGCACGTGTCACAGAGAGGGAAAGGAAAGTACAAATGGGACAAGAAACATGCATGCAAATTGTGTGGCAAGCATGCAGATGAGGCAGACGTTGCTAAAATTGTGTCGATGAAAAAAGGGACCAAGCAGAGACGTCGAGCATGGATCAGACTACAAGATGAGGGTGATTACATGCATAACGTTGCTGTTCTTGAAAACAAATCCGGATATTTGATTCCTAAGTATCTCACCAAAACTAGTAAGGTAGACGACCTTCTCGCCTGTAGCCATTGCAAAGGGCGCTATCAAAAAAAGCTGATCTCTGTACACTCAAAACGTTGCTGTCAGAAGCCAGGAGGGTTTCAGATCACTCGGCGAGGGGACGCGGCGTGCCGTGGTCGCCTAATGCTTCCAATACCCTTAGACGTTGAATTTTCCTTCTATCACAAGGACTTGGCCAGCCAGAGAGATGATGAGATAAGCCGTCTCATCAGAACTGACCCTTGCTTCTTGAGTATGGAAAGAGATTATTTGACCGCAGGGACATTCAAGAACACACGGCTGGACAAATCAGCTCCAGGATGCGGGAGTTAGGGAGACTATTAAAGATTATCAGAGTGAGGTCAGAAATGAAAATCGCAAGTTTAAATGCTGTGATCAATTCAGCTAGCTTTGATCATGTTGTCCTGGCTGTAAAAGAGCTAGCAGATTTTGATGGGGACACACATCAGTTCAAAAACGGCAATCTCGCAATGCGTATAGGCCATGCTTTGAAAAAGTGTTCACAGATCAAACAGTCACAGGCATCCAAACAGCTTGGGCAGGGTTCAGACGACAGGTGGCGACAGGAGCTCTCTGAGGCGCAGCGGTTTGACTCTGTCTTCAACGGGGACTGGTATGATTGTGTGTCCGCTACAGCAGCCCAGTCGGTCGGGAAAATGACCATGAACAAACCCAAGCTGATCCCATCATGTGAAGATGTGAGGAAGGTCCAACAGCTTCTTGAGACAAGGATGGTTTCGGAAGATTATCCGACAGTGGTTAAAGCAACTCTTTGTGCTGTATCACTTTTCAACCGAAAACGAGGGGGAGAAGTTCAGAGAATGAAGGTGTCAGACTTCCAGAATGCTAAGATTAGATCGATCACCAATCAAGATATCTTGAAATGTCTCACAGAGGTTGAGAAGAAAATAGTGAATCATTTTCAGCGAGTGGAAATCAGAGGCAAGTTTAATAGGAGTGTTCCCGTTTTGCTGACAAAGAAGATGATGACAACTGTGGACAGAATCCTTCAAGTGAGGCAATCAGTGCCAGCTCTCGCTGATTCCCAGTACATCTTTGCCACACCTTCTGGTCAGAGGCCTTTCAGAGGCCATGATGTTCTGAAGGCCCATGCCCTAGAAGCAGGGGTGTCATACCCAGCCATGTTCACATTTACTCAGTTACGGAAGCAGGTTGCAACTTTGGCTCAGTCAATGGCCATCTCGGCGTTAGACCAGGATCAGCTGGCAGATTTCCTTGGCCATGATATTCGGATACATCGCCATATCTAACGCCAACCTCAAGACGTCCTTCAAAAGGCAAAAGTGGCAAAGATTCTTCTGTCAGTTAACAATGGGATGACAGATTTTGAGAGTTGCATTGAGCTGAGCTGGGCGATGATGAAGAGATTGGCTTTGACAATGAAGACACATCAGAAACTGGCAGAGAGGTCTCGGGGGGGGGGGGGGGGGGGGGGGAACAGCACCTGTGAATGAAGCAAGTAGCAAGTCAACAACACAGGAATCGATGAGCATGACGGAGAAAAGACGTCCAGAGCCTGATGACAATCTAGATAGTTTTGATGATGACAGTACTGCGTCAGCTCCTGTTCGAAAGAAAGCTAGATTTACAAGGAAACCATGGGGGTAAGCTGAAGAGAAAGCTGTTCACACTCGTTTCAAGACACACCTCGTCATGAACAAACTTCCTGGAAAGGCCGAGATACAGCACACAATGGCCGAGGAGCCCGCACTTAGACATAGGCGATGGACAAACATTAAGGATTACGTCCGCAACAGACTGAAAAAGTTACAAAATAAATGAATTGAGGTTCCCCGCCACTCGTGGCATTTTCAGTTTCATACAGATTTATTACAAGAGAGTTATTATTGGGGTGGTTTCAGCATGTATAGCCTGCTTTTTTTATCTGATGGACGCCTGGATCATTTTGTATACTGTATAACCTTTGGATTTGCAAAACGAAACAGCCGGCTGGGGACAAAAGACAATAATAAGATAAGATAAGAAAACCATTGACAACATAAAGATTGATTACAAGAGTGTTATTAGGGGAGGGGGGGGGGGGGCTGAATCATTTTGTAATAATACTGCATACCATTTTTAAAACTCTGCACATGGAAGAATGGTTGGTTGTTGGGGACGAAAGACAACAATAAAGGCTGACGTTTCAAGTGATTTCTTATGTTGTCAGTTAATTAATTAATGTCAGTGTTCTGTTCTGTCATTTTAACTCATTCTACCCTAAGACCGGAATCCCCAAATGTTGAAGTCGTCTTCAGAAGACTGCGTTGCAGTGCAGGAGACAGATCCACCATGATAGTTCAAGGGTGATGCCAGAACAGCTTGGCGCCCATGGTGGATCTTTATTTTGCTGTGGTGTGTCTGGGGTAGAATAAGTTAAGCCCAAATATTGAAGTCATCTTCAGAAGACTGCGTTGCAGTGCAGGACACAGATCCACCATGATAGTTCAAGGGTGATGCCAGAATAGCTTGGCGCCCATAGGCGCCAAGCTATTCTGGCATCACCCTTGAACTATCATGGTGGATCTTTATTTTGCTGTGGTGTGTCTGGGGTAGAATAAGTTAAGCCTAAATGTTGAAGTCGTCTTCAGAAGACTGCGTTGCAGTGCAGGACACAGATCCACCATGATAGTTCAAGGGTGATGCCAGAACAGCTTGGCGCCCATAGGCGCCAAGCTATTCTGACATCACCCTTGAACTATCATGGTGGATCTTTATTTTGCTGTGGTGTGTCTGGGGTAGAATAAGTTAAGCCCAAATGTTGAAGTCGTCTTCATAAGACTGCGTTGCAGTGCAGGACACAGATCCACCATGATAGTTCAAGGGTGATGCCAGAATAGCTTGGCGCCCATAGGCGCCAAGCTATTCTGGCATCACCCTTGAACTATCGTGGTGGATCTTTATTTTGCTGGGGTAGAATAAGTTAAGTGTTAGTTTCTTCGTCTGGGTCTTTTTCTATCTTTCATATTTTTCCACACTTTTTGACCCGCATCATAGTCATACTGAGGCTAAAAGCTTCAAATTTGTTCACTGCCATAATTCTATGCAAGCTACATTACAGTACTTACAGATGAGGACATAGACCAATGGCTTTAGTTCAAGGATGGTGCCACAATAGATTGGCGCCTAGAGGCACCAAGCTATTCTGGCACTAACCCTTAGACTATTTCAGTCACACTTGTTGCACACACTGGTGTATTCCGAATGATAAGGGTTAATATTCAAAATGCTCTCTTGCTGTTTGTCTGAAACTCCAGAGTACCCAAAACCAAAAAAAAAAGTCCTTTAATTTCCAGAATACATTATGTTGATTCTCACATCAATGCCATGATAAACTGTTTTGCTTCAGAAGGACAAAACGCAGGAATGTTTAAAAGATTTCCTCTGTAAAAATCATAATCGAAAGGTTACGGGCCAGTGTTTATTGCATTTTGCACCATACAATGTTAAAAATGTTAAAAGCACACATACACATTAAGTTGGAAAAAAATTGATGTGAAAAAGAAGTATTCCATGAACTTGACCTTATTACAGACGCCTACTGTTGTGAAGACACCCATTTTGACTCTAATGCCAGTTTTTGTGTGTGAGAGGCACCCACATTATTGGTAGAAACCCATTTTTCCATTTAGTGGCTCTGTGTTACGATTGTGGTTGTGTTATCCTGTGAGAGCGTACATGTGTTATTCGTAGGTAACGATATGTTGTTTATTTGAGCTATCACGGTTATGATTTCGTACCTTTTTAGTAAGATTTTCTTTTGTTCGTGAGTAGAGCCGATTTCGTTTTGTTGTGTTTAGTCCGGAACGTTGTAAAGGGTCGCACTGTCTAGTGGCCTCGTAAGTGTCACGTCGATTAGTTGATATCGCAACATTTTCGCTACTTTTTGTTTTCCTGTGCGCGTGTATCGAGCAGTCATTATTTTGTTTGGTGAATGTTCTCGTACCTTTTTGAGCTATCATAGATAGGGATACCATACTTTTATGTGACTTAATTATACGTTAGAATTTAGAGCTGAAGTGAACAGCCGTATTTTTACTTACTTACTTATGCCTGTCACCCCTACCCGGGTATAGGCCGTCGACGAGAGACCTCCAGCAACTCCTGTCATGTGCTTCTTCTTCGATTCTACTCCAGGTGGTTCCCAGTCTCTTGATGTCTGCTTGGAGGTCTCGACGCCAGGAGTTTCTGGGCCTACCTCTTTTCCTCTTTCCCTGGGGGTTCCATGACAATGCCTGCCTAGTGATACTGGAAGCTGGCTTTCTCAGACTGTGACCGATCCATCCCCATCTTCTTCGCCCAATATCATTCTCTGCTGTTATCTGCTTTGTTCTCTCCCAGAGTCTGACGTTGCTGATCTTCTCTGGCCAGTGGATTTTCAAAATTCTTCTAAGGCAACTGTTCACGAAGGTCTGTACTCTGTTGACAGTGGTTTTTGTCAATCTCCAAGTCTCTGCTCCATATAGGAGAACTGCTTTTACATTGGAGTTGAAAATCCGGACTTTGGTGTGTTGTGACAACTCTCTTGAACTCCACACTTTTTTCAACTGGAGAAAGGCTGCTCTGGCTTTACCGAGTCGTGCTCTGACATCTGCATCAGTGCCGCCATTTTTGTCTATGATGCTCCCGAGATAGGTGAAGGACTCCACCTCCTCCAACGGGGTGCCAGCAAGCAAGACTGGTTCTTCCCTGGTTGCGTTCAGCCTCATTGTCTTTGTTTTCTGTTTGTGAATGGTGAGGCCCACTTGGGACGAGATGTCAGCAAGCCTCATGGTCTTGTCCTGCATTTGTTGATGAGTGTGGGACAGTAATGCCAGGTCGTCCGCAAAATCGAGGTCGTCAAGCTGTGTCCACAGTGTCCACTGTATTCCCCTTTGTCTGTGCTCTGTGGTCATCTTCATGACCCAGTCTATGGCCAGTAGGAAGAGGAACGGCGACAGCAAACACCCCTGCCTGACACCAGTTCTGACCTGGAGCTCCCTGGTGAACTGACCTTCGTGGATCACGCGACATGTCATGCCATCGTAGCTGCTCTTGATCAGGCTGACGAGCTTTGTGGGTACACAGTAGTTCGTAGGAGTTTCAACACAGTCTCTTGGTCCACACTGTCAAATGCTTTCTCATAATCCACAAAGTTGACGTACAGCGGGGAGCTCCACTCCAGAGACTGCTCCACGATGATGCGGAGAGTGGCGATCTGGTCTGTACATGATCGGTTCTTCCTGAATCCTGCTTGCTGGTCTCTCAGCTGGGGGTCAACGGAGCTCTTCATTCTCTCCAGGATGATCCTGTTGAAGACCTTTCCTGGTACTGACAGCAAGGTGATTCCTCTGTGGTTGGAACACTTGCTGAGGTCGCCTTTCTTGGGAAGCTTGATTAGGTACCCCTCCTTCCAGTCAGCCGGCATCACCTCCTCTTCCCAGATCTTTCCAAACAGTGGGTACAGCATCTCCACTGTTGTCTCTAGGTCTGCTTTCAGAGACTCCGCTGGGATGCCATCTGGCCCTGCTGCTTTGCCGTTCTTCAAAAATGCCACTGCTCTTCTGATCTCTTCCCGGCTGGGTCTGTCACAGCTGATGGGTAGGTCGGTCTCTGCCGGCTGGATGTCTGGGGGGTCGGGTGGGCTAGGTCTGTTTAGTAACTCTTCAAAATACTCGGCCCATCTGTCGAGTTGGTCTGCTCTGTCTGCAATAGGCTTGCCTTCTTTGTCTTTTACTGGTCTTTCTGTATGGCCATACTTGCCCGACAATCTTCTGGTAATGTCGTAGAGCTGTTTCATGTTGCCGCTGCCTGCTGCCTTTTCTGCCTCTGCTGCCAGGCTGTCTGTGTAGGCCCTCTTGTCTGCCCTGGTACTCCTCTTCACCTCGCGGTTGGCTTCCGAGTATTCCTCCTGTGCCCTTCCTTTGGCTGCTCTCGTGCGACTGTTGTTGACAACTGCTTTCTTCTGCTTCCTCACTTCTATCTTCTTCAAGGTCTGTGCCGACAGCCAGTCCTTGTGATGGTGTTTCCTGAACCCTACAGTGTCTTTGCAGGTTGCGTTCAGTGCCTCTCTAACTGCCTTCCACTGCTGCTTTGTGGTGACCGCCTCCTCTTCATTTACTAGCTCCTGTAGCGCTTGAAACCGGTTGGACAGCACCAGTTCGAACTCTTCTTTAACTCCAGTTTCTCTCAGGAGGCCTACATTATAGCGCTGTCTTATTGTTGTCTCTGTGCGGCTTTTCTTTAGCTTGAGCTTCATTCTTAAGGTAAGCAGATGGTGGTCTGAGGCGACATCTGCTCCCTTCCTCACTCAAACATCTTGAAGGGATCTTCTAAATTTCTTGCTAATGCAGATATGGTCTATTTGGTTCTCTGTTGTATGGTCAGGTGAGACCCAAGTTGCTTTGTGTATTCTTCTGTGTGGGAAGATGCTGCCTCCAATGACAAGTCGGTTTAGAGCACAAAAGTCTACAAACATCTCCCCGTTCTCACTCATCTCCGAGCCTAGTCCCTGTCTCCCCATCACCTCTTCGTATCCGGTGTTGTCCTCCCCTATTTTGGCATTAAGATCGCCCATGACGATGGTGATGTCTCGCTCCGCACATTTGTCCACGGCACTCTGGAGTCGGTCGTAGAACTCTTGTTTCTATTCCTTGTCACTGTCATTAGTGGGCGCATAACACTGGATGACGTTCAGCTTGAGCTTTTTCTTGGTTCTAAAGGCTGCTGTGATAATTCTTGGTCCAAGAGGTTCCCAGCCCATCAGCGCTCTCTGTGCCACTGGTGACAGCATGAATGCTACTCCTTCTGTATGGGGGGCATTCTCCTTTTCATGACCTGAATACAGAATCATCTCCCCACTTAACAGCCTTTTCTGGCCAGACTGCGTCCATCTGGCTTCACTGATACCTAGCAGGGAAAGGTTGTACTTTTGCATTTCCGCTGCTATCTGGGCGGCCTTGCCGCTCTGGTACATGGTCTTGACGTTCCATGTGCCCATGGTTGTGTCCCTGGATAGAGAGAGGCGGCTCGGTCCTGTGGCTTCCGAAGACTTCCGGCTTTCACCACAGGACGTCATAAGTCTTCAGGTAGAAGAACCTTCCTCCTCCAGGAAAGGAATTACTGTTAGTCTTTTCGTCGGCGTTTTTGTAGCTATTTCATTTTTTGCAGGGTGGGGAAGCTACCCCCACGCCCAACCCCCTTACTAGGAGGACCAGGGGTTTTCTGTCGGGGTCACCTTCCCTTAGACCATGTTGGTTCACGGCACCTTATTTCATTCGGTGCACCCCTCTCACGAGGGACCCCCTATCCACCACCCAGGGGACGCGCCTCAACGCCATATGGTCCCAGCGCGAGGAGCCGTATTTTTGTAGCCTGTTATATTGTTTCTGGAAAGTTCATGTTAATGAGTTTTGGCTGCGCGTTTTGTTCTGATTGGTTGAGTTATATGATTTCCGTAGAAGATTCTAGATTTTGATAGTGTATATAAGGAGGACGCTGGGAAAGCCCGTGAGTACACTGTCTTGCTTTGTCAGTTGTAGAGACACGCAGTTTATTGCGAGAGAAGCGGTGTATGAGAAACTTTGAGTCGTAGTGTGGACATAGCAAAAGAGACTTTGTATTCAGTAGTTTGTGCATTTGAAAGAGCATTACTGTGAGGATATCGCATCGCTGAATTAAATATTGTTGGAACTGTTACTCCAGTTTTGTCTACATCCTTAAGCCACGGTTGACGGATTGCAGCTGAATGAGGTCTATTTAAAAGAACTCTACGTGCGTGTGTGTCTGGTGTGTTTATCATACTTCGACTACAACTCCACCACGTAACATTTTGGCGACCCCGACGAGACCTCTTCAGTTGGTTCAGTGGAAAGGGTAGCAGGAGAAAACAACCAGCAGTGAAAAGCAGAGATGGCGACATCGGAGATGGAGATATTCCTGAAAATTGGAAAGAAATGTGGACTCGAAGGAGCTCAACTCCTCGAGTTTGTAAAGGAGAGAGAGGAGAAAGAAGAAAAGAGACGAGAGAGAGAAGAAAAGGAGAGATTGGAGAGAGAAGAGAAAGAAGAAAAGAGACGAGAGAGAGAAGAAAAGGATAGATTGGAGAGAGAAGAAAAAGAAGAAAAGAAACGAAAGAAAGAAGAAAAGGAGAGATTGGAGAGAGAAGAAAAAGAAGAAAAGAAACGAGAGAAAGAAGAAAAGGAAAGACTGGAAAGAGAAGAAAGAGCCAAAAACGTAAAAATCAGGAGACTCGAAATCCAAGCAGAAGAAGCAGAGAAACAGCGAAGAGAGGCAGAGAAACAACGAGAAGAGGAGAGAGAAGAGGCGGAGAGGCAGCGTCAACACGAAATTCATCTAAAGCAGATGGAGATTGAGGCACAGAGCCAGAGAACTAATGAAGCAACAGCATTAGCGAGCAGAGAACAAACAGCCCGTGCGCCAAAACTTCCACCTTTCATTGAACATTCAGATAAGATGGACGCTTATCTGGAGCGATTCGAGCGCTTCGCAAATAGTCCACAAGGTAGGAAGGTCTACCGTGCACCCCCCCCTTCCCCAGTACTCAATAAGATGGATTTCAAAGTGTTCCTTAGTATGTCCTCAGATGTTTAAGCCATGTTCCCCGAAAATCCTTAGGAACACACCAGAGATATAGCCGATGGCGCAAGGGTACCCCCATTCACGCTCTTCGCAGGTGCAAAAATGAGGTTGAGAAACATTTTCCTCTAAATAAATCAGAATTCATTCCAGAAGCCCAAATCAATATTATGTTAAGGTACACGTTCTGCAGCCTCTTCAAAAAACAGAATGAAAAAATATTGAATCTCTGGCTCACAGTGAAGGTATTTGTGGACCCAGCAAACGACCATTTCCGCGAAATCGCAAAAAAAGACAAAAATAATGTGTCAGATGCCTTCAAACATTTTCTACAGTGCTGGCAGTCCATTTGCAGGCTTACATTATTAAAACGGGATGTTACAATTATTATAAACATGACTAGGTGATGCTGTGATTACTGTGAGTGTCACAGTGGTTGATTTTGTATCCCTACCCCCAAGTTGTAAAAATACACAAAATTAATTAGAAAAAATTTCTAAAGTTATTCCATTTCATTTTGACCTTTCTTTACCTATTAAGTTTCAATAATGTGAGCATAAAGTGCAAGAAAATAAGGAAAGTTGGCATCCTTTACGGTACATTCGTGGTGAATGATAGCTTTTTCCCATTTAAAATTGCTGAATTGGGAAACGTATGTTGTTTCCGGTGCCCTCAGAAATTTTGTATACTACCGATAGGTCTTTGTTAGGTTTTATTGGTTAGGATAGAGTACCACAGTTACTCCCAACCTGATTTTGTGATGCTATGATGCATTTAGGGGCCACAGTGGCTGAATCTGCTGCCCTACCCCCATTTTACCAGGACGCAAAGTAACGCAAAATAATCATAAAAATTGCTTACGTAATAGTCCCTGTTTAAATATTTTTTGTTGCCAGTTGTTGTTTTTATTAAAGTATGCATACTGAGCATAAAAAGTTGTGATCATTTCATTAATTTCAATGTAACCCATCAATTTAATTGTAACTATTTTTAACTGGCTGGTCTTTTAGGTGATATTTTACCTAGCGTAAGGCGGGTCTAGTAAGGTCTCCCCTTTTCCTTTCATTTATTTTTTATCTAGAAATGTGTAAATATGAATATGCGTAATAAAGTTTCATGGTTCCTAATAGCCAAAACAATGTTATCAAAAATACTTAGTTTCCACATGTCGACCACGAGATCTCCACTTCCACCTTCTGCAACGTTCAATCTTTTTTATGCCGTCTTTAAATCTTATATTGTTCTGGCTACCAATAAGTGAGCTGTCAAGAGCTAGGCAGCATGTTTTCAGAGTTTGGTGTATAGGGGCGTGTCTTCTGGTCAGAACTGCCAGCAGACCGCTTCTCTGTATGGACATGTTTGGAGAATGTGCTAAGGAGACCGATTTTCTACGCCAAATTCGCATAGGGCTGTTTCCACATGACCCAGTCTCACGAGGTGAGTTCAGCAGGGTCCTTACGGTCTGTGAACATTTGTGAAAGTTGTAAAAAAATGGCAAGGCTTTTGGAGGGCCCTGGAAAGTCTGTCAATTTCAGTCCTTTTCCTTAAAGTCTGTGAAAGTTTGTAAAAAATGACAACGTACTGGCAAACTTTTGTCTACTTCTTTTTTTTTTCTCCCTCAATTTGTGACTATTCCCATTGCAAACGATCGTGCTGACGCTTGTTGCAAGTGATCTATATTTAGCTCTGATCATAAAGTGACTGCATGGCGAACATTCTGATTGGTTGTTTACGCTTCTACCGAAGTCCGCCATTTACTAAGCGTTCTTTTATTTTGGTATCTCTTCACGCATTAGGCACGGAAGCTTCAAATAATTGCTGATACAGAGTGATCTGATTAAAGTGTGTAAAGCTTCAGGCTTCAGTTTGGGTTTGTGAAACATTCCTGCTTTTCTGGATGGACCCGGTCCAGAGTAATCAGTGTGTAGATGAAAGATGGTGGCCTGGCTCTCCCTGTTCAGCTTGTTGATGTCATCTGCCCACGGGCTGCAGCCGCCATTCTGCTTTTGCCAATCACTTCGTTGTTGTAGTGTCTCCATTCCCAGCTAGTCCAGAATGCACTGGAATCCACTGCAGCACTATTTTGTGGACAGGGCATCCAGTCTATCTTGAAGCTTCCTGGTGAGATCAGTGGATCAAGCTGCTGCCTTTCCCTAGCTAGTGCTCTGCTGCTGTGTTGAGCACCTGCAGATCTGTATGATAGTTGGAGCTGCTGCCGCTAGCTGGTAAGGAGAGGGAGGTAGTAGTGCGGTCTGCACAACAGATGTACACGCCACTTCCTTCATTCAACACGGCATCTTGTGTGGTATCACAGCTGCTGTGAGGGTAGCGCTTGTACACAACCTCCAGCAAGATGGCTTTGTGCAGTGCCGCGACCTTTGGCAAAGAGTCCTGGAACATTATGTTGCCTTGAAGGCTCTTTCGAGATGTCCAGGTATCTGAAGGGAGCTGTTCACACATCTTTGGGCTTGGTTCCAGGACGTCAGTGTTAGCCCTTTGCAGGACCTTCAGTTGGCAGTTCAGATTGGGCATTTCTGACGGTTCTTGGTCTGCTCCTGTAGTCTCCCATGCTGTCGGTGTTTAGTAAGTCTCTTCATCGTGTGTGCTGTTCTGCATTCCAGTGGCTCCAATGTCCTCCATTTCCTAAATTGGGGTGCTCCAGATGGCTCTAAGAATGTCACTGCATCATGAGAATGACCCATGTTATGCATCTTGTCAAGCCTGGCTTTTTGGGTTTCAGGCAGTGTTTCATGTTGTCGATGTATCTTGGTACCGCACAACTGGTCTGACCGAGCAGGTGTTTGCTTGTGCCAGGATGCTGTAATATGCGCCAATGTGGTCCCCACCAGTTCTTCATCAGAGACTCTCTCTTTTTTGCAGCTCTAGCTTCCATGGTTTCAATGTGAGGCCTCCACGTGAATCCAGTAATTTATTTGTTGCCAGTAAAGTTGGCCTGTCTGTCTTTGGTACTGGAAGGTCTCCAGTTTTGAGGTGACCTCTTCCGTCTGATTCAAAGAGATGGTCTAGCTCAGTTTGAGTGGCCTCTTTCAGTCCAGCTGCTGACTCTATTGGCAGCATCCTGGATTCTGGAGGATGCTATTTCTTTATGTTCTGCTGCGCTCCACACTGCAAAGTCATCTGCATGGAGGATGTTCAAGATGAACCTTGGTACTGTTGTACTGATGTCATTAATGTAGACCAAAAACAGCATCAGACACAACATCTCCCTGAGGTACACCTTCCCCGAGTTTGACAAGAGTGCTGAATGTGCAGACGATAGAAGCTTCAGCGGCAGCCCCTGTTAAGCATGCCTTAAATAAAAAGAATTACAATTAAATCGATGGGTCACATTGAAATTAATGAAATGATCACAAATGTTTATGCTCAATATACATATTTTGTTAAGAACACTGTCGTCATCTGTACTACGAAGGTCTAGCCAAAGAGCATACTTATTTGTAAGGTATTGACCAATCCTTACGTCATACAGATGTAAATCTTTGCACGCAATGTTTGCAGGTTTATCTCTAATCCTTCCACCCACAAAAAACTTTGTGATCTCATCGTAGTGTTGATAAGGTAACAAACCTGAAGCGTACACTTGATTAGGACGGCCTTCGATTGTACAAGACAAATGTGTAATCTTTGGATTATAGAATTTTTCTGAATCTCTTTCGTATGGAGCCGCCGGTTCAACAAACAACATGAGTATACCTTTCAGTGACCTGGCAGGTGTGTTCAAGTTTATGTTCCACATTGGGTCACTCTTGTCTTTGGGTATTAAACTATGTCTAATCACTCTGTCATAATAAATTGGAAGTCTTGACTGGTATTGATTTTGAATGAGTCTGGCTAGTTCAGTATGTGTGATAATTTAGTATTCCAAAGAAATGTTAGAGATCTTATATGTTGCACTGAGATCAGATGATTTTATAATTTTGGAGTAGTCATTGAAAGTTAGTTCAAAACTCAGATGGTCATTCAGTGCTCCTTGATAATAAGGCAAATGTGCTGTTAGGATTTCAAACTCAAGTGGAATGTAAAATCTGGTTCCATATGTTTCTGCTATAATAACGTCTTTGTCTACCCCAGTAGTTACCTTATCTCCGGCGTCGATTCAAAGTTTACCAATATTATCAGACTGTATGCCTTGATAAATACGGTCTTCTCGTTCTTCTCTTGTGAGCCACAAATCTTTGTAACAGTAAAATACATCGGAATCATCAAGACTAAACACTTCCTGTCCTTCAAGTTTTACTTTAATAGTTCTAACAATTGCTCTGCCAAGATTGTCAACCAGTGTTCTGTTTACGTCTGTGTCTGATGATAGTTCAATATTAAATGCAAGGCATGCAGTGCCAGGAACAATAACGTCACTGGGACCTAGGTTTGGAAACTTGACTGTAAGAGTTTGGTTCTGGTCTATGGTACTTGGATTGTTTGTGATGACGATTGATTGTCTAATGCCCTTAACACCAAGAGGCTCACGTAGTTTTCTGTATGGGTCTAACTTTGATCTGTAAGACTGTGTCATTTTTATTATGCACAATAAAAAATAATAAATTAATAAAACAATGGCAGCGGGAGGATTTAATCATGAAGATTTTGAAATGGATGTCATGGATGCCTCAGATACCAGTATCACAGATATGACTGGAATGGTAACTAGTAGTAGTATGTATCATGAACTGTTAAAAGACAAAGTAAACTCATTTTATGACAGTGTTGGAGCGCGTCCAGATGTAATAGATCCTAATCAGTTTGAATATGATAAAGGACACTTATTTGTAAATACAGACAGAGGGAAAATAAATCTAACACATAAAAACAATCCTTCTAAGTTTAGAGCTTTAAGTACAATTAAAGGTGAAGTCGGTGGTAACTCTGGGTTGGCAAGGTACCTTGGAATTGGATGCTCTCCTGTCACGCCAAGACTGGTTAGTGTTCTTCACGACACACAAACAAAGTTGCCAACAGGGCAAAAAATTGAAATGGCACCTGTAACAAGCCTACCAGAAATAGCAAACACAGTGATACAAGAAACCTCATTTACTGAAGGACAAATAAATGATGCTATGAAAACAATAGATGATCCACCTTTGTCAATGAGAGAGATAATTGGCTTGGATAAATCATTACAGACAATAAGAGGTGAGATGGTAAATAATGTTGCCAAACTAGGTGAGCTTGATAAACACATAGAACGTGAAAAAGAGAAACTGGCTACCGCAGACAATGGGAATCTTGACACAGAAATAAAAGAAAGAATACAACACAGATTAAATGATTTGCAGATAGAAAGATCAGGACAGTTAGAAGTGATTAGTATTGGAAGACAAAAACTAAAAACACAGGTCAACAGAATTAGAGAAACTATTCAGAAAATACTTCACGAAGACACTACTCTGGCTGAGAGATTGAAAACACTTTTCAGACAACAAGGTATCACAATTGCTAGTTTAATTACTGCTCTTTGATTTATTATCAGTACTGTTGTGTTAGCTGTCTCCAGTGCTGGGGGCGCAAGCAGTGGTGGGAGTCCAACCCCGGCACCGCCAGGTCCTCCAGCACCTCCAACAGACCCAAAAGATTTACAGTCATGGGTAAAGAAACAGTTGTCTCACAAATCAGACTTGCTTAAGAAATTGGCTGTGAAAGCAATGGATGCTTTGCCTGGTATTATAGGCACAGTTGTCAGTTGGATGATTACTACAGCAGCAAAGGTAGTTGGGTTTATGGCAGAACATGTGTGGGTATTTTTGGTTACAGTAGGAGGGTTGATGGTGGGTTATTTAATGAAACAGATAAAGAAGTAAAACCCCTAACCCCGTTAGGCCTATTACCAATGCAGTTCTC
The DNA here is from genome assembly GCA_036245525.1 of Semisulcospira habei. Lineage (NCBI taxonomy): Eukaryota > Metazoa > Mollusca > Gastropoda > Semisulcospiridae > Semisulcospira > Semisulcospira habei. The sequence continues at coordinate 132,738,780 of BTPG01000003.1, read as the reverse complement.
TCTGACTCATGTGTGTCCGGGGTTGACTGTACTGATTGTATGGGCGCCGGTGTTGGGGCCGGGGCTGGGGGTGTTACCGTCTGTAATGGTTTTAATGACTGAACATGTGTGGTTGTTGCTCCTAAGTTTACAGATTGATTGAGTCCTAATTTTTTATCACGACCTGCAACAATGATTTCATTATTATAATTTCTTATTGTACCCATTTGGAGTTGAAGGTCAGATGGCAACATGTATAACCCGATGCCAACTACAAAGTCAACTTTTGATCTGGCATATCTGAGAACGTCTTGGTATCGCTGTATGCTTGATGGGAGATCGACTGTTGAATTAATTGAATCTTCAAGATTTGCAAGAAATTGTTTTTGTGCTTCAAATTTTCCACTTCCATTCAAAATATTCGATTTTGTTAGTGATTGTGCTTCTAGTAAACACCAGGCATATGTTCTGATTGACTCATTTACGCGCTCGACTCCCTCTTGAGTAAACCCGTCACTCTTGTCTAAAATAAATGTGGTCCACGCATTAGACTGTTTTTGCTCAATGGAACCTATCCAGACTTGTGATTTTGATGAGAATGAAGTGTAACCAGGGTAGTAATCTTGTGGGTATTGTCTGTGACTCATAGCATAATACAATGTACCCATACCATTGTGATCATCAAGTTTTTGTGTGAAGTCATACTTAGGGCTTATGTTAAATTCATTACAAATCCGTTCAAATGCTTTCATATCCATGGGGTTGTTATACCTGTTGAAACTGGATTCAGTTGGTACTGGTGTATGAAGTTCTGACAGTATACGTCTAAGCTGGTAATAAACATGAAAACGATACACAGACCTAATCAGTTTGTTTGAGTGATTCAAGTGGTCTGTAAATGAAACACCACAGCCTGCAGTTGAACATAGTATTGCAAAGTTGAGTTGGTTTTGAAACATCTGTAGTGGACTTGAGGACCACTTTCTTGCAGTTGCATCATCTGTTATTGGAGGGTTTAGGTAATGATCAAAAGGGTTCGGTACTTTGACTTGAAATAAATCTTGTTCGTTTACAGCTATATGAAGCTGATTTAGTTGAATTATTTTCTGTTCATAAGTAGGTGCAACATTATATTTGGCATTCACATTAAATTGAAATGCGTTTGTTGTGGTAATGGTTGGTGATTTAAATTCCATCCTTTTTTATATGAGATAATAAAAATGTTTATTACCTTAACAAATCTTGACACAAGCAAACCAGTGTGGTTAACTAATGGGATTGATAATCGGGATGGTAGCAAGGCTGTAGCTATCCATGAAATGTTCTATACTGTAAAATGGTTTAATGTAGAAGATGATATATATAATAAAGTAAATCTTGATAATAAAACTGAAGCTTTACCGCCTGGATATTATGACTTTTGTACTATAGCTGAATGGTTTCAAAGTAAATTTAAAATTAAAGCAACTTTAAATCCAGCTAACCTACTTGTTACATTAGAATTTCCGACACAAAAATGGTTAAAGATCTCAGATAGATTTGCATATTTACTTGGTTTTTATATTGATGAAGATTGGTGGAGAACAGATGATTTAGATGAAGCTATGTTTGGTATTATAACAATGAAGACAAAAAAACTTAAAATAACTGGAAAACGCCCTGTCAATTTGTCAGTACACACAGTATTTAATGTGTATTTGAAAGAACTAAACACGACTGAGAATGTACACAATGAAAAGCCTTCGACTTTGTTGAGATGTGTGCCAGCTGGAACTGCACCCTATTGCGAAAGTGTGGTTGTTAGATTTCCTGCGCAGTTTAAGAAATTAGGTTCTAGTTTCTTTGAGTCACTGAGTATATCTGTAACTAATCAGGATAACAAACCAGTTGTTATGCATGATTTTAGTGTTGTGTTGGAAATTAAATAATTTTATTTTTGTTTATAAATATGAGTGGTGGTCCAAAGCCGAGAATCATACCAGTTGCATGTCCAGTAACAGAGTTGAAAGATTTGGCAGACGTACAGGATTTTGAGAAGGAAGGGGAAATTGGAGAAATATATGGTTTTGAACTTGATTCGACTGGTATGTACAAGTGGAAAGTAATTGTTGACATGAAAGACGGTGAAAGACAGATTCCTAAACTTGGTCAGCTGTGTGATGTTACTGTACCAGTTGCGCCTACTCTTGTAAATAATGTGCCCTACAACTTAATACATGTGGGTAATAAATGGGTTGTTTCACCTGTGCCGGCACTAGCACCCGTAATTGACTGGGACATAAAGATTGAATTTATTAGTCCTTATGTATACACTGATGACAAAGGCGCCTTAGTGTTTAGAATGGTTGTTAATTCTGGGCCGCTGATTGCAAGCCTTGTTCCAAGCTTTGCCCCGGACAACAATAGCAGAGATAAACTGAAAGTTGAAAATTATGAGAAATGATGGTATCTTCTTACAACTAGAAAGGGAAGATCAGATACTTCTGTTGTGTTTATGCCAGCAAGCTTAGTCGTGGCTAGAGAAGTGACAATAGTATTTAAAATTATCTTGAGATCTATAGCTTCTGTGAAAGAGGCAAATATTGCACAGGGAATAAAACTTACATGGGATGAAACAGTATCAGAATCAACAAAGGTCTTTATTGCTATTACAAAAAAATGTAGATGTTATTAATGTTTCGAGCAGTATTCCCGCTGTCAAAGTGGTGGTTGACAAAACAACTTTTGTTCGTCTAAGTTACATAAACCTTGAACACATTGATCTTGTTTCATTTTATTATGCCAGCAAATTGTATACTTTTGACGAGTTGCAAAATGTAATTGCTGATTAAATAAAAAATATTTGTCAATAAAAAAAATGGTAAACTTCTATCCACAACTACCGACGATGCTTGCGCCTGAGACTGTGTCGTCGTTTGCGCTTGATCCGCATATGTCAATTGCATCAGATAAAACATTACAGTCAGACGCATTCAGATTAAATAATATTACAGAAGCAATTAAATATTTGGAAAGTGAAGAGGCGAGGTACTCCAGATGCAAAAGGAGGTATCAGACCATTTTCAATTCTGTACAAAATACATCTATGGTGTTGGCGCTTTTTCAGCTGGTTGTTCTGTAGGAGGTATTGTATTGATTTCAACTGGAATTGGAAGTTTGGTTGGAATCGGACTGGAAGGAGCTAGCATTGCCACAGGACTGGCTTGCTTTGGTTTGGATGCCATAAACAAGAGGTTTCACACAAAGTTAGAAAAACATGAAGCATTGAGTACACTGGCAAGTGCAAAACTGAGTAGTCTTAAACTTATTATAAGTAAAGCGTTGCAGGACAATTTTATTAGTGACGAAGAATTTAAGTGAGTCCAGGATGATTTAAATAACTACAAACAAATGAAATCAGAAATACAAAATAAAATGCGTAGTCAGTCTCCCGTGAATGTTGAAGAACTGAAGGCTAGTTTTTTAGCAGAGGGAAAAAGGATAGGGGTACAGGAAACCACAGAAAAGCTACACAATCTTTTAAACAAATAAAAATCAGATTTGGTAATCGTTTAATAATGTCATACACTTCACAGAGAGATGTCATGCCACTTACACAGTTTAGGCCTGATTATATAACCCCATCTGCACCACCGCCAGAGTACTACTGAGAAAAAAAAGTTTTTTTATTGTCCTTGTATCTTGACAAATCTGACCGAGTAAGTTGTGACTTAAGTCAAGTTGTTGTAAGAACTTATAAGAACTTACAGTAAGAAATTAAAAAGTTCTTATGGTAAGTAATTAATAAGTTCTTATGATAACTAACTTAAAGGTTACCTCTGCAGGTTCCTAAAAGTTAGTTGTGACTTGTTAATAAGTATAAAGTTTCACTGAAATCACTTAGACAGGTAAATGATTAGGTGTTCACAGAGACAATAGTTATAGAGAGAGACAATAGGAGATCCATAAGATAATCAGATCAATGAGGCCGCATTGGTCATGCTCGTCACTTTGTTAAAATCAAAGGGTTGATTCGGTAATAACGGGGGCGTAATGGGGTCAAAAATTTTATTATTAAAAATGACGTAATTTATTGACGGATGCAGCTTTATTGAATTCATTGTCTTTCGGATCTCCTATTGTCTCTCTCTGGCGATTGGGTGCCTGATAGGTGTGGTCAGGGATCTAACTGTTTGTCTGTTCAGCGCTGAGTAATTCTCCTCGGTATGTGTACAATTGTGTGGAGACTGTTGTGTGGTGTACTGAAATTACTGTGCTGGCTTCAAAAATATGAACAACATTCCTAGTGAAACTGCTCTCAACTAGCTTCAATTTCTATTTCAACAAAAGATGAACATTATGAAGATTAATAGGCTGACCCATGTAAGAACAAGAAGAGAATATACAGTTACCACAGAGAATGGCTGAATGAACCAATACCGGTGTTTCAGCAAAGTCAGTTTTCGCTAAAGGTCATTATCCCCCAAAAGTTGGATTGAATTTGTGCAACTGTTATTTAGCATTCATCGAACACACACACACACACACACACACACACACACACACACACACACACACACACATACACACACACACACACACACACACACACACACACACACACACACACACATGGAGGCAAAAGCCTACCTACCATTTTTATGTGAAAATGGGTTCCCATTTTTATATTTATTCTAGGGCTCTGGCATTTATGCGAATGTTTAGAACTCACCTCATAACTAAGCTCTATAACTTAATATAAAATAGACATTTTCTAGAAACAGAGCCAGTGGATGGACAAAAAATATGTTTCTACCAATAAAGTGGGTCCCTCTCTCTCCCTCCCTCTCTCTCTCTCTCTCTCTCTCTCTCTCTCTCTCTCTCTCTCTCTCACACACACACACACACACACACACACACACACACACAAACTGGCATTACAGTGAAAATGGGTGTCTTCAGAAAATTATGCGTCTGTAATAAGGTCAGATTCATGGAATACTTCTTTTTCACATTCATTTCTTTTTCAACTGCATTAACGTTTTTAACATTTTATTGTGCAAAATTAAATGAACACTAGCCCCTAACCTTTTCATTATGATTTTCACAGAGGAAATCTTTTAAACATTGCTGCGTTTCGTCCTTCTGAAGCAAAACAGTTTATCACGGCATTTATGTGAGAATCAATATAATGTATTCTGGAAATTTAGGGACATTTTTATGTGCTCTGGAGTTTGAGACAAACAGCAACAGAGCATTTTTAATACTAACTATTATCATTCGGAATACACCAGTGTGTGCAACAAATGTACTAAAAAATTCAAAGGTAGTGCCAGAATAGCTTGGTGCCTCTAGGCGCCAAGCTATTCTGGCACCACCCTTGAACTAAAGCCATTGGTCTATGTCCTTATCTGTAAGTAGTGTAATGTATGTGTATATGGCAGTGTACAAATTTGAAGCTCTTAGCCTCAATATGATACGGGTTAACAATTTTCGAAATATACGAAAGACAGGAAAAGACTCAGAGGAAGAAACTAACACTGTAAATGACAGAAACTGACATTAATTAATTAACTGACAACATTAGAAATCACTTCAAACTTCAGCCTTTATTAATCACATGAAACATGCATACATATAAAAACACAGTAATTGTTTATAAAAACTTCAAATCAAACAATCAAGAGCAGTAAAACCTTTTTCTGGCAACTTTGTGATGAAGTAAACTAGTTTTTGCCTTCGGCACGTAAAGGGTTTTAGCGACTTCTTTGCCTCTATTCATCAAATGGAGAAATATACTGAGTTCTAGCAAGTGTGACAATAAAGTTTAGTTAAGTTGGTATACCTCATCCTGTGCCAAGTGTAACGCACGCAGACTTGCCCCCAGTCGTACGCACAGACTCTCGCACAACAGACGCATACACCGCCACTGACTCAGACGGGCGCATTCATGCGGTAAAAACTCAACACACGGGCTCCCTTTCTAATGTAAATTTTATACAAAATAAACAACATAGAAAAATACTCAGACTATCACAACTATATACACCACTTCTTTCCCACTATCACGTCTTAACACCACATCCACATACACACAATATCACTGCCAGGCTAGGTATTAGTCTCTCACTCTCCAACCTGTTTGGTGTTCTCGCCTGGTTACGGTCAGTCCCTTCACGTCTAGGCGTGCAAGTCCTTTCTCGTACGCTCCTCGAGTCGTCCTGTCTCTCGTATCGTGGACGTCCTCATTATTCGTGCTGTGTCTTCGCTATGACCCAAGTGTCTTGGCACCGGCCGCTCACTCCCCGAGTGAAGAGATGGAGAGATGACCTCACATTAGGTCCCTGGTGACTAACGTCTCGGTGTCCGTCGCTATCTCTCTCTCCGACAAGCACTCTAAACAACACCAAGGTCCCAAATCGTAACACTTGCTAAACACACACACATATTGGATAATATGAGAAACATTACGTAACCTGACTGATACAAACAACTCACACGTTCATTCACACACACACACACACACGTGTTTCATAACCCGAACTACTTTCGTAACACCCCCATAACTCTGTCACTACCTTGGAACAGACTATAACCTCACACTCTCGCCATATACTATTCTATACACTGGAAAAGACTATGCTTAACCAACCTAGTACTACCTTCATAGCGACTTGGTATACACACCTTGCATTCCCTAGTTATCCAGCTCGGTAAATAACTGTATACGAAACACTGATTACCTCAATGAATTCCAAACCAATCAACACCTTACAACCGAACTACTCTTACAACGCATACCGTCTTTAACTAAACAACTATCAATAATACATATATAGAAACATACCTGAGTTCTAGGTTTCACAGTCTTGGAATACGGGCTAGGTATCTCACACACATCTGTTCCCTCGGACAGTAAAAGCCTGTACTAATGTTTCTACAGCTCTGCCAGACTTAGCTTTTGCCTACAATTCACTAAAACTCCCCGTGTCATAAAGGTTCCACGTGGGCCACGGGACACACGGACTATCGGCACAAAACAAACCGTTAACAAAAACTGTACCCTATTTACCCTACTGTGTGAACACTATGCATGAGCATAGAGTTTCATCACACAAGGTTAAACCCACCAGCGGTGCCATTGTTGCTATTTTCGCACCAGACCGGTCGGTCGGACAAGTCATGTGCACCCGATCGGTTTAGAGCGTGTGCTTTCTGCACCTTGTAATGGACAATCAAAGAGAAATAATAATAATAATAATAATAATAATAATAATAATAATACATCATATTTATTTGGCGCATTTCTCATATTTATAATATAACTCAATGTGCAGGATATAGCCGCGAACTGTACCCAACAAGCACACTCACGTGAATCACGTGCATTCTCTCACACTCTGTATATAAACACAGAACATTCAGTGGTGCTAAGGGCAAGCTCAAGCGAGCTACTGAAAGTTTTTAAAATTTAAATCGTGTTTTTATATTTTTGATATTTGATTAAGTGGATTGAAATTAATGCCAAATCTGTGGGGGGGGGGGGGGGGGTGGGGAGAGACGGAGTACACGGAGAAAGAACCCCCGATGGTACGCCCGAATTAATGGTGACACTTATTAGAGGAGAAAAGTCAGACGCCGGAACCAGGTATCAAACCTCGCACCTCTTGCATTGGTGGCAGGCACTTTTACCGCTGTGCCACGGACCTCCCCGTCACGTGACCATCGTTTGACTGCTGCAAAATAACATAAATAAAGAATACACCCTTTCCAATATGCTATCAGGCAATAATGCACCCATCCTTATGCTAAGAGATATATGTAGAGAGAATATTTGGCTAATTTTTTTTGTCTTTAATTATCTTAATTAAACGAACAAATTTAAAATATGGAGCGTTCACCAAATATATGGAACAAACCTGAATATAGTTATTTCCCCTCCAATATAGAGAGACACTAAGGTCCATTCCTAAGTAAAACATGGATCACGACCAAGTTTGAGTAGAAAAATAAATTTTGTTTTCTGTTTCTTGTCGTCGACAAAGTGTGGAGAAAAATTTTTGTTTTTTTCCTCCTACTCAAGCACTAACACTATCAGCACATCGTAGAGTGTTAATTTAAACCAGGCCGCAACCAACCTGTAGAGAATAGCATTTGAAATTGAAAGACAAAACCCTTTTTATGTTGCAGCGACAAGAACAGCATGCAAAACACACCATGTGCAATAGGCTTATCCATCAGGCCTATTCAAAAGGGGTGTTTTACAAATACCACCTTTCACGTCCACAGAGGAATGTGTACAGATTTTGTCACTGATAGACCTTTCTTAACCATGGTGCAATTGTGCACAAACACCCTTATTGCGAGTACTAAAAAAAATATTCTA
>BTPG01000003.1:132494217-132723570 GCA_036245525.1 Semisulcospira habei | reverse complement strand
GACAAACAAATGTATAAATTAATTTACTAACCCATACCCTGTGGGCTGACCTTCTTTAAAATGAGCTTTAGATGCTTAGTTGATTTCAGTTTATTTTTCACATCATCCCGTTCTTGCTTATTTGGGATGACGTCGTTCTCTCTGAGACAGTCTTCAAAACTGTCACTATCCTTACAGTAAAACAAACAGATAAACTTTAACTGTTCTCGAAAATCTTTCAGTACAGCATTATATTTCTGAGTGAGAATCCATACACTTACATTTGCATGTCTGCCACTGAAAGCAAGTTCTGCTAGAGTGTTTCTCTTCTTGACAATGTCTTTCTCTGCTGAGCAGTCATCAACAATAAACAAAGTTGGCTGTCCTTCAAATTGCTTGTAAAAAATATTGTAGGTAGTCATTCAGTTTTTTCTCAGGGTCAACTAAATAAATGTTGCTGTCAGTCCAAATGAATAAACGGTTGTGATAAGCTTTGTTGTGTTTGATTGTAGGACAAAATATTACAATGTTTTCAAAATGATGGATGTGTCTTCTTTGTAAGAGATTAAGTACAAATTCAGTTTTACCACACCCTGTGGCACCACAAAACAAACCACAGTGTGGGTCGAGTGTCATTAAGCTCCGGTTCATTTTAATACACAATATAATTTTAATACATGACACCCTTTAGTCTGCACTCTTCTATGCTCAGTTGTGCGTCATATATCAAATACAAATATATATTTATAGCTGCAGCGGATTCAACCTTTTTTTGTATCTGAATTGTAATCCCGTCACTGCCATTTTCAACCTTTCGACCTGACCCATGAAGATAATCATCATCTGTACTATGAAGGTCTAGCCAAAGAGCATACTTATTTGTAAGGTATTGACCAATCCTTACGTCATACAGATGTAAATCTTTGCGCGCAATGTTTGCAGGTTTATCTCTAATCCTACCACCCGCAAAATACTTTGTGATCTCATCATAGTGTTGATAAGGTAACAAACCTGAAGCGTACACTTGATTAGGATGGCCTTCGATTGTACAAGACAAATGTGTAATCTTTGGGTTATAGAATTTTTCTGAATCTCTTTTGTATGGAGCCGCTGGTTCAACAAACAACATGAGTATACCTTTCAGTGACTTGGCAGGTGTGTTCAAGTTTATGTTCCACATTGGGTCGCTCTTGTCTTTGGGTATTAAACTATGTCTAATCACTCTGTCATAATAAATTGGAAGTTTTGTCTTGTACTGATTTTGATGAGAGTAGCTAAATAATCATGTGTGACAATTTCATATTCCAAAGAAATGTTAGAAATCTTATATATCGCATTGAGATCAGATGATTTTATAATTATGGAGTAGTCATTGAAAGTTAGTTCAAAACTCAGACGGTCATTCAGTGCTCCTTGGTAATAAGGCAAATGTGCTGTTAGGATTTCAAACTCAAGTGGAATGTAAAATCTGGTTCCATATGTTTCGGCCATTTTAACGTCCTTGGCTGCTGACGTTGATTTATCTCCGGCATCGATTCGATGTTTGGTAATATAATCTGTCTGTATGCCTTGGTAAATACGATCTTCTCGTTCTTCTCTTGTAAGCCAAAGATCTTTGTAACAGTAGAACACATCAGCATCATCAAGACTAAACACTTCCTGTCCTTCAAGTTTTACTTTAATAGTTCTAACAATTGCTCTACCAAGATTGTTAACTAGTGTTCTGTTTACGTCTGTGTCTGATGAAAGTTCAATATTAAATGCTAGGCGTACAGTGCCAGGAACAATAACGTCACTGGGGCCTAGGTTTGGAAACTTGACTGGAAGTGTTTGATTCTGGTCTATGGTACTTGGATTGTTTGTGATGACGATTGATTGTCTAATGCCCTTAACACCAAGAGGCTCACGTAGTTTTCTGTATGGGTCTAACTTTGATCCGTAAGACTGTGTCATTTTTATTATGCACAATAAAAAATATTAAATTAATAAAACAATGGCAGCGGGAGGATTTGGTCATGAAGATTTTGAAATGGATGACATGAATGATTTTGGTAATACAACAGATATGACAGATATGACTGGAATGACTGGTACAAGAAATACTTACAGTTTACGTCACGAACTTTTAGAAACCAAAGTGAACTCATTCTATGATCATGTTGGTGGCCGCCCAGACAACATAGATCCTAATCAGTTTGAACTTGATGGCAAGGGTCATTTATATTTAAATACTGTTGACAAAGGAAAAGTACTATTGACTAACAAAAAAGACCCTGGTAAGTTTAGGGCTTTAAGTACAATCAAAAATGATGGTGGTGTTGGTGCCTTGCGTCAACTTGGTATTGGTGGGTCTCCTGTCACACCACGTCTTGTTAGTGCCCTCCATGACACACAAACAAGATTACCAACAGGGCAAAAAATTGAAATGGCAATAGTAACAAGCCTACCAGAAATAGCAAACACAGTAATACAAGAAACTTCATTTACTGAAGGACAAATAAATGATGCTATGAAAACAATAGATAATCCACCTTTGTCAATGCGGGAGATTATGTGCTTGGATAAATCACTGCAGATGATAAGAGGTGAGATGGTGAATAATGTAGCCAAACTAGGCGAGCTTGATAAACACATAGAACGTGAAAAAGAAAAACTGGCTACCGCAGACAATGGGAATCTTGACACAGAAATGAAAGAAAGAATCCAACACAGATTAAATGATTTGCAGATAGAAAGATCAGGAAGGTTAAAAGTGATTAGTATTGGAAGAGAAAAACTGAAAACACAAGTCAACAGGATTAGAGAAACTATTCAGAAAATACTTCACGAAGACACTACTCTGGCTGAGAGATTGAAAACACTTTTCAGAGAACAGGGCATCACAATTGCGAGTTTAATTACTGCTCTTGGGTTTATTATCAGTACTGTTGTGTTAGCTGTCTCCAGGGTTGGTGGCGCAAGCGGTGGTGGGGGTCCAGCACCGCCAGCACCACCAGCACCTCCAACAGACCCAAAAGATTTACAGTCATGGGTAAAGAAACAACTGTCTCACATATCAGACTTGCTTAAGAAATTGGCTGTGAAAGCAGTGGATGCTTTGCCTGGTATAATTGGAAGTGTTGTCAGTTGGTTGATCACTACTGCAGCAAAGGTAGTAGGGTTTATGGCAGAGCATGTGTGGGTATTTTTGGTTACAGTAAGAGGGTTGATGGTGGGTTATTTAATGAAACAGATAAAGAAGTAAAACCCCTAACCCCGTAAGACCTATTACCAATGCAGTTCTCTCTGACTCATGTGTGTCAGGGGATGGTGTTGGATACAGGGCTGACTGTACTGGTTGTATGGGTGCCAGACTTGGGACAGGAAAAGTAACCATGTGTAATGGTTTTAATGACTGTACATGTGTGGTTGTGGCACCCAAGTTTACAGATTGATTGAGTCCTATATTTTGACCAACACCTGCAACAACTATTTCATTATTATAATTTGTTATTGTCCCCATTTGGAGTTGAAGATCAGACGGCAACATGTATAACCCGATGCCAACTACAAAGTCAACTTTTGATCTTGCATATCTGAGAACGTCCTGGTAGCGTTGTATGCTAGATGGGAGATCTACTGTTGAATTAATTGCATCTTCCAGGTTTGCAAGAAATTATTTTTGTGCTTCAAATTTGCCACTCCCGTTTAAAATATTTGATTTTGTTAGTGATTGTGCTCCTAGCATACACCAGACATATTTTCTGATAGACTCATTGACGCGCTCTACTCCTGCTTGAGTAAACCCGACACTCTTGTCTAAAATAAATGTGGTCCAGGCATTAGTCTGTTTCTGTTCTATTGATCCTAACCAGACTTGTGATTTTGATGAGAATGAAGTGTAACCAGGGTAGTAATCTTGTGGGTATTGTCTGTGACTCATAGCATAATACAATGTACCCATACCGTTGTGATCATCAAGTTTTTGTGTAAAGTCATATTTGTGCTTATGTTAAATTCATTACAGATGCGTTCAAACGCTTTCATATCCATGGGGTTGTTATACCTGTTGAAACTGGATTCAGTGGGCAGTGGTGTATGAAGTTCTGACAGTATAATACGTGTGAAAATGGTAGACAGACCTAATAAGTTTGTTTGAGTGATTCAAATGGTCTGTAAATGAAACACCACAGCCTGTAGTTGAACACTGTATGGCAAAGTTGAGTTGGTTTTGAAACATCTGTAGTGGACTTGAAGACCACTTTCTTGCAGTAGCATCGTCTGTTATTGGTGGGTTTAGGTAATGATCAAAGGGGTTGGGTACTTTCACTTGAAATAGATCTTGTACGCTTGCATCCGACACACCTATATCAAGCTGATTAAACTGAATTATTTTCTGTTCATAAGTAGGTGCAACATTGTATTTGGAATTCACGTTAAATTGAAATGCATTTGTTGTGGTAATGGTTGGTGATTTAAATTCCATCCTTCTTTTTTATGAGATAATAAAAATGTTTATTACCTTAACAAATCTTGACACAAGCAAACCAGTGTGGTTAACTAATGGGATTGATAATCGTGATGATAGCAAGGCTGTAGCTATCCATGAAATGTTTTATAGTGTAAAATGGTTTAATGTAGAAGATGATATAACTTATTTTGTAGCTGATGGCACTAGGATTGGTGATACTTTATGATCTGGGTATTATGACTTTTGTACTTAAGCTGAATGGCTACAAAATGGATTTAAAATTAAAGCAACATTAAATCCAGCTAACTTACTTGTTACATTAGAATTTCCAAAAGGTATTCATTATCAATTAGACTAGGAAGGTTACTTGTTTTTTTAGTTACATTTCCAGATGAAGATTGGGCATTATCAATAATACTATTCGGTAGTCTACTAACACCAAAAAAAGATAAAATAACTGGAAGACATCCTGTCAATTTGTCAGTACACACAGTACTAAATGTTTATTTAAAACAACTGAACACAACTGAAAATGTTCGCAATGGAAAGCCTTCAACTTTGTTGAGATGTGTGCCAACTGGAACTGCTCCCTATTGTGAAAGTGTGGTTGCTAGATTTCCTAATTTACAGTTTAAGAAATTAGGTTCTAGTTTCTTTGAGTCACTGTGTATATCTGTAACTAATCAGGATAACAAACCAGTTGTAATGCATGATTTTAGTGTTGTGTTGGAAATTAAATAATTTTATTTTTGTTTATAAAAATGAGTGGTGGTCCAAAGCTGAGAATCATACCATTTGCATGTCCAGTAACAGAGTTGAAAGATTTGGCAGACGTACAGGATTTTGAGAAGGAAGGGGAAATTGGAGAAATATATGGTTTTGAACTTGATTCGACTGGTATGTACAAGTGAAAAGTAATTGTCGACATGAAAGACGGTGAAAAACAAATTCCTAAACTTGGTCAGCTGCGTGATGTTACTGTACCAGTTCCAGTAAATAATGCGCCCTACAACTTAATACATGTTGGAAATAAGTGGGTAGTTTCACCTGTGCCGCCTGCACCTATGCCAGCACCCACAATTGACTGGGACATAAAGTTTGAATTTATTAGTCCTTATGTATACACTGATGAAGGTGTCTTAGTTTTTAGAAAAGTTGTTAACTCTGGGCCGCTGATTGTAAGCCTTGTTCCAAGCTTTGCCCCAGACAACAATAGCAGGGATAAACTGAAAGTTGAAAATTATGAGAAACAGAGGTATCTTCTTACAAATAGGAAGGGCAGATCTGATACTTCTGTTGTGTTTGCACCAGAAAACTTTCTGATTGCAAGAGAAGCAACAATAGTATTTGAAATTATCATGAAATCTGTAACTTCTGCGAAAGAGGCAAATATTGCACAGGGAATAAAACTTACATGGGATGAAACAGTATCAGAATCAACAAAGGTCTTTATTGCTATTAGAAAAAATGTAGATGTTTTTGAAGTTTCGAGCAGTATTCCGCCTGTCAAGATAATTGTTGATAAACTAACTTTTGTTCGTTTAAGTTACATAAACCTTGAACAGATTGATCTTGTTTCATTTTATTATGCCAGCAAATTGTATACTTTTGACGAGTTACAAAATGTAATTGCTGATTAAATAACAAATATTTGTCAATAAAAAAAATGGTTAAATTCTATCCAATACTACCGACGCTTGAGCCAACTGAATCAACGCTTGCCCCTGATCCACATGCGACAGCTGTACCAATTGCATCAGATAAAACATTACAGGCAGACGCATTTCGTTTAATGAATATTACAGAAGCAATTAAATATTTGGAAAGTGAAGAGGCGAGGTACTCCAGATGTAAGAGACGGTATAAGACCGTTTTCAATTCTGTTCAAAACACTTATGGCTGTTGGTGCAGTTTCAGCTGGTTGTTCTGTGGGGGGTATTATTCTGTTTGCCACAGGAATTGGAAGTTTAATAGGAATTGCAGTTGAGGGTGTTAGCGTTGCAACATGCCTGGCTTGTTTTGGTTTGGAGGCCATAAACAAAAGATTTCAAACGAAATTACAGAAACATGATGCATTGAGTACGCTGGCCGGTGCAAAACTGAGCAGTATGAAACTTATTATCAGTAAGGCATTGAATGATAATTGTATTGATGACAAAGAATTTAAGCGAGTCCAGGATGATTTAAATAATTACAAACAGCTGAAATCTGAAATCCAGAATAAAATGCGTAGTCAATCTCCTGTGAATGTTGAAGAACTGAAGGCTAGTTTTTTAGCGGAAGGAAAAAAGATCGGTGTTCAGGAAACCACAGAAAAACTACACAATCTTTTAAACAAATAAAAATCAGATTTGGTAATCGTTTATTAATGTCATACACTTCACAGAAAGATGTCATGCCACCTAACTATTTAAACCCATCAGCTCCACCACCACCACCAGACTATTACTAAAAAAAAAGTTTTTTCATTGTCATTGTATCTTAACAAATCTGTCCGAGTAAGTTGTGACTTAAGTTGTGACTTGAGTCAAGAACTTACAATTTCTGATGTTTAAGTTCCTATATGAAATTATAAGTTCTTATTTTAAGACACTTATAACTTCTTGTGTCAACTAACTTATAGAAACTTTAAAAAGTTACCTGAAAAGTAATTTGTCAGTTATAGGTGACTTTGGAAATTTGTTATCAAGTATCTGTAGGTATAAAAAAATTTTTTTTTTATCAAGTGTGTATGTCAATTTGTGTGTGTGTGTGTGTGTGTAACCATATTAACCAGATACGTCAGATTTTGCTCATATTTCACCAGTAACATTGTTTTCAGTCATAATATACATCGCAAATGATAACTCAAATCGTCTAGAACCGGCGACGTCACCCGTTTATTGGAAGTCCCCGGTTGTGGGTGTATAACCCGTGTGTGTCCCCAGTTTACGGGATTTACATACTCACACACACACACACACACACACACACACATTACAGGCAGACGCATTCTGATTAATATAATGCACACATGCACACATACAGACGCATGCACACAAACACGCGTACACATACAATCACATACACGCATACTCACACACACGCACACTCACGCACAGACAAACAAATACAATGCACGCACACACACAGAGACAAAGACAAACACACACGCACATGCACGCACATATGCACACACACACAGACAAAGACAGACAAACAAGGCAGACAGACAGACATATCCACAGACACATGCACTCACACTTCAGTCATGGTTGTATGTCACGCGACACGCAAGGACTGTACACTCGATTAGCCACCACACACTTAGTTTTGTTTCTAAGACGCTACGTCATTGTATACGCTGGATACAATGATCACATGAGATTACACAGCTTGCTAAGACCCTTGTAAACATAGACATTTAACTCTGTGTTTTGTCTTGAATTTATTAGTTGTCCACGGTATGGAAGTGATAGCAATGACTATGATTGAAAAGATCAACATTCTGTTAATGCCGAGCCGTCCAACACTGTTAATTAAACACAGCTTAGTCAACCGCATTAGTAACCGCCGGTCCGATTACTTACGCGGTTGTTAAGGCCCACGTGGCGTGTAGTTGGCCACTGGTGTTAAGATAGCTCAATCACTTTAGACTGCGCTAACTTTGTAATAACACACAGAGACATTGAGTGACTTGGCGGAATTGAAGGCTTGTCTTGACTCAGGTACTACACACTGAGTTAAAAATGACTAATGCAACATACCATCGTCTCTCACAGTAAATTTTACTTACCTTACGTTTTGGTTGTTTCAGCTTCGTTATATCCATTGCTTCTGCTTCCACTTACTGTGTCATATTCAACCACATCTTATAGATTCGTTCAGGCTTGAATTGAGGGGGTGAAAATTGTACTATTTTTTCACGGAAGTCTTTTGCTTTCTGTTCATTCAGTTACCATGATCGCATGAGATAGTGACCGTCCTTTGTAAACAGAATCAGAATTCCGCCTTGCTCAGACATTTCTTAGCTATAATTTCGCCTTGCTTTTCTTAGCGAGCCACAGATTAAAGCTGATATCATATGAGTCAGGGTGTTAACATATAAACATTTTTAACAAAAATCCCGTCTATTATCCGATTCTCAATGGCCTTTTCAAGAGAGGATTCAGACATGCCTCCCTTGGAAAGGCATTGAGAATCGGATGCAGTGTTCCGTCACCTAGACGGGACGAGGGAAGGATGGACAGACAGACGGACACACACTCACACACACACACACCCACCCAGCCCCCCTTATCCCCCCTTATCCCCTTATCCCCCTTATCCACCCCTTTCCCTTCCCCCCCCCCTTTTTTACCCATGCGCACAATTTGTTTTATTTATTTGCCGGCATTTTTTTAATTATTTAAATTATTGGATCGTCACACCCCAGTGGAAATCTCACAGCTCAGACATTTACCAAAACGAAAATTTCTGAGATTTTTTAGGTGATTCGAACCTACGCCACACACGTACCTAGTAAACGGCACCACGATCTACTCAGTACATGTGTAACGGGGCCGAAACCACCAGGCCAGTCTCGGCCCAGGACAATGTTGTTATTCTTACCTACTTAAATATAAGATCGATTGAAGCAGGACGTTATGCAATGTGTCTTTTCCAGCGACCGGTTCCATGTATTGTTCCATTTTCAGGTCTGTAGCGTTAACTAATCATATAACCGATTGAGCTGTGAACATTGTTTGTAGTCTTATTAACCTTGTTTTAGTCGGTTGTCATAGATAAGCGAGTAATTGTGTATTTATATTCTCAGAAATGTGAGCGGCGAAAGCCGTAAGCCGCTACAAATAGATTTCTAAGGGAAGTAACAGCTGTTTTGGCTATAACCAAATCGGAAATTCCCGAAATACACCACACATAAGCTACGCAAATGGTCCGCGCTGATTTACTGCATTTTAGTGTGTAAATGTTTACATAACTGATGGATTAATTAGCTCAGGTGTTAACCCCCTGTTGGTATTATTCTGCTGAGAGGTACATAAAATATTGACTGTTCAAATAATAATGCAGTGGCGTGTTCAGTAGCGGTCGGTAATTTAGATAAGCATGCCGAGGTGCTGAAAAAAATGGGCGGCATGAAGGTGTGGGAGTATGTGGTCAAAAACAATGGAAATTTGGGATCTATAGAAATTGTCCAAAAACACCCATATTATATATCTCTATATTCGCAAACATCGCTCATACGGATCACATCTTTCATTATATTCCAAATCTCTCCTATTGCACTCAGTAAATTAATCAATGACGCAATGTAACTATGTACACATTTCGCCCATTGCCAGCTAGCTACTTATTGATTTCAAGAAACAGAACAGAAACCCCTGATATCTAGCTACCTCGTAGTGGGTACATAAAAAACCATGGGGTTTTCACAAGAGGCTAAGATTCTTAGGAGCCCGCACCCACGCAGGCTTAGATTCTTATGAGCTGACACAGGGTCAGATCCTCAAGAGCCCCTATTTTTACAAGGTTTCAGTCAGCTCTACTTTCAGGTCTCTCATTTCGAGTTAGGCTGGCGTGGTTTAACGGCATGCATTTGCCACGCCATGGCTGAGCCTGTCAGATTGGGTAAAAAAACTAGACCTCCGCCTGCACTGGAGTTTTATTTGTGGTTCCAAAATAACAATTATGCACAGCCCAACAAGGCATTCAAGCAAATTTCTTAATCTGAGAGCAATATGCAGAGTACCCTTTAATTTGGGAAAGCAATCACCTGTAAGCACAAAATCGAAAAATGACCCCTAGGTATGCATAAGCACCTCTTCATATTCCATTATCGAAAATGTGACCCTGGCACATGCAAATAGTTTTAAACAGTGACGAATCAGCGGTCATACTGCACTATACATAGACACCTGATAACACACTTACAAAACAGCTGGTTAGGATACTAACTTTTTCCAGTAAACACTTTATTTGTGCAAAAATCAGATGCCTGTGTTTTATTCATCAGTTAATGTGTGGTGTCAATCAATTAGTTGCCCACTATTAAATTTGTTTTGCTTGCTGGCTAGGCTGCAATGCTTTCAACTCGATGTTGGCCCAGTAATTGATTGCAGCTCTGTGGGTGTCAAATAGACAGGCATGATTGGTGTTTTATCTCTCTGTGAGTTAGATGCCAGGGCTTGTCTTTTATCTTAAACGCCTTCTATAAGCATCACTCTACGATATGCTGTGTCAGTCTTTTCGAGAAAACGTGATTAAGCAGGACGGCATGTGTGTTTCTTGTGAAATGTGTTTTTCTAGCAAGGATTAAAGTGTTAAGTATTTATATGAAACAGCCTAACCAAAAGATAAGTACTCAAATTTAGTTTCACTTTTTTTATATTACATTATAAAATGAATCAGGTCGAACTACTACTCCTAAGTGATATCTACTCTGTTGAAAATAAACAGTTAGACTCAAAAAAGGAACGTCTTCCTGTGTAGTTGTTTCAGGCAAATCAAAAGCTTATCTCAGAAAACAATACACAACAGAAGATATAGAATCACTCTCAGCCGATGAGTTAATCAAGCTACATGCAAAGTACGACAATTACATTGGTTCACTAATGACTCATGATCTGAGTCGATCTCTCCTGTGCCCATACACAAAAGCTGTGAGTCACGTCTTTTCTGTAGACATTGAAAAAGCACACACATGATTTCGAAAGCAATCCTGTCATTTGTATTTAAATTGGTAAATTAGCTTGCCTTATGTATTACAAGTTTGGCAATTACCTTGCACCTGTGGTAACTTTGCTTCTTACTGGAAGTCATATCGAATTTTCAAAAATAAATTTTACTGCAGAACAAAATGGACAACACTCAGACAACCCCACAGATGAGCCCCGGCCCTGTCTAGACTCAGATTCAAACTGTGACTAAGGCTAAAAACCCTGGCAGAATTGAGGCAGGTAAAAAATGAGCCGAATGGAACAGATCAAAAAAAAAATACAGCTTAAGGCTTTAACAGAAAAGGCTCATGTAACTGACCCGCCAACAACAGCGCTGGCCCCAGCGTCACCAACACCCTCACCACCTCAACAAAGTGAGAGACAAACAACGGAGTCTAATCCAGAAATAACAAAATATATAGTTGGTGGATTTGTTGTAGGATTTGGTTACATCGGGTGCAGGTTATGGAAAAAATACAAACCAAACACTGGAACAGTGTCCAAAATATTAGACACTCTATAAAAGTAAAACCAAAGTCACCACATTACTAACAATGCGAAAACCCTTCGACTCAATTTCCATGCAGTGAATAAATTTATTATTTTAATTTTTATTGCATAAGAAAATGAGGGACACAAAGAACTTAATAAAGCTTGTCTATCACTCTGCTGTAATAAGCGGACTAGCCATTGCTTATTCAATGCTTGGAAAAAGTCTTTTTTAAAATGAGATCAGCAGACTTGAGTAGATTAGACTTTGAAGACAGTGCTAAATTAATAGCAGTTGTAACAGCGTCAATTGCCACAAAAGACTTTCTTGTCAAGCAAGGAATTATTCACTGAAATGTTTCTATGTAAATAAAAAGTATGGCAACTTTATCTGTTATCATGGGAGGGGCCATTGTCCACATCCTGGCATTTAGTGGGTCAAATTATCTCTTTTCAAAAGTGAGTAGAGAAGAATCTGCAGAAGAAATAAGACGTCACAATGAGGTTTCTGAAAAATTGGCACAAGCTCAGCAGGCATACGAGAAGCAAAGAATAGAGAAACGTGATTTCATAATTTAAAAACTCAGACTTGAGATGACGCAATCAGAGAATACTTTCTTGTTACTGGTGAAAACATGTCCACCCCACAGCCAAAACTTAGCAACTACTACCAACCAAGCCCTCAACAAAGAAATGGGGAGATAATCTTTGTTCTAGTAGGAATGACATTTGTATATTTCACAAGAGTTTTATTTTATTGCTAGAAAAAATGAACGAAGCAGACAGAGGGGCTAAGCTATCAAACTTTCCAATTGGCTACTGGAAAGGAAAGACTGCAATAGAAAAATTACATGCTGCTGTAGGTGGCGACCAAATAAAACTGTGGCTGCGAAAACAGGCAATTTGACAAAAATATCTGCCTGTGCCAAAAAAACAAACAAAAAATAAAAACCAACAAGACCTCATTTTGTAAACACTACGCCCAAAGACACCCATCAAATGGATTTATTGTTTCTGCCACATGATACAATAAGAAAGAAGTGTTACAAGTATGCACTAAGTGTTGTTAACATAGCTTCAAGTTACAAGGACGTCGAAGCCATAACTGGCAAAAATGCTAGCATGGTTGCAATAGCATTATCATTGATTTATAGCTGAGGCCCTTTAAAATTCCCCAGGCTTGTGCAAGTCAATGACGGATCTGAATTTAAAGGCACAGTTAATCAATTATTTGCAAAGCATGGAGTGCTGGTTAGACGTGGGATACTGAGAGTGCACAGATCACAGGCAATTGTTGAGATCTTTAATAAACAATTATCAGTGAGACTATTCAGTTACCAGTATTCTAAAGAACTCATGCATGACGTGCGTAACACTGAGTGGGTTAAGAGATTACTTGCTGATGCTAATAAATTAAAAACAAAACCATTAGAGATGGGGCTAAAAACAACAACACCCCTCAAGACAAGTTTGTTTATAAAACAGGTAAGATATCTGTATCAACCAGGTGAGGCAGAGAATGACGTCAGGTGCAGGGCAACTGATCCCATATGGTCTACGTCTGTTCACAATATAAAAAAGTAATTCCCGGTAACACATCGATTTATTATCTGTATGAGCCTGCCCCACAGAGGGCATTTGTCAGAGAGGAATTACAGATTATTCCCGCAGACACTGTTACGCATTTTTAATCATTTCATCAACTAATTCATCAATTAGTTCATCAGCTATTTCTTCAGATAACTTAAGTCTGTAATGACCAGGTGCATAAGCCTTTTCCTAAGTGTAAAACACACGTTTTGTGTCTTCAACTGCAAGTGATTTTTTATGTGTTGGAATCATTTCAAGATTGTGTATATTTGACCTCAGTGTCTTGTTTGGATAATCAGGCATTAGTTCTCCATCTAATACTTGCTTGTAATGTTCATGTTGGATGTCTTTATTTTATTATTTTGCTGTTTTTTTTTTTTTATTCCTTTGGCTTTTGACTGACTGCCTTTCTGGTGAAAAATATAATACATTTTTGATCTCAGTCCAACATACTTAACTACCAGCACTCCATATAGTTCGTCTTTAAACTTCCCATGCACTTTTTTTGTTTTGTTTCTGTACAGGGGGAGGGGGGGGGGTGATCTTTAGGATATCAGACATGACATACATATGTAACTCTGTTTTCATGTCTTTATAAAAGTCATCAGTAGGCAAATCAATAATCATAGAGACAGTGTCAGAGTATAGCAGACGACAGTCAGGATACTTTGGTTTAAAGTAATCATAATAAATTCAGGTATCAATAATTTTGACAACTCAAGTATTGCCATACCAATGAATACTGGCTTGTCCAGTTTAACAATCTTTTTTTAAAAGTATCACTGCATACAATGACGAATGAAACTCTTTATACCCGGTGTACTGTGGCTTACCTGTAAGTTTAATTTCACCTGATTCAGTTGTGACCAGTCTCACATCTTTGCGGTGATGAGGATTTTCCATTGTCTTTCCAAAACAGGCATTAATCATAAGCTAAAAGAAGTCTTTGTCAAATGCAGTGTTGCCATCACTTGCATGAAGGGCTGTGTTCTTCATTATGGAATCTTTCATGAAAGCACACTGGTCAAAGCTTATGCCTCTGTGAATTTGTTTTAGTACTAACCCATGTCTAATGTAAAACTGCAGTAAGCGATAGTGACAAATGTATTTGAATTTGTCATTAAGATTTGGCACAAGTTTGGTGTCTTCTTTTTTCCTGTCAAACTCATTTTCTCAACAGCCAATGGATAATCATTGTGGTAATCATGTAGATGGTATGGGTACTCTATCTATCTATCTATCTATCTATCTATATCCCGTAGTCTTGCCGACCGTTGGGACACCACTGATGACTTCGCAACTGACCAGCTCTCTCCATTCCTCTATGGTCTCTGCCATTCTCAGCGAATCGCCCAGCTTCAGTCCTGTCCACTCTGATATATTGTCCTCCCATCTTTTCATCTGTCTTCCTCTCCTTCGTCCTCCTTGCACAGTGCCTTGCAGGATTGTTTTGGCAAGCCCTGCTGAACGCGTGACATGCCCATACCACTTCAGTTTGCGTTTTCTCACAATAGCTAATAAGTCTTCATAGGGCCCGATGGCTTGCCGGATTCTGCTTCCCACTTCCTCGTTTGTTATGTGATCTCTGTATGATATGCCAAGCAGCCTTCGAAAACATCTCGTTTCAGTGGCTTGTATCCTCCTTTCAAGGTCTGCTGTGAGGGTCCATGACTCGCAGGCATACAAGAGCACCGAGATGACTAAGGAGCGCATCAGTCTGATCTTGGAGCAGAGTGTGATGTTTCTGTCCTTCCATATGGTCTTCAATCTTGTCAGTGCTGTTGTTGTCTGTGCAATCCTGGACAGTATTTCTGGTTTTGATCCCTCATCTGTCACAATGGCTCCTAAGTATTTGAATTTCTTAACTGTTTCCAGTTTTTGGCCTCCAACCATGATTTCAGTGCCAATGCCACTGGCGTTATTGGTCATCAGTTTGGTCTTCTCTGCACTGATTTCCATCCCATATGCAATGGCTGTACTATCCAGCTTTTCCACCAGCTGAGCTAGCTCCTTCTCTGTTCCTGCAAGGCCATCAATGTTGTCCACAAAGCGCAAGTTCGTGATTGTTCTGCCTCCAATACTGACAGTTCCTTCATGATCTTTCAGAGCGTCCATCATGATTCTTTCCAGGAAGATGTTGAAAAGAGTAGGTCAGAGCAAGCAGCCTTGTCTGACTCCAACTGTAGTCCTAAACCAGTTTCTTATTTTGCCATTGAAGCAGACTGCGCTAGTGGCCTTGTTGTAAAGGTTTGCTATGACTTTGATCAGGTTGGCATTGATGTTGTATAGCTTCATGGTGGACCAAAGGGCTGCATGCCACACACTGTCAACCCCTTTCTTAAAATCCACAAAGATGATAGAGGTCCTGCTGGTGCTGGAGGTATCTCTCACATAGAACTCTCAGGTTGAAGATCTGCTCAGTTGTGCTGCGCCCTGGTCTGAAGCCTGCCTGTTCTTCAGCTATGATTTCCTCTGCCTGTGGCTTCAGCCTGTTCAGTAGGATCTTTAGCATGACTTTGCTTGGGTGGGATATAAGACTGATCGTGCAATAGTTCTGGCATTGATGTAAGTTGCCTTTTTTGGGGAGAGTTATTATAAGTGGTTGGGTCCATGGCGTGGGCCAATCCCCTGACTGCCAGATCTTATTGCAGATTGTTAGTAAGTTGTTTATCGTGTCTTCTCCCCCTTCTTGCACTAGCTCTGCAGGGATGTTGTCTGCTCCTGCTGCCTTCCCCTTTTTCAGCGACTTCACTGCAGCCTCTACTTCTTCTCGGAGGATGGGATAGTTGCCATTGTTGGTCACGGGTGGGTTGACAAGTATGCCTGGGTCCCCTGCAGCTCGGTGGTTGTACAAATCTGAGCAGTACTCTGTCCATCTCTTCAGTATGTCTTGGTCTTCAGTAAGACAGTTCCCTTCACTATCTTGAATGATCGAAGAGCGTCCTTGTTTTACACTGGTCAGGTCTTTCACCAGCTGGTATGCTTTTTTTGCTATTATTTTTGTTCAGATTTTCTTCTACGTGTTTACACTGATCTTCAATCCACTTATTCTTTGCCTTTTTCATGCTTTTCTTGATATCCTGGTTAATTTCCCTGTATTGTTTAGCTCCTTCTACATCTGATTTCTTTTTCTTTAATTCTCGACGCTTGTCACATAGAACAAAGATGTCAGCTGTAACCCAAGGTTTCTTTGCTTGTCGGTGTTTGCCAAGGATCTCACTGGCTGTTTGGGTTACAACAGTGTTAAATGTGTCAATCAGTGTGTCCACGTCCGTGTCTTCTGCACCTAGAAGTAGCAGTGGTGCGAATTTTCCTCCTATCTTTGCCTGAAAGGCTTCTGCTACCTCTGGGTCTTTCAGTTTCTCGAGGTCAAACTTGATTCTGGTGGGACCCTGCTTGTTGACCTTCTTTAGGCGGAGTCGGAAGGTCATCATCACTAAGTCATGGTCGCTTCCAATGTCTGCTCCTGGAAAACTTCTTGTCTTGGCAATGTTCACACTGGTTTGGAAGCGTCTCTTCGCCATGATGTAGTCAATTTAGTTATGGTGCTCTCCGTTCGGGCTGTGCCATGTCCACCTTCTGGATGCTTTGTGCGGGCCAAACGTGTTTATCAGCTTTAGATCATTTAAACTGGCAAATTCCAGGGGCCTTAAGCCTCTGTCGTTGGTCTCTGCATTGCAGTAGCGTCCGCATGTGCCTTTCCAGTTCCTAGCAGCATCCTTTCCTATTTTGGCATTCCAGTCTCCCTTCACCACAAGAATGTCTTTCTTCGGGGTCTGGTCCAGAACTTCTTGCAGTTGGTCATGGAAGTCTTCTATTTCCTCATCGCCATATTCTGTTGTTGGGGCATAAACTTGTACAATGGTGATATTAAATGGGGTTGCCCTCAAGTGTATGGTGATAAGCCTACTGGAGACTGGCCGACAACTCATGACGCGTACTCTAGGTCGACTTCATAGATCCAACCTTTCTCATGATTCCGGTCATGACTCATAATACAGTTTTTTTTTAAAAGTCTGTTATATCACACTGTGACAATTTATGCAGACAAAAGTTTTTCAATGGCAATAACTCACACATCGCAAATCCATACAAATTATTGGCATCCACGTATGTAATAAATGACCTTATCCTTGAGGGGCAAGGTCGTCAAGATGTTTGTTGTTGGCTTTGGCATAGTTGTTTGTGGCTATACTAATGCCTCCCCTCAATCCACGTTCTATCATTTCATCCATCATATGATCATACAACAGGTCTATAGATATCTTACTGAATTAAAAAATGCATCGCATGTCATGCCAGGACTAGTTATGTAGCAAACCGGGTCAAGACCATAGTGCAACAAACCCTTTTCAAGATAACTTTCAAATACATCTGCTAGCAAACAAACATCAGTTTTCAAGTACTGATCGTGGTAATCACCAATCGTTTGACACCCAAGTTTATCTCATGCATCAAGACAGCGCTGGTATTCAGAGTCAGAAATACCTTTTCCATTTAGTGTAGATTAAAATGCCTCTTTTGGAGGCAGACTCCTTTCTTCAAACACAACCCAGTGATCAATGTACTCGTAGGGGTAGACACCTTTTTATTAATTAACTCTGGATCAAAATATTTACTTATTATAGGAAAATCTGTCAGACCTTCTGCCAGACTAGCAAGCCCTAAAGACAAATGTTGCATTCAGTCATAAAACGCTAATTTGTTGTCTAGCCTAAACGTCAAGTACTTCTCAATTGTCTGGGCAATGCAACTAATTTTTTTGTATGACTCATCCACAGCACACATGATGATGTGTGCATCATACCTTTTGACCTTGTGGAAAAAGACTGATAGTTTATATCTCTTGGGATATATTTTTAATAGCAAGATACAATTGTTATGTGTAGCACTATGTAACGTCCAGTTATGTGGTCATGTTCACAAACTTTATCATCTTCCATAGGTTGTTCACAAATCCAACATATCACCGCTGTGCCAAAATTTAGTTTGTCTTCTTCTGTCCTCACCAAAGGCATCTGACACTTTTCCAGATACTGTACTACCTGACTATGTAGTTGTCTCATTTCTGTTTAAAACACAGCTGCTGCATTTTTACCCCTATGTTTCCCTCCGACCACCTCGCTATTCTCGTCGCCCTCAACCTACCTCCCCCCAAAAAAACCCAAGCACTTTGTCTCTCGTCACAAACTAAAATCTGTCAACTGAGAGAACTTCTTTGACGAAGCTGTCGACCTTCTCTTGGACCCCGTGTCCTCTCCTGATCTTGCATCCCATTTCGATTCCTCCCTTCGAAAACTTCTAGACACCCATGCCCCTGTCACCGCCTGTTCCATACCCAACCGACTCAACTCCCCCTGACTCACTGACGACATAGCTGAGGCCAAGCATGAGCATCGACAAGTGGAACGCTGCTGGCACTCATCTGACCTCACCGTTCACAGAGAGATCTTCCAAACCACCAGATCCAAAGTCTGCACAATGATCTCCGACTCCAAACGCAAACACCTTCAAAACAAAATCCTTGAATCCACTTCTTCCAAAACCCTCTACGCTACCATGAACACACTCCTAGGCACTTCTAAAGACTCTTCTCTTCCCAACACACAGCAAAGAAGAACTTCCGTCCGCTTTTTCCTCCTATTTCTCCGACAAAATCCAAATTCTGCGCAAGACACTCAACACTCTGCCTTCTCCGCCTTGCCTTCCTGACCCCCTTTTCCGGCACTCCCCTCTCGTCCTTCCGCCCCGTCTCTCAGGATGAAGTCCTCAAGACCATAAAGTCCATGCCTTTCAAAACCTGCCAACTAGACCCCCTCCCAGTTTCCCTCTACCAGGACGGCCTCCCAAAACTTTTGCCCTTCATTACCAACATCATCAACACATCTCTAGAGAATGGCTCCGTCCCCGATATCTTCAAGTCCGCCATCGTCCGTCCTCTCCTCAAAAAACACAACCTCGACCCAAACGAACTCAAGAACGACCGCCCAGTCTCCAATCTTTCTTTCCTGTCCAAGCTTCTTGAGAAGGTTGTCCTCAACCAACTCAACCTCCACCTCGCCGACAACAACCTCCTCAGTCCCTTCCAGTCTGCCTATCGCAAACATCACAGCACTGAAACAGCCCTTCTACATATCCTTAACGACCTGCTTCTCTCCACTAACTCGGGCAACATATCCCTTCTTATGCTACTCGATCTCTCTGCCGCCTTCGACACCATAGACCACTCTATCCTCCTCCACCGCCTTCACCACTCCTTTGGCATCACTGACTCTGCTCACTCCTGGTTTCTCTCCTACCTCTCCGACAGACAGCAGTCCGTCACCATCGACGGCGTCTCCTCCAACCCAGTCAGGCTCTTTTGCGGCGTTCCACAGGGGTCCGTCCTGGGCCCGGTCCTTTTCACACTCTACACCTCCCCCCTGTCCAACATCATCCAGTCTCACCACATACACCACCACCTCTACGCTGACGTCTCACAACTACTAGACAAAGACAAACTCGACAACACTCAGACACTACTGACTCGCATGAAGATGTGAAAAACTGGATGACAGCAAACAAGCTCAAACTGAACGATGACAAAACGGAAGCCATGCTGGTAGGCACTAGCCAGAAACTTCTCAGCTCCCTCCCTCTCCCCACCTTCAACTCGACAGCACCCCCATCTCCCTCTCTGACTCGGTCAAGAACTTTGGCGTTATCCTCGATTCCTCTCTTTCCATGACCAGCTTCGTCTCTGCCGCGGCCCAGGCATGTTATTTCCACCTCCGCCGCATCAGTCAGATCAGAAATACCTCACTACCAAAGCGGCCACCAAACTCG
The DNA here is from genome assembly GCA_036245525.1 of Semisulcospira habei. NCBI lineage: Eukaryota > Metazoa > Mollusca > Gastropoda > Semisulcospiridae > Semisulcospira > Semisulcospira habei. The sequence continues at coordinate 132,703,539 of BTPG01000003.1, read as the reverse complement.
CTGACTCTCTCATGTTATCTTGCATCGACTACTGCAACTCTCTCCTTTCCGGCCTTCCTCACTCCACCACTCTCACTCTCCAGCTGGTCCAGAACAATGCTGCCCGCCTCGTCCTCAGAAAGAAAAAATCCGACCACATCACTCCCATGCTCAAGCTCCTTCACTGGCTCCCCATCCCCCAACGCATTCAATACAAGATTCTGTCTCTCTACTACAAATCCCCTGAACAACTACGCTCCTGCCTATCTCTCCAACTTACTTCACCCATACACTCTTCCCCGCTCCCTCCGCTCGTCCTCCGACCCTCTCTGCCTCCTCATCCCCCGCACCAAACTCAGCACTTTCGGCCCCGCTCCTTCTCAGTATACGGTCCATATACCTGGAACTCCCACTCTCTCTCCATCAGAAACACTCGCTCTCCTCCTTCCAGTCCGCCCTCAAAACTCACCTCTTTCAACAGTTCTAGCACTCTATCACCACACTCCCCACCCCAAGCTGACCATCGTAATGTTTTTTTCACTATTTGTGTTACGTGAGTAATTGTCTAAAGCGTGCGCATGTGTGTGCGAGTTGTGAGTGCGCGCTTAGAGTTATAATTATTATAAGATAAGCGCATTATAAATACTGTATTTATTTTATTTATTATTTAACAGGTTCTGTATGCTCACCGTCTGACCTAACTAGAATGTATCCGAAAGAACACACCACTTGGTCACTCAACTTTACAGTCTTTGGTAATAATTCTGGAACAGAACCCTCATATATTACAACCAGTCATTCAAAATCAGCATACACTACAAACGGCAGCTTTTGCTGATTCCCATAGTTTTTAAAATATACCTGACTACCAGGATCTGGGTACGTAAGTATTTTTTTAATGTCATCAGCTGACCTACTTTTCTGGACGTGTTTTTGTGCTACTTTAATAGAAGAAAACCTTTGTAAACATATCTTACACACTTCCTGTTTGCCATTGTGTTTTGATACATGCCCATGAATTAGACGTGACATACTCCTGATAATTGTGTAGTGAACGTTCTCTTCATCACCGGAGGTTATAAGCAGAATGTCAACATGCTTAATTTCTGGCTGCCAGTAGGTGGGGGCAAGTGGTGATACTCTAATTGGTTGTAACTTGATAAGAGAGTCATTATGCCATACATACACATTTACAGAAATATCAGGATTTAGTTTTTTCAAACAACTCTATATCCTACACCTTAACGGGGAAATCTATACCACTGAAATTGAGATCGTTTACAAATTTGGTATAGTTAGGTACACGATCAGGTCTTGTTTTTACAAAGTATAGTTTGGCAAGCACACACCACATAAAACAGAGATTATCTTTGTTCTGAATATTGACAACAGCCTTTTTGTTTGCAATCTCAGTTGGCAGTGGCAATCATGATTTGCCTAATATAGGATAATATCTTGACTGCTTTAGTTGTAGTTCATGTACATAACATTCATGCCAACCAGACCCCTTCATTCTAGCTCTGTCAATTGCTTCAAGGAAGTCAGACAACAGTCTGTCTCTAAACACTTTCTCCAATTTCTCTTTCGAATAGACAGTGTGTTGTCTTGTTGATATAAATGGGACATTAACTTCACCATCTACCCTGTTAAATTCTATTTTAGCAACAACCTGAATCTTTACACTGCCTGAAAGAAGATTAGCTTGTATGACAGAAAAAATATCTTTCTATCGATTCATAAACATCGTAACTATTGGATATAGGCAAGTCTGTTGTGTGAAACACACGTTTCTTAAGCTTGGAGAGCTTAAAAGGCTTTGGGTGTTGTCATCATTTTATTTTTCCGAACAAAAATAAAAATAGAATAAAATGTACACCTTGTGTAATACCACTTCATTGACTGTAACACCTATGGTAAACAGATACAGTTTGCTCAATTGATCATGTATGTGATCACACATTGTCTCAAACAGTCCTGGTGGTTATCATCTACTTCAAAAGAATGTGTCTTATTTTCAGCAGTCAAGCACTCTGTAAATGGTAGCCCATCAATATATTCCAAAGATACATTATATGTCACATATATCACTGCTGATGCAAGCGGTGTTAAGCCAGGATTCTCAACATATGCTTTTGTCCGATCAAAGTGATAAATAGTTCTGAAGCAGACTGCTTGCGCCGCTTGCCTGTCTGTCATTTTTATTGGCCAAAACAGAAATAAAAAATAATTTACTAATCCATACCCTGTGGGCTGATCTGTCTTTAAGATAAAATTTAGATGATTAGTCAATTTCAGTTTGTTTTTTACAATGTCTCGTTCATGTTTGCTGGGTATAACATCGTTTTCTCTGAGACAGTCTTCAAGCTGTCATGATCCTTACAGCAAAACAAACAGATAAACTTTAGTTGCTCTTGAAAATCTTTCAGTACAGCATTATATTTTTGAGTGAGAATCCAGACACTGACATTTGCATGTCTGCCACTGAAGGCATGTTCTGCCAATGTGTTTCTCTTTTTGTCAATGTCTTTTTCTGCAGAGCAATCATCAACAATAAACAAAGTTGGCTGCCCTTCAAATTGCTTGTAAAAATACTGCAGGTAGTTGGTCATTCTTTTTCCCAGGGTCGACTAAATAAATGTTGTTGTCAAACCAAATGAATAAACGGTTGTGATAAGCTTTGTTGTGTTTGACAGTAGGACAGAATATCACAATGTTTTCAAAATGATGGATATATCTTGTTTGTAAGAGGTCAAGAAAATATTTAGTTTTCCCAAAACCTGTGGTACCACAAGACAAACCACAGTGTGGGTCGAGTGTCATCAAGTTAATTTTAATACTAATTATAATTTTAATACACAGCATCACTTAGTCTGCTTTCTTTAATGTTTAGTTGTGTGTCATAAATCAGATAAAAATATATATTTATTGCTCCGCTTGTGCCTCCTGTTTCAGTCTTTTTCTTGTATTTGGATTGATATGCCGTCACTGCCATTTTCGACAGTACAACCTGAACCATGTAGGTAGTCCTCGTCTATACTACGCAGGTCTAGCCAGAGTGCATATTTTTTATGTCAGGTATTGACCAATTCTTACGTCATACGGATGTAGATCTTTGCATGCCATGTTTACAGGTTGTTCTCTAAGTCTTCCACCTACCCATTTTGTGATCTCGTCGTAGTGTTGATAAGGTAACATTCCTGATGCGTAGACTTGATTAGGATGTCCTTCGATTGTACAAGATAAATGTGTAATTTTTAGATTGTAAATTTTTCTGACTCCCTTTTGAATTGATTCTTTCGGTTCAATAAACAACATAAGTATACCTTTCAGTGACCTAGCAGGTGTATTCAGATTGATATTCCACATTGGATCACATTTGTCTTTGTGCATTAAACTGTGTCTTAACACACGGTCATAATAAATTGAAAGACTTGACTCATACTGATTTTTTATGAGCCTAGCTAGTTCAGTTTCTGTGACAATTTCATATTCCAAAGAGATGTTAGAGATCTTATATGTTGCATCTGTGTCAGTTGTTCTAATAAATTTGGAGTAGTCATTAAAAGTTAGTTCAAACCTCAGATGGTCATTTAGTGCTCCTTGATAATATGGCAAATACGCTGTTAGGATTTTAAATTCAAGTGGAACATAAATCTGTTTTCATATGTTTCAGCAAAAAAAACGTCCTCACTTTCTGATGTTGATTTGTATCCTACATCGATTCTAAGTTTGGCAACATTATTACACTGTATGATTGGTAAACATGGTCTTCTCTTTCTTCTCTTGTGAGCCAAAGATCTTTGTAGCAGTAAAATACATCAGCATCATCTAGACTAAACACTTCCTGGCCTTCAAGTTTAACTTTAATAGTTCTAATAATTGCTCTGCCAAGGTTGTCAACTAGTGTTCTGTTTGCGTCTGATTCTGATAAATTTCTATATTAAAAGTGTAGTGTCACCTCACCCCAGCCTTCGACACCAAATTCTGTAGTGTCGCTGACCGTGTGCAATGTTTGTGTGACCAGTGAATGTGTATGCAAATGTTTGCTCGTGTCATGATGCCAAGTTCACACACACATGCACAGTCACTCGCACTCGATACTAACTACAATAAGACATGTGAAACGAAGATTGCATTTCGTATAGACTATATTGCAGTACAGGCTAATAGTGATAAAGCGACAACAAATGCCCCGGCATGAGGCCGTTTGAGAAAAATATATTCTCTGCTGGTCACAATGTCATCAGACGTTACTACAGTAGCGCAGCACAGTACTAATATCTAAGTTGTGTCTCTGAAAGAATGACAAAGTCTAAACAAAAGAGAATCTAGTAAAATAACTAAGTCGGAGAGGCCATTAAATAGAAAGCCTCGGCAAAAATGACAAAGTCCAAAGTGCCCTTTATAAAAGAAAGTCTATAAAAGTAGCTAAGTCAGAGAGGCCTTTGGTAAAAGAAGACCTGTACAAAAATGACTAAGTCCAAAGCGCCCTTTGTAAAAGGGAAGCCTCAGAAAACGACAGAGTCCGAGGCGCCTGTTACAAAAGAAGAGCCCCAAAAAATAACAGAGTCCAAAACGCCCTTTGTAAAGGGAAGCCTCGGAAAAACGACAGAGTCCGAGCCGCCCGCTATAAAGGATAACTATCTAAGAAAAATGGCAGAGTCCAACAGGTCGTTTGATAAAGGGAAGCCTCGGAAAAACGACAAAGCCCGAGACGCCCGTTATCAAAGAAGACTCCAGGAAAATGGCAAAGTCCGAAGCGCCCCTTGTAAAGGAAAACCTCGGGAAAATGGCAAAGTCCGAACCGCCCGTTATAACTAACTATCTAGAAAAATGGCAGAGTCCAAACGGTCCAAAGGGAAGCCTCGGAAAAATGACAAGAGCGAGACGCCCGTTATTAAGGAAGACTCCCCCCAAAAATGGCTAAATCCGAAGCGCCCTTTGTAAAGGGAAACCTCAAAACAAAACGGCAGAGTCCGAGGCGCCCGTTACAAAGTCAGAGCCGCCAGAAAAATGGCAAAGTCCCAGGACTCGAAAAAAAAAAACACCACAGAGTCCGGGATTCCCGTTCAAAGGAGGGCTCAGAAAAATGACAGAGTCCAAAATGCTGGTTTGTAGAACTCTGGAAAAAACGGCAAAGTCGAAACAGCAACTGTAGAAACAGTCGTGGGTAACAACCGCTCAAATCCACCTATCTCCGCAGACCAGGTACCACACCGCGATCTAAGCCTAAGGTGCCGACCGCAGCGGGAGCTTTCGCTAGCCGAAAACTGACGAGTACCGAAAAGTGGCTCGCCCGACCAAAATCATTACGTGTTACAAAATGGTGAAGCACTCTTCCATGCGATAGAACATTACTTTCCTAGCTGAAAACGCTTTTGTCAGTTCTGAAACCATTACCAACAGATAGAGCACTTCAAACCCTATATTGTAGAAAAATCCTCTTGCAGATGAAAAATAGTACTTTTACAAGACTACGTAATTAACAACCCAAATCCAACAAATCTCTTGTCAGGGGAAAATACTTCGCAGTAACCATCTGTCTGGCACCACAGCAGAGGTCTGGAAGGGAGGGAGAAAACGACACTAGGCAAGGTGCGGTCACTGAGTACAACATCTGGCCTTTGTCTAAACGTTCTGCTGTGCTACACAGCCTTGCCTCTTACTACTGGCGGTACAAATGTACACACTAAATTCCAAGCTTGCAGGAAACAGAAATAGCTGAACTACGTAAGCCTCACCGAGCCGTGAGCACACTCGGACTACACAACCAGAGAAGAAAAATAATACGATAAAAAAACGTGTCCAAGGCATTTTTTACCACACTACCCCACCCCCCCCCCCCCCCCCCCCGCTTCCTCAGCGATTGTCCTCAATCGGAAAAGACATACTATAAACACAGTGGTAAAAATGACTACATCAACAACCAAGGCATGCTATCAAAAAAACACGCACAAAAATCAATTCAAGTATTGGTTTACAAGTCGCTTCACGACAAAACCCAGTTCTTACCAACTTGAATTTTCATACGGCAACACAATAAAAAAAAAAAATCTCCGTTGCAACAACCAAAAAAACACCTGACTGACTTCAAATACCATGATACCACAGGTATTGTAAACGATTACAATCAATCATTATCTCACACTTCAAACAACAAAACCAAAAATCAAAACCTAAGCACCTTCATGCACAAAACATCAACTAAAACGACGGTTACATCAACAAAACGTATGCCGTTACAAAGCACACAAAACAAACATAAAAAAATTAATGCATTAAAAAAACCGACACACCCATTTTAATGTGACAGTCACTACAACACACTGGTCCCAAAAGGATCCACCCAGGTAAAACAAAACACCTGGTAAGAGAATGTCGTCGACGAACCTCAGGTGTGCCATCTGACGCAGGTACATGAAAAAGAAATCCGACCAACAAAATAAAACAGAAATCAAACTACAACACTACTAAGCATGCTGATATAGATTCGATAGATACGATTACATAATAACCAATATAAGCAAGAAAGAAAGAAAGACAAATATTCAGTACACAAACAACCACGTCATGCAAAACAAAAAAAACTCGTCCAGCTGCAAACAGAAAAAAAATAAGGACGTATATAAAGCACGCGGTAGTACCCGTAAATCGATCTAACCGTAGACGTCGGCGAAAGTCCTTGAATAATCTAACTGTTCACTGAAAAAGTCATGTCACGCACGTTGATTTTTCTTCTGGCTACCAAACTAAAGTTTTCCAAATCTTGTCCGAAGGAATCACTTGCTTAATTCTACAAGTCCTGCAGTGTTTCTCTTCTTTTTCTAACTTACCACATTATTTACACTACACATTTACACTAACAAATTTCGTGGTCTTGGACGTCGCGATGAAGGTCCTTGGTCCTGAAGCGTTGGTTGTCTTGCGGGGCGCGGGCCACCGTGCTTCCCCGGCTCCTAGTCTTCTTCGGCCGGGCGCGGGCTATACCCTGCCTCCCGGACTTGTGCCACAGGAACTCACTCTGTCTACCCTGGGTCATGAAGAGGCTGTTTTCTCCAATCTCTTCTTCCTCTCACGAGTCTTCTGAAACGATTCCAATTCCATTGCGAGGGTAACAGCCCTCTCCACGGATGTCGTCCTCCCTTGCCGCACGTTTCGCTCAAGCTCTGTGTCGTTCATGGAGTCAAAGAACGCCTCTAGCGTTAACTGGTCCCATAGAGCGGCATAGGCTCGCAGGGGTGTGTCTTGCGTACGGTCCTTTTCCAATCCTGGGCGAGTTCAGTCAGTGACTCTCCCCTTTTATTGAGTCTAGTTTTCAGTTCTTCTCTGTGAATTTCCGTCTGGTGATCTGGTTCGAGTCTGACTTCAGAGCTTGAACGAGGGCCCGGTAGTCACACTACTGCTCTTCGGGCAGAAGTCAGCTAATACGCTCACTGCCAGGTCTCTTAGACTCGTCGCCGGCTCTGTTGCCATCTCTTCCTCATCCCACTGGTTCATTTTGGCAACCATCTCGAATTGTACTCGAAAGTCATGGAAACTTGACTTCCCGTTGTAGATCGTGTCTTTCTTGGCTTTCCTAGGGTGTTGTTCTCGTACTCGGTTCACATCATTGAAGTTCGCAAGTGGCCATCGGTAACCCGTGCAGCCTCGGCCTGTACTCAGGCTCGTCCCTGCACCCCCGCCACCAGTGGAATTTTCCGGGAGACATCCTTCGTCTCCCTCCACTGTGGATCTTACCGACGACGTGCCGATACGTTTCGCACCACTGTCCAGGTCCCTGGCCCCTTTCCTGGGGCCAAGAGTTGCGCGCCCGGGTGACCTGTAAACCCATAGTGGAACAGGCGGTGTGTTCCTCCCGTTGGTACCAGTCGCGGTTCGGGCAAGTGCAGTGGAGCTCGTTCTTCGGCATGAGCTCCCCTCATTTCGCGCCGATCTTTTACTCCAATGGCTTGAAACCGAGTCCCCTTCTTCCTCACTACTCTCATCACCCGCCCTGGGCATGTCGAACTCTCGAGGATGACGGCCTATCTCTTCCTCTGCCTTCATGACCGGCAGGTATGACGTCTTGGTCCGGTTCTTCAATATCTGCTCGTGTTAGATGGTCGCTGGTACGTCTGCTCACACCGAAGGTTTTCGGTTTCGCTGCGTAGTCTACAGCGTCAGCGTCTGGGTATGTTCCCCCGGTAGTGTCTGTTGCCGCTTTTCCCATTCGCTCCAGGATGGTACTCAGCACGGCGATCTGCTTTTCCATCTCTCGTCGTCGTTTCCTATTTTGCTCCGCTAATTCCCGCTGTCTGTCACATGGCGTACTGGCGGTCACTCCTGCGTGCGACCGCCCAACTCCACTGTCTTGGTATAATGGCGTCTGCCCCTCCATCACCCCGACTGTTGCGCTCATGCCTGGATGGGAAATACTGATCCCTTCCCTATCGGGGACGTATGCCTCGTAATCTTCCACGTCGGAATCCGCCGAAGACATGCCGCCAACTAACAACTGTCACTGAAGTTCGTCGGCGATGTAGCTTTCCTCTGGGGTGTATGCTACACAGAGGTCTATTCCAATTCAGAGTCCGCTGCTGCTTTTCCCATCCGCTCCAGGATGGTACTCGGCTTTTCGATCCGTTTCGCTGCTGCCGCTATCGACTTCTTGCTGTTCTTTCTACTATACCCTGGTCTGCGGTTTCTAAAAAACTACTATTAGTACTATCACTACTTCTCTATCAATAAAGTTTAAAAAAAAAAAATCAAAGACAAACAATTACAAGTATTTCCGCCTCGAGCCGAAGCTCCACATAGGTCTAGGCCAAGACAGAGTCCGCTCCCCACGTTTTAGGGACAAGTGAAACTCACTGGTCTTCCCTCAGACGGTATCAACAAGCAACATAAATAAAATAAAACGTAATTAATCAGTAAGTATACTGCGGACCGCTAAGTACTAGAGACCTAACACGCTACTCTTATCAGCCCGACCTGAAAATACCATGCACCAGCCTAATCCCACTTTTGCACACCAACTTATGTAGTGTCGCCTCACCCCAGCCTTCGACACCAAATTCTGTAGCGTCGCTGACCGTGTGCAATTTTTGTGTGACCAGTGAATGTGTATGCAAATGTTTGCTCGTGTCAGGATGCCAAGTTCACACACACAAGCACAGTCACTCGCACTCGATACTAACTACAATAAGACATGTGAAACGAAGATCGCATTTCGTATAGACTATATTGCAGTAAAGGCTAATAGTGATAAAGCGACAACAAATGCCCCGGCATGAGGCCGTTTGAGAAAAATATATTCTCTGATGGTCACAATGTCATCAGACGTTACTACAGTAGCGCAGCACAGTACTAATATCTAAGTTGTGTCTCTAAAAGAATGACAAAGTCCAAACAAAGGAGAATATAGTAAAATAACTAAGTCAGAGAGGCCATTAAATAGAAAGCCTCGGCAAAAATGACAAAGTCCAAAGTGCCCTTTATAAAAGAAAGTCTATAAAAGTAGCTAAGTCAGAGAGGCCTTTGGTAAAAGAAGACCTGTACAAAAATGACTAAGTCCAAAGCGCCCTTTGTAAAAGGGAAGCCTGGGAAAACGACAGAGTCCGAGGCGTCTGTTACAAAAGAAGAGCCCCAAAAAATAACAGAGTCCAAAACGCCCTTTGTAAAGGGAAGCCTCGGAAAAACGACAGAGTCCGAGCCGCCCGCTATAAAGGATAACTATCTAAGAACTACAGAACTGTCAGTCTGATAAGTCACCCTAGCAAAGTAATGCTTAGAATCATTCTCAACCGCCTCAAAACTTTCGCCGAGGAACTGCTGGCAGAAGAACAGGCTGGCTTCAGAGTTGGAAGAAGCACTGTAGAGCAGATTTTCAACTGCCGCGTCCTGATCGAGAAACATCTGCAGCATCAGCGCGAACTCTACCACAACTTCATTGATTTCAGGAAAGCATTTGATCGCGTCTGGCACGACGGACTCTGGCAAGTCATGAGATCGTTCAACATAGAGGAGGGACTGATCCAAATGATAGAAGCGCTTTACAAGAACGCCTGCAGCGCGGTTCTACTTAACAATCAGTCAGGCGAGTTCTTCAGGACGACGATCGGTGTCCGTCAAGGATGCCTGCTCTCTCCTGTCCTTTTCAACATATTCCTGGAGAAGATCATGCAGGAAACCCTCCACGACCACCATACTTCAATCTCTATTGGTGGCAGATCCCTGTGCAATCTTCGATTCGCAGACGACATTGACCTCATGGCAGGCAGCAATAGTGAGCTCCAAAACCTGACAGACAAACTTTCAAGTAGCGCAGGGTCTTATGGCATGGAGATCAGTACGGATAAAAGCAAAGTGATGATCAACACCACAAGCGACAGCAGCAGCAATATTCACATGAATGGCCAGAAGCTAGAAGAGGTCAATAGCTTCAAGTACTTGGGAGCCACCCTGTCCAAAGACGGTAGTTGCATAGCAGAGATCCGTATCAGGATAGGTACAGCAACATCCGCAATGGCCAGGCTGGACAGGATATGGCGAAGTAACTCCATCAGCTTCACCATCAAGTACAGGCTTTACAAGTCCCTCGTAGTGTCTATTCTACTCTACGGCTGTGAGACTTGGACACTGCTTGCAGACTCAGAAAAGAAAGTCCAGGCCTTTGAGAACAAGTGCCTGAGGAAGTTGCTCCGCATCTCGTACCGCGAGCACAAGACCAACGAATATGTACGGAGCATCGTCACTTCCCTGGTGGGCCCACATGAACCCCTTCTGGCAACTGTGAAACGGCGCAAGCTTGCTTGGTTTGGCCACGTGACCCGACACAACACCTTGTCCAAGACTATCCTCCAAGGCACTCTCGAAGGAAGTCGTCGGCGAGGTCGTCAGAGAAAGAGTTGGGTCGCAAACATAAAAGAATGGACCGAACTCGAGATGCCAGACTTGCTTGCCACCGCCCAAAATAGAACTCAGTGGAGAGCACTGTCTGTTGCTGCTGCCTTTCAGTCCCCCCAACGCCCAGTTCGGGCAAGGGACTGATGATGATGATGATGATCTAAGAAAAATGGCAGAGTCCAAAAGGTCCTTTGATAAAGGGAAGCCTCGGAAAAACGACAGTCCGAGACGCCCGTTATCAAGGAAGACTCCCTCCAAAAATGGCTAAGTCCGAAGCGCCCTTTGTAAAGGGAAACCTAAAAAAAACGGTAGAGTCCGAGGCGCCCGTTACAAAGTCAGAGCCGCCAGAAAAATGGCAAAGTCCCAGGACTCGAAAAAAAACGACAGAGCCCGGGATTCCCGTTCAAAGGAGGGCTCAGAAAAATGACAGAGTCCAAAATGCTGGTTTGTAGAACTCTGGAAAAAACGGCAAAGTCGAAACAGCAACTGTAGAAACAGTCGTGGGTAACAACCGCTCAAATCCACCTATCTCCGCAGACCAGGTACCACACCGCGATCTAAGCCTAAGGTGCCGACCGCAGCGGGAGCTTTCGCTAGCCGAAAACTGACGAGTACCGAAAAGTGGCTCGCCCGACCAAAATCATTACGTGTTACAAAATGGTGAAGCACTCTTCCATGCGATAGAACATTACTTTCCTAGCTGAATACGCTTTTGTCAGTTCTGAAACCATTACCAACAGATAGAGCACTTCAAACCCTATATTGTAGAAAAATCCTCTTGCAGATGAAAAATAGTACTTTTACAAGACTACGTAATTAACAACCCAAATCCAACAAATCTCTTATCAGGGGAAAATACTCCGCAGTAACCATCTGTCTGGCACCACAGCAGAGGTCTGGAAGGGAGGGAGAAAACGACACTAGGCAAGGTGCGGTCACTGAGTACAACATCTGGCCTTTGTCTAAACGTTCTGCTGTGCTACACAGCCTTGCCTCTTACTACTGGCGGTACAAATGTACACACTGAATTCCAAGCTTGCAGGAAGCAGAAATAGCTGATCTACGTAAGCCTCACCGAGCCGTGAGCACACTCGGACTACACAACCAGAGAAGAAAAATAATACGATAAAAAAAACGTGTCCAAGGCATTTTTTACCACAAAAGCAAGGCATGCAGTACCAGAACAATAACGTCACTGGGGCCTAGGTTTGGAAACTTGACAGTAAGAGTTTGGTTTTGATGTATTTTGCTAGGATTGTTTGTGATGAGGTTTGATTGCCTAATGCCCTTAACACCAAAAGGTTCACGCAGATTTCTGTGTGGTCCTAACTTCGATCCATGAGGAGATGTCATTTTATTATGAAAAAACAAAACAAAAAACAATGGCAGCGGGAGGATTTAATCATGAAGATTTTGAAATGGTTGTCATGGATAACTTTGGTAGTACAACAGTTATGACAGGAATGGGGACAGTATGTATCACAAACTGTTAAAAGACAAAGTAAACTCATTTTATGATAGTGTTGGTGCCTGCCCAGATGTAATAGATTGTAATCAGTTTGAATATGATAAAGATCACTTATTTGTAAATACAGGCAGAGGGAATGTGGATCTAACTCATAAAAACAACCCTGCTGGGTTTAGAGCTTTAAGTACAATTAAAGGCGAAGTCAGTGGTAATACTGGGTTGGCAAGGTACCTTGGAATGGGGGGGGGGGGGGGCATTCCTGGGCCGCTTGCGCCTCTTTTACCACCACTAATTGTTAGTGCGCTTCATGACGTGCAAACAAGGTTGCCAACAGGACAAGAAATTGAAATTAACAAAATAAACAGACTGTCAGAAATAGCAAACAATGTAGAACAAGAAACCTCATTTACTGGTGATGTGGGATTTAATGGGGTTAAATAAAACACTGCAATCAGTCAGAGGTGAGTTGGTAAATAATATAGCCAAACTAGGTGAGCTTGATAATCAAATACAAAGAGAAAAGGAAAAACTAGTTACACCTGATAAAGAGAATTGTGACACAGAAATAAAACAAAGTATAGAACACAGATTAAATGATTTGCAGATAGAAAGATCAGCGTGGCTAGAAGGGATTAGTATAGGAAAAAAAAACCTGAAAACATAGGTCAACAGGATTAGAGAAACTATTCAAAAAATACTTCATGAAGACACAACTTTGACTGAGAGATTGTAAACACTGTTCAGAGAGAAAGGTATCACTAGTGCAAGTTTAATTACTGGTCTTGGATTTATTATCAGTACTGTTGTGATGGCTGTTACTGGTGGCGGTGGTAGCGCCTCCAGCCCCAGGCCCTCTGGTACCGTCATACCCAAAAGATTTACAAACATGGGTAAAGAAACAACTAACATATTTCAGACTTGCTTAAGAAAATGGCTGTAAAAGCAATGGATGCTTTGCTGGCATAATAGAGAGAGAGAGAACAATAGAGATTAGAAAAGCATCAAAATCAATAATGCAGCATTGACCGATAAATCAGACCATTTTTGATAATAAACCCATTGACCCCCCATCACCTCCCCATCATCACCAAATCACCCTGTTAATTTTTTTTAAAACGTGACCATGATCGATGTGGCATTATTGATTTTGATATTTTTAAATCTCTATTCTCTATTGTTCTCTTTCTACGTCTGTACATACTGAAATGTACATTTTAAGAGTTTAATTATAGCTTCAAAAATTAATATAAAATAATATTATAATAAAATGAACCAAGACCTCGACGTTGGTGACATAGTCACTCCAGTGAATGCTGAGGATGGTACGCAGGCAGTGCTGGTGAAAGCGTTCGAGGAGTCGTAGTTGGCTGCGGTAGAGGGCCCAGGACTCGGAACCATACAGCAGGGTGGTGAGGACCACAGCTCTGTACACGCTGATCTTGGTGCCTGTTTTCAGCTGTTGATTGTGCCACACCCACTTGAAAAGTCGCCCGAAAGCGCTGTTCGCTTTTGCCAGCCTGCTGTCAAGCTCCTTGTCCAGCTTGGCGTCCGACGTGATAATGCAGCCAAGGTAAGTAAACTGGTGCTCTGACTTTAGTTCAGACTCGCCAATGGTGATGTGAGGAGGGCGATACACTGTCTTGGGTGCCGGCTGATGGAGGACCTCTGTCTTTTTCAGACTGACCTCGAGTCCAAAGAGCTGGGCAGCATCTGCGAAGCAGGACGTGATGCGCTGCAGGGCTCTCTCTGTGTGTGCAACGAGGGCAGCATCATCAGCAAAAAGCAGCTCACGAATCAGTTGGTCTAGGGTTTTCGTGTGGTCCTGCAGTCGTCTGAGGTTGAACAGGCTGCCATCGAGACGATACCTGATGTACACTGCATCGTCATCATCGAGGTCCACTGTGGCCTGCTTCAACATCATGCTAAAAAAGATGGTGAAGAGGGTCGGTGCCAGCACGCAGCCCTGCTTTACGCCGTTGAGAATAGGGAATGGTTCTGAGAGGTCATTATTGAGTCTGACCTGGCCTTGCTGGTCCTCGTGTAGCTGGACAATCATGTTGAGGAACTTTGGGGGACAGCCAAGTCGCTCCAGGATCTGCCACATGCCTTGCCTGCTCACAGTGTCGAACGCTTTTGTTAGGTCGACAAATGTTACGTACAGCCCTTTGTTCTGCTCGCGGCACTTCTCCTGTAGCTGTCTCAGCACAAAGACCATATCGGTGGTGCTCCTGTTTGCTCTGAAGCCACACTGGCCCTCTGGGAGTTGGTCTTCTGCGATGGCAGGTACCAGCCGATTCAGGAGCAGCCTTGCAAGGATTTTCCCAGCAATGGACAGCAGGGTAATTCCCCGATAGTTGGAACAGTCAGACTTCTCGCCTTTGTTCTTGTACAGAGTGATAACGACTGCATCACGGAGATCTTTTGGTAGTGTTCCTTCCTCCCAGCAGCAGAGAAAGAAGTCATGGAGCTTGTTGTGCAGTGCTGTGCCTCCATGTTTCCAGATCTCTGGTGGTATTCCATCAATGCCTGCTGCTTTGCCACTCTTGAGCTGGTGGATGGCTGTGAGGGTCTCTTCAGCGGTGGGCGGTTCGTCCAATTCAACCTTTACTGGGAGGTGTGGGATTTGTAGGACGACTGCTTCTTGAACAGTGCGCTCAGCGCTGAAGAGGCTCTGAAAGTATTCCGACCAGCGGTTCAAGATTAAGGTATTATCTGTGAGGAGTGCCTGGCCATTCGCGCTTCGCAGGGGACTTTGTACCAGGTGCCTGGGGCCATACACTGCTTTCAGTGCTTCGTAGAAGCCCCTGTAGTCACCATTGTCAGCACAAAGCTGGGTCCTCTGTGCAAGTCTGGTCCACCACTCATTCTGGAGATCTCTGAGCTTGCGCTGGAGACTGCTGCAGATGAGGCGGAAGGCAGACTTCTTCACAGGGCAGGAAGGCTGGGCTAGGTGGGCCTGATGGGCGGCTCCTTTTTTTGCTAGGTGTTCCTGGATCTCTACATCGTTTTCGTCAAACCAGTCTTTGTTCTTCTTTCTGGCGAAACCCAAGACTTCTGCAGAAGATTTTGCAATAGCAGTTTTCAGTTGTTCCCAAAGTGTTTCAGGGGAGGAGTCTACTGGGTCCGCTGTGTCTTTGAGCCTGCGCTGTAAATCTGTCTGAAAGGCGGCTTTCACATCGTCATGCTGAAGGCTGGCAACATCAAGCTTTTTCTTGGGGGGCCCCCATTTCTTGGGTTTTGGCCTGAAGTGGAGCCTGAGTTTGCAGCGGACAAGGCGGTGGTCAGTGTGGCACTCTGCGCTGGGCATCACTCTGGTGAGGAGGACGTCACTGCGGTCCCTATGACGCACTAGGACATAGTCGATAAGGTGCCAGTGTTTGGAGCGAGGTGGTCTTTCGACTGTCCTTTTGCTGAAAAGTAGTGTTGGTGATGACCAGTTGCTGCTCCGCACAGAACTCCAACAGTAGGCGGCCATTGTCATTGCAGTTCCCCACGCCATGCTTGCCGAGGACTCCTTTCCAGGCTTCAGAGTCCTGGCCCACTCTGGCGTTGAAGTCGCCAAGGATGATGACTTTGTCGTCTGCAGGGGTACTCTGTAGGAGGCTGCGCAGGTCAATGTAAAACTTGTCCTTTTCAGCAGGCGGGTTGGGGAGTACACACTGAGAAGGGTGACGTGTTGCTGGTGTCTCAGTGGGAGGCGCATGGACATGATGCGGTCTGAGTGGCCCGTTGGTAGGTTTTCCAGCTTAGTCGCAATGGATGTCTTGACCATGAAACCCACACCTGAGAGCCGTCTTTCTGATGCAGGCCTGCCTGACCAGTAGAGGGTGTACCCAGCACCAAGTTCTTGGAGGCTGCCTTCGTCAGGAAGGCGTACTTCGCTGAGCGCGGCGATGTCGATGTTTAACCTCCGCAATTCATGGGCAATGAGGGCAGAGCGACGTTCAGGGCGTCCGCTGTCTGCTTTGTCGAGCATGGTTCGGACGTTCCAGCATGCTACGTTGAGTCCGGTCGTTGTCGTCATGAGAGTGGATCCGTTATTCTTTCTTGTTTTTTGACTGCATGAGAAGATGCCCGTTGACCGCAGCTAGCCAACTGGGGTTGTGAGGGGACGAGCTTTGGTTAGGCCACCGCTATGACAACATCACTCGGCACACCCTGAACGACCAAGCAGCCTTCTCTAGGGACAGCACTGCTTGCTCCACACGGAGAGGGGCCTAGATACTATTAAATT
Organism: Semisulcospira habei; assembly: GCA_036245525.1. Lineage (NCBI taxonomy): Eukaryota > Metazoa > Mollusca > Gastropoda > Semisulcospiridae > Semisulcospira > Semisulcospira habei. Next base: position 132,686,974 of record BTPG01000003.1, on the reverse strand, counting down.
AAAAACAATATCACCAGGACCATTAGGGTCAGAAATAAAAACAGCCCCGCCACCACTGGCGCCAGACACAAGCTTATTTACAAAAAGGTGAGATATTTATATCAGCCCAGTGAGTCTGAGAATGACGTGAGGCATAGGGTAACCAACCCCATTTGGTCTACATCCATACACAATATAAAAAAAATAGTTCCTGGCAACCCGCGGATTAATAACTATATGAGCCTGCGGCACAGAGAGCATTTGTCAGAGACGAATTACAGATTATTCCTCTAGACACTGTTACTCATTTTAACAACTAATTCGTCAATCAGTTTATCTACTAATTCATCGGCTATTTGTTCTGATAACTTAAGACTGTTATGTCCAGGAGCATAAGCCTTTTCCTTAGTGTGAAACACACGTTTTGTGTCCCCAACTGCAAGTGACTTCTTATGCGTTTGGATCATTTGAAGATTATGTTTGTTTGATCTCAGTGACTTGTTTGGATAATCAGGCATTAGTGCTCCATCTAATACTTGCTTGTAATGTTCATGATGAATGCCTTATTTTTTATCGCTGTTATTGTTTGTTTTTTTTTAATTCCTTTTGCTTTAAACTGACTTCCCTTTTCGTGCAGTATAGAATACATTTTTAACCTCAGTCCAAAGTACTTGACTATCGGCACTCCATTTAGTTGGTCTTTAAACTCGCCAGGCATTTCTTGTTTTGTGTGACGTACAGCGGGTGTTCCTTAGGATAATCAGACGTGTCATACATATGTAGTTCTGTTTTCATGTCTTCATAAAAGTCTTCAGTAGGCACATCAATGATCATAGAGTCAGTGTCAATGTATAGCAGTTGACATTCACATACTTTGGTTTGAAGTAATCATAGTAAAATTCAAGTATTAATATTTTTGATAACTCAAGAATGGACATACCAATGAATACTGGCTTGTCCAGTTGGACAATCTTTTTTCTTTGAGTGACACTGATGAATGAAACTCTTTATACCCTGTGTACTGTGGTTTACCTGTAAGTCTAGTTAATAATAATAATAAGTCTAGTTGCACCCAATTCATTTGTAACCGGTCTCACATCTTTGCGGTGATGGTGATTTTCCATTGTCTTGCCAAAACAGGCATTATTCATAAGATTAAAGAAGTATTTGTCAAATGCAGTGTTGCCATCTCTTGCACGAAGTGTTGTGTTTTTCATTATGTAATCTTTCATGAAAGCACTTTGATCAAAGATTATACCTCTGTGAACTTTCTTTAGTACTAACCCATGTCTGATGTAAAACTGCAGTAAGCGATAATGACAAACATAATTGAATTTGTCATTCAAATTTGGCACAAGTTTAGTGTCTTCTTTTTTCCCCGTCATACTCATTTTTTCAGCTGCCAATGGATAATCATTGTGGTAATTGTGTAGATGGTGTGGGTACTCTAGGTCGACTTCAAAGATCCAACCTTTTGCATCGTTTCGGTCAGGATTCATAAAATAGTTTGTTAACCCTGACTGTGTTATGTCATACTGCGACAAATTATACAAAGTTTTTCAAGGGCAATAACTCACACATCGCGAATCTGTAAAGGTTATTAGCATCAAGCTACGTAATAAATGACCTTGACCTTGAGGGGTCGTCAAGATATTTGTTGTTGGCATTGGCATAATTGTTTGCGGCTATATTTATACCTCCGTTCAATCCAAGTTCCACCATTTCACCCATCGTATGATGAGATAGCAGTTAAATAGATATCTTACTGGATTAAAAAAAAAATCCCATGTCATGCCAGGACTAGTTATGTAGCAAGAAGGGTCAAGATTGTAATGCAACAGACCCTTTTCACGGTAACTTTCAAATACGTCTGCTAGCAAACAAACGTCAGCTTTCAAGTACTGATCGTGGTAGTCACCAATCATTTCACACCCTAATTTACCCCATGCATCAAGTGCGTGCTGGTATACAGAGTCAAAAATACCTTTACTATTAAGTGTGGAATAAAATTTCTCTTTTGGTGGCAGTCTCCTTTCCTCAAACACAACCCAGTCATCAATGTACTCATATGCATACACACCTTTCTTAATTAACTCTGGCTCAAAATATTTGCTTGTTATTGGAAACGATGTTAGTCATTCTGCCAGACTAGCAAGACCTAAAGACAAATGTTGCATTGAGTCATAAAGTGCTAATTTATTGTCTAGCCTAAAAGTCAAGTACTTTTCAGTTGTCTGCGCAATACAACTAATGTTTTTGTAAGACTTATCTACAGCACACATGATAATGTGTGAATCATATCCTTTGAGATTGTGAAAAAAGATTGGTAGTTTGTATGTCTTAGGATCTATTTTTAATCACAAGTTACAATTGTTATGTGCAGCACCTCTGTAGCGTCCAGTTATGTGGTCATGGTCGCGAACTTTATCACCGCCAAGAGCTTGTTCACAAATCCAACACGTCACAGCTGTATCAAAATTCAGTTTGTCTTCTTCTGTCATCACCAAAGGCATTTGACATGTTGTGAGATATTGTACTACCAGACTATACAGTTGTCTCATTTCTGTTAAAAACAGACATGCTGCATTTTCACCTCTGTAGATAACAGGCTCAGTATGCTGACCGTTTGACCTAACAAGAATATATCCAAAAGAACACACCACTTGGTCAGTTAGTTTTATAGTCTTTTGTAATGATTCTGGAATAGGACCGTCATATGGTACAACCAGTGACTCAAAATCAGGATACACTACAAACGGCAGCTTTTGCTGATTCCCATAGTTCTTAAAATATATCTGACTACCAGGATCTGGGTACTTAAGTACAGTTTGTATGTCATCAACTGACCTACAGTGCTGGACATGTTTATGTGCAACTTTTATAGAGGAGAACCTTTGTAAACATCTTTTACACACTTCCTCTTTGTCATTGTGTTTTGTTGTATGATTATGAATTAGTCGTGACATACTCCTGATAATTGTGTAGTGAAAGTTATCATTATCACCTATTAAATAAAAGGTCAACATGTTTATCCTCTGGCTGCCCGTAGGTTGGAGCAAGTGGTAATTGGTTGTAACTTGTCAACAGACTCATTATCCCACACACACACACGCTCACAGATATGCCAGGATACAGTTTTCAAACAAGTCTATATCTTCTATTTTAACAGTGAAATGTATGCCACTGAAATCGAGTTTGCTTACAAATTTGGTGTAGTTAGATACGCGATCAGGTCTTGTTTTTACAAAGTGTAGTTTAGCAAGCACACACCACATGAAACAAAAATTATCTTTGTTTTGAATATTAATGACAGCCTTTTGTTTGCAACATCAAGTGGCAGTGGCAGCCATGATTTACCTAATATAGGATGATACCTTGACTGCTTTAATTTAGTTCATGTACATGACCTTCGTGCCAACCAGACCCCTTCATTTTTGCTCTGTCAATTGCTTCTAGAAATTCAGGCAACAGTCTTTTTTTCTAAACACGTTTTCCAATTCTCTTCTTGAATTGACTGCGTGTTGTCCTGTCGAGATATACAATACAATCACTTCACCATCTACTCTGTTACATTCTATTTTAGCAACAACCTGAATCTTTACACTTCCTGAAAGAAGATTGTCTTGCATGACAAAAAAAGAGTTTTCTATCGATTCATAGACATTGTTACTATTAGATATAGGCACGTCTGTTGTGTGAAACATGTTTCTTAAGCCTGATGGGCCTGACGAGCCAGGGCTTGATGGTCTTTGAGCATTGTCCATCATTTCTATTTGACTGACAAAATAATAATAGAAAAAAAAAATAATGCGGGCTCTGTATGTGTATTACCATTTTATTAACTGTAACATTGGTAATATACAAATTTGTTTGGTTTAGTTCTTTTACTAAATCATTACACACTGCATTAAACCAGCCACTATAATATTCATTAACAGTACAAGTTTGTGTTATAATATTAACAGTTTTTTTGTATTATTGATGGTCAAAATGGATTATCGACACCCAAAGTTATATTACCTGACATGTATAGTGTTGCTGGTGTTATAAATAAATTTCCAACTACATTTTTTAAGCCCATTTAAATATTTAATGTCTTTAAATTAGTATGTAATGTCTATGATTTCACCAATAGGCCAATAGTCTGACATTTTTTATCGACAAAACAAAATTATAAATTAATTTACTAATCCATACCCTGTGGCTGATCTGTCTTTAAAATAAGCTTTAGATGCTTAGTTGACGTCAGTTTTTTTTTCACATCACTCGTTCATGCTTATTTGGTATCACATTGTTTTCTCTGAGACAGTCTTCAAAACTGCCACGATCCTTGCAGAAAAACAAACAGATAAACTTTAACTGCTCTCGAAAATCTTTCAGTACAGCATTATATTTTTGAGTGAGAATCCATACACTGACATTTGCATGTCTGCCACTGAAGGCAAGTTCTGCTAATGCGTATCTCTTCTTAACAATATCTTTCTCTGCAGAGCAATCGTCGACAATAAACAAAGTTGGCTGTCCTTCAAATTGCTTGTAAAAATACCTCAGGTAGTCGTTCAGTTTTTTCTCAGGGTCAACTAAATAAATGTTGCTGTCAATCCAAATGAATAGACGGTTGTGATAAGCTTTGTTGTGTTTGATAGTATGACAAAATATCACTATGTTTTCGAAATGATGGATGTATCTTGTTTGTAATAGATCAAGAACAAATTCAGTTTTACCACAACATGTGGCACTGCAAAATAAGCCGCAGTGTGGGTCGAGTGTCATTAAGTTCATTTTAATACAGAATATATTATATATGTACACAAGAGCACTTAGTCTGCTTTCTGCAATATTGAGTTGTGCGTCATAAATCAGATTCAAATATATGTTTATTGCACCAGTGGTTTCAACCTTTTTTGTATCTGGATTGTAATTCCATCACTGCTGTTTTCAACAGTATGACCTGACCCATGAAGGTAGTCATCATATGTACTACACAGGTCTAGACAAAGTGCATACTTGTTCGTTAGGTATTGACCAATTCTTACGTCATACAGATGCAGATCTTTACAAGCCATGTTTGCTGGTTTATCTCTAAGTCTTCCACCTGCAAAATGCTTTGTGATCTCGTCGTAGTGCTGGTATGGTAACATTCCTGAAGCGTAGACTTAATTAGGGCGACCTTCGATTGTACAGGACAAATGTGAAATCTTTGGATTGTAAAAAATTTCTGAATCGCTTTTGTATGGGCTCGCCAGTTCAACAAACAACATAAGAATACCTTTCAGTGCCCTAGCAGGTGTGTTCAAGTTGATGTTGCACATTGGATCGCTTTTGTCTTTATGCATTAAACTATGTCTAATCACACGGTCATAATAAATTGGCAGTCTTGACTGGTATTGATTTTGAATAAGTCTAGCTGGTTCAGTGTGTGTGACAATTTTGTATTCCAAGGAAATTTTAGAGATCTTGTATGTTGCACTGGGATCAGTTAATTTAATAACTTTGGAGTAGTCATTGAAAATTAGTTTAAAACTCAGACGGTCATTCAGTGCTCCTTGGTAATAAGGTAAATGCGCTGTTAGGATTTCAAATTCAAGTGGAATGTAAAATCTGTTTCCATATGTTTCTGCCATAATAATGTCCTTGGCTGCTGATGTTGATTTATCTGCTGCTCCAATTCGGAGTTTAGTAATGTTTTCTGTCTGTGTGCCTTGGTAAATACGGTCTTTTCATTCTTCTCTTGTGAGCCAAAGATCTTTGTAGCAGTAGAACACATCAGTATTGTCAAGACTAAACACTTCCTGTCCTTCAAGTTTAAAGTTAATAGTCTTAATAATTGTTCTGACTAGGTTGTTAACTAGTGTTCTGTTTACATCTGATTCTGGTGATAGTTCGATATTAAATGAAGTGCCAGGAACAATAACGTCATTGGGACGTAGGTTAGGAAACTTGACAGTTAAGGTTTGGTTCTGATCGATGGTGCTCGGGTTGTTAGATATGACATTTGATTGCCTTATGCCCTTAACACCAAAAGGCTCACGTAGTTTTCTGTACGGGTCTAACTTTGATCCGTAGGACTATGTCATTTATTATGCAAAAATCAAATAAAATTAATTAATAAAAACAATGGCAGCGGGAGGATTTAATTTGAAGATTTTTAAATGGATGTCATGGATGCATCTGATACTAGCGTCATTGCAACAGATATGTCTGGACTTACAGTTTACGTCATGAACCTTTACAAAGTAAAGTGAACTCGTTTTATGATCATGTTGGTGACTGCCCAGACAACATAGATCCTAATCAGTTTGAACTTGATGGTAAGGTCATTTATTTTTAAATACTGTTGACAGAGTAAAAGTACAATTGATTAACAAAAGAGACCCTGGTAAGTTTAAATAATAATAATAATAAATACGGTATTTATAATGCGCTTATCTTATAATAATTATAACTCTAAGCACGCACTCACAACTCGCGCATGCATGTGCACGCTTTAGACAATGACTCATGTACCACAAATAGCGAAATACATTACGACAGTCAGCTTGGGGTGGGGGTGTGTGGCAATCTATCGCTAGAACTGTTGAAAGAGGTGAGTTTTGAGGGCAGACTGGAAGAAGGAGAGAGTGTTTCTGGTGGAGAGAGAGTGGGAGAGTATTCCAGGTGGATTTACCATATACCGAGAAGGAGTGGGGGCCGAAAGTGCTGAGTTTGGTGTGGGGGATGTAGAGGCAGAGAGGGTCAGAGGCAGAGCGGAGGGAGCGGGGAGGAGTGTAGGGGTGAAGTAAGTTAGAAAGATAGAAAGGAGCGCAGTTGTTCAGGGATTTGTAGCAGAGAGACAGAATCTTGTATTGGATGCGTTGGGGGATGGGAAGCCAGTGAAGGAGTTTGAGCAGGGAAGTGATGTGGTCGGATTTTTAATTTCTGAGGACGAGGTGGGCAGCATTGTTCTGAAGGCGCTGGAGAGTGAAAGTTGTGAAGTGAGGGAGGCCGGAAAGGAGAGAGTTGCGGTAGTCGATGCGAGATAGGATGAGAGAGACAACAAATTTGGTGGCAGCTTCGGTAGTGAGGTATTTTCTGATCTGATTGTTGTGGTGGAGGTGGAAATAGCATGCCTGGGCCGTGGCGGAAAAGAAGCTGGTCATGGAAAGAGAGGAATCAAGGATAACGCTGAGGTTTTTGGCCGAGTCAGAGAGTGAGATGGGGATGCTGTCGAGTTGAAGGTGGAGAGAGGGAGGGAGCTGAGAGAGTTTCTGGCGAGTGCCTACCAGCATGGCTTCCGTTTTGTCGTCGTTCAGTTTAAGTTTGTTTGCTGTCATCCAGTTTTTCATGTCTTCGTAGCAGTCAGCCGTGCGAGTCAGTAGTGACTGAGTGTTGTTGAGTTTGTCTTTGTGTAGTAGTTGTGAGTCGTCAGCATAGAGGTGGTGGTGTATGTTGTGAGACTGGAGGATGTTGGACAGGGGAGAGGTGTAGAGTGTGAAAAGGAGTGGGCCCAGGACGGACCCCTGTGGAACTCCACAGGAGAGCGTGATTGGGTTGGAGGAGATGCCGTCAATGGTGACGGATTGCTGTCGGAGAGGTAGGAGAGGAACCAGGAGTGAGCAGAGACAGTGATTGCCAAAGGAGTGGTGAAGGCAGTGGAGGAGGATAGAGTGGACTATAGTGTCGAAGGCAGCAGAGAGGTCGAGTAGCGTAAGATTTGAGATGTTGCCCGAGTCGGTGGAGAGAAGCTGGTCGTTTTAGATATGTAGAAGGGCTGTTTCAGTGTTGTGATGTTTGCGATAGGCAGACTGGAAGGGGCTGAGGAGGTTGTTTAGAGCTTTAAGTACAATTAAAGGTGAAGGTGGTGTTGGCGCCTTGCGTCAACTTGATATTGGGTTTTCTCTGGGTCCGCTTGCACCTCGACTTGTTACTGCTCTTCACGACATGCAAACAAGGTTGCCAACGGGACAAAAAATTGAAATGGCAGCAGTAACAAGCCTGCCAGAAATAGCAAACACAGTATTACAAGAAACCTCATTTACTGAATGACAAATAAATTATGCTATGAAAACAATAGAAGACCCACCTTTATCAATGCGAGAGATTATGGGCTTGGATAAATCACTGCAGTCAATAAGATGTCAGATGGTAAATAATGTAGCCAAACTAGGCTAGCTTGATAAACACATAGAAAGATAAAAAGAAAAACTAGCAACAGCAGACAATGGGAATCTTGATAAAGAAATGAAAGAAAGAATACAACACAGGTTAAATGATTTGCAGAAAGAAAGATTGGGGCGATTAGAAGTGATTAGTATTGGAAGAGAAAAACTGAAAACACAGGTCAACAGGATTAGAGAAACTATTCAGAAAATACTTCATGAAGACACAACATTAGCTGAGCGATTGAAAACACTTTTCAGAGAGCAGGGTATCATTATTGCGAGTATAATTACTGCTCTTGGATTTATTATCAGTACTGTTGTGTTGGTTGTCTCTGGGGGTGGTGGGGGCGCAAGTGGTGGATCACTGCCTCCAGCATCACCAGGTCCTCCGGCCCCTTCGGACCCAAAAGATTTACAGTTATGGGTAAAAAAACAGTTGTCTCATATATCAGACTTGTTTAAGAAATTGGCTGTGAAAGCAATGGATGCTTTGCCTGGCATAATTGGAAGTGTTGTCAGTTGGCTGATCAGTACTGCAGCGAAGGTAGTAGGGTTTATGGCGGAGCATGTGTGGGTCTTTTTGGTTACAGTAGGCTGTTTAATAACTGGGTATTTAATGAAACAGGTAAAGAAGTAATATCCCCAGTCCAGTAATGCCTATTACCAATGCAGTTCTCTCTGACTCATGTGTGTTTACCGAAAGGACCGGAGAGGCCGAGTCAGGGGTTAGTGTCGGGGTTGGGGACGAGGTTACCTGCTGTACTGGGGTGGGGCCGGAGTTGTTACTGTCTGTACAGGCATTATTAATAGTTTTAATGACTGTAGATGTGTGGTTGTTAGGCCCACGTTTACTAATTGACTCCTAATTTCTGAACAACACCTGAAGCAATGATTTCATTATTATAATTTGTTATTGTACCCATTTGTAATTGAAGGTCAGATGGCAACATGTATAACAGGATGCCAACTACAAAGTCAACTTTTGATCTGACATATCTTAGAATGTCTTGATATCGTTGTATGCTAGATGGGAGATCTACCACTGAATTTACAGAGTCTTCAAGGTTTGCAAGAAACTGTTTTTGTGCTTCAAATTTTCCACTCCCGTTTAAAATATTTGATTTTGTTAGTGATTGTGCTCCTAGTATACACCACACATGTTCTGATAGACTCATTTACGTGCTTGACTCCTGCTTGAGTTAACCCGTCACTCTTGTCTAAAACAAATGTGGTCAAGTCATTAGTCTGTTTCTGTTCTATTGAGCCTAACCAGATTTCAGATTTTGATGAGAATGAAGTGTAACCAGGGTAGTAATCTTGAGGGTATTGTCTGTGACTCATAGAGTAATACAATGTGCCCATGCCGTTGTGATCATCAAGGTTTTGTGTGAAGTCATACTTTGTATCGGGGCTGATGTTAAATTCATTACAAATCTGTTCAAATGCTTTCATATCCATGGGGTTGTCATACCTGCTGAAACTGGATTCTGTGGGCAGTGGGGTATGCAGTTCTGACAGTATTCTTCTAAGCTGGTAGTACGTGTGAAAACGATAGACAGACCTGATCAGTTTCTTTGAGTGATTCAAGTGGTCTGTAAATGAAACACCACAGCCTGTAGTTGAACATAGTATAGCAAAGTTGAGCTGGTTTTGAAACATCTGTAGTGGGTTTGATGTCCACTTTCTTGCAGTTAAATCGTCTGTTATTGGAGGATTTAGGTAATGATCAAAGGGGTTGGGTACTTTCACTTGAAATAAATCTTGTTCATTTACAGCAATATCAAGCTGATTTAGTTGAATTATTTTCTGTTCATAAGTATTTGCGACATTGTACTTGGCATCCACGTTAAATTGAAATGCGTTTGTATTGATGCTTGTTGGTGATTTTAATTCCATCATTCTTTTTTATGAGATAATAAAATTGTTTATTACTTTAACAAATCTTGACACAAGCAAACAAGTGTGGTTAACTAATGGGATTGATAATCACGATGGTAACAATGCTGTAGCTATTCATGAAATGTTTTACACTGTAAAGTGGTTAAATGTACCAGATGAATATTATGCACACGGAAATATAGGGAGTATGGAGGTTCTTTCCTTTTTTAAATTAATGCCTGGGTATTATGACTTTTGTACTATAGCTGAATGGCACCTAAATAAATTTAAAATTAAACAACTTTAAACCGGCTAACTTACTTGTTACATTGGAATTTCCGATAGATAGTAAGTATATTTTATCAGATAGACTTATAATACTACTTGGTTTTTTAAACAAAGGAGACCCACCATTTTTAGATTTATTTAAAGACGAAGATTGGACATTAGATAAAGAAGAAGAAAAATTAAGAATAATAAAATAAACGAAAAACTTTTAAGGCCAAAAAATAAATAAATAACAGGAAGATATTCTGCGCATTTGTCAGTTCACACAGTACTAAATATTCATTTAAATGAACTGAACACGACTGAGAATGTTCACAATGGAAAACCTTCAACTTTATTGTGATGCTTACCGACTGGAACCGCACCCTATTGCGAACGTGTAGTTGATAGATTTCCTAATATACAGTTTAAGAAATTAGGTTCTAGTTTCTTTGAGTCACTGTGTTTATCTGTAACTAATCAAGATGGTAAACCAGTTGTGATGCATGATTTTAGTGTTGTGTTGGAAGTTAAATAATTTTATTTTTGTTTATAAAAATGAGTGGTTTTGGTCCAAAACCGAGAATCATACCAATTGCATATCCGGTAACAGAGTTGAAATATTTGGCTGACGTACAAGATTTTGAGAAAGAGGTGGAGGTGGGGGAAGTGTATGGTTTTGAACTTGATTCTTATGGCATGTACAAGCGGAAAGTAATCGATGACATGAAAGACGGAACTGATAGACTGATTCCTAAACTTGGACAGCTTCGTGATGTCACTGTGCCTTTTCCTAGAAATAATGCACTCTACAACTTAAAATATGTGAGTAATAAGTGGGTAGTTTCGTTTGTGCCTGCACCTGCACCATCAATTGACTGGGACATAAAGTTTGAATTTATTAGTCCTTAGGTATATACTGATGATGAAGGCGCCTTAGTGTTTAGGAAAGTTGTTAACTCTGGGCTTTTGATTGTGAGTCTTGTTCCAAGTTTTGCTTCAGACAACAATAGCAGAGATAAAGTAAAAGTACAAGAGTATGAGAAACGGAGGTATCTTCTTACAAATAGAAAGGGCAGATCTGATACAGAAGTTGTGTTTGCACCAGCAAACTTTGCCATGGGAAATGAAGTGACAATAGTATTTGAAATTATCTTGAGATCTGTAGCTTCTGTCAAAGAGGCTGAAATTGCACAGGGAATCAAACTTACGTGGGATTACTCAGTGGCAGAGTCATCAAAGGTCTTTATTGCTATTTAAAAAGTTGTTGATATAGAGGTTACGAGCAGTATTCCTGCTATCAAGTGTGGTCAACAAAAGCTTTCGTTCGTCTGAGTTACATAAAACTTGAACACATTCATCTTGTTTTGTTTTATTACACTAGCAAATTTTATACTTTTGACGAGCTGCAAAATGTAATCACTGATTAAATAAAAAATATATTTGTCAATAACAAAAATGGTGAACTTTTATCTGCAACTACCAACGCTTGCCCCTGCACCGACGCTTGTGCCTGAGATGCTTGCTCTGCCAATTGTGCTAGATAAAACATTACAGGCAGACGCATTCCAAATAATAAATATTACAGAAGCAATTAAATATTTGGAAAGTGAAGAGGCGAGATACTCTAGATGTAAAAGACGGTATAAGACAGTTTTCAATTCTGTACAAAACACATCTATGGCTGTGGGTGCAGTTTCGGCTGGATTATCTGTAAGGGGTATTGTTTTGATAACAACTGGAATTGGAAGTTTAATAGGAGTTGGCCTTGAAGGAGCTAGCATTGCCACAGGACTGGCATGCTTTGATTTTGAAGCCCTTAACAAAAGATTTCATACAAAGTTGCAGAAGCATGATGCATTGAGTACACTCGCTGGTGCGAAGTTGAGTAGTATGAATCTTACTATCAGTAAAGCTTTGGTAGATAATTTTATTGATGACAAAGAATTTAAAAGAGTGCAGGATGATTTGAACAATTACAAAAAAAAACAGAAGTCTGAAATTCAGAATAAGATGCGTAGTCAATCTCCCATGAATGTTGAAGAACTGAAGGCCAGTTTTTTAGCAGAAGGAAAAAGATAGGGGTACAGGAAACCACAGAAAAACTACACAATCTTTTAAACAAATGAAAATCAGATTTGGTAATCAATAAAAAAAATTTCATTACACTTCACAGAGAGATGTCACGCCACACGTACCATTTGTACCTTACTGTTTAACCATATCTGCTCCGCCACCAGACTATTACTAAAATAAAAGTTAATTTTTTGTCTTTGTAAGTTGACAAATCTGTCCGAGTAAGTTGTTGACTTAAGTCAAGAATTACAAGTTGTTATGTTTAAGTTTTTATAAGTTCTTATAAGTTCTTATTTTAAGACACATATAAGTTCTTATGTCAACTAATTTATAAAAACTTATGTCAACTAATTTATAAGAACTTAAAAAGTTACCTGTAAAGTTTGTTGGCAGTTGTAGGTGACTTTGGAAATTTATCAAGTATCTGCCGGTAACTTTGAAAATTTGTTATCAAATGCATGTAGGTACTTGATAACAATGTGTGTGTGTGTGTGTGTGTGGGGGGGGGGGTTATTATTAAAATAACTGTTTTTTTTTTTTAGGTATTGTCAGGAGGCAATAATAAAGATGGCCAGGATTACCCTTTTCTTATCTCTTACAAACACACACACAAACACACACGTACAAACACATGTACATACGCACATACAAACACATGTACATACACACATACAAACACACACAAACACACATACGCACATACAAACACGCACATACGCACACACACACACACATGTATATACATACACACAAACACACACACGTACATACCCACACACACAAACACACACATGTACATACTCACATGTACACACACATACAAACACCCACACAAACGCACATACAAACACATGTACATAGGCACACAAACACATACATACAGACACAGACATACACACAGCACTCACACATACCCACAGACAAACACACATGCACTCACAGGCAAACACAGACACAAAATTTTTATGTAGCATTCATGAATATTGTAGACTCCAGTCCGCAGAACACTTCACCACACTTCAGTTGTAAGACACACGATACACAGCGGCTGTGTACACAAATTGGCACTGTGCACTTAGTCCCGTTACTAAGGCCCTATGACGTAGTACGTTAGATACCGGTCTGACACTGTCAGACTCGTTTCTATTGTACTACGTCATTTGTTTATGTTCGATATGGTCTGATGGAGGATCATCGCCTACCCAATATCACCCTGTTCGGTGAGCTCAACACTGGGCACAGAGACAGAGGGGCACCAAAGAAGAGATACAAAGACTGTCTCAAGAAGTCACTTAGTGCCTGCCAAATAGACCACTGCCAGTGGTCTTCACTTGCTGCGGACTGTGACACCTGGCGCTCCACCATTTACAAGGCAGCTGTCTCCTTTGAGGACTCTCGCAGAGCTAGCCTTAAAGACAAGCGTCTCAGGAGAAAAAACAGAGATGCCGCAACCCAGAACCCTGACCAGACCTCCCTCTGCAGCCACTGCGGTCGAACCTGCCTGTCCCGGATCGGCCTCCACAGTCACGAGCATGCCTGCAGCCCTATAGAATCTTCGTTCGCGAAGTCAAGCCAAGAGAGAGAGGAGATACCAGTCTGACACCATCAGACTTGTTTCTATCGTACTATGTCATTTGTTTACGTTGGATACTGGTCTGAGTGCCGTGTAACCGCCTAGGGTGTTAACAGAAGACTGAATACTTTATGTTAACATTTTAACTCTGCGTTCTGTCTCTCTGCCTCTCATTTCTTAGTTGGTTGCTACAAACAGTCTCTGTTGTTTACGATATAAACGCCGCTCATACCACACTGACAACATAAGGCCCTTAAACAGAGTCATTTAACTCTGTGTTCTGTCTCGCATTTCTTAGTTGTCCATGGCACGAAAGTGATAGCAATGACTCTGTTCTAAAAGGCTTAATCTTCTGTTACACCCTCAACACATCCTGCGATTATTACGAAGTGAGATCCGGATAGGCTTAGCAGCCCCTGGCGCGACACAGCCTAGGCACGACACAGCCTAGCCAGGCTAAATCCACACAATTGTCCATATTAGATAGAGGCCGACGTGTTTTTCCGTTCGGTATCCTGTAATAACTTGTAGGCAGTCACAAATATATTTTTAACGTAGCCAATGTTAGTCAACATAGCTTGGTCAAATTACACTAGACCGGCCTGGTTAACAATTAAACAGTGAGATTTTCTTTTTTCAGCGCACTGCAGGCTAACCGCGAGGCCTTTTCTTGTTTCTAAATATCACAAATTTAACAGACAAACTACCGACAAACTACCCGACAGTGTCCTGTATACAGTCACTAAGTATTTGTAATGTACACAATGTTAGTCAGTGTTGACTCGGACAAATTACACTAGGCTAGCCATAACGATCTAACAGTATACCGCAAATATAACAGTCACTTACTGATCTCAACGTAAAAGAAAAACAGAAGATAGTGGTAGAAAACCCTTTAAAATAGTAACAGATAACCACGTTTCCGATCAAAGATCCTTCCTCAGGTGACATGGAAACAAACGTAGAACAGAAAAGAACACCACAGAAAGAAAAGACGTCATCCTGTATAGAGAGAATTTAGAATGACGTAAAAAAAAAAAAAAAAAAAAAAAAAAAAAAAAAAAAAAAAAAAAAAAAAAAAAAAAACACACACACATAGTGACGCAAATACACATGCACAAAACACGTAGCACAAAACTTACGTCTATATACATACACGTCACTGCATACATTCGCATTCACTCGTGCCTGCTGCAGCTCACCCACATGCACACACACACACACACACACACACACACACACACACACACACACACACACACACACACACACACACACACACACACACACACACACACGCACACACACACACACACACTCAAAGGTAGCATCCAGTATCAACAGTGAGGTCAAGTCTGGCACCAACTACCCATCAGGCCGAGCATACATCCCTAGGGGTGAATGTTCAAGCCGCGCGGATGGTAAGTGCCAAGCCTGTCCGCGAAAAAGGATTCTGTCATTTTGCGGCGGATGAAGTGGGATGTATTTTGCCAAAGGATGTGTATGCTGAAATGTGTGAGGCTATGAGGAGGTTGGTTGAAATGACGTCCAACCTGGTTGTTGTATCCGAGGCGGATCGAACGAACATGCTCCTCGCAGCGTTCAGGGAGTGTACAGTATGTCTCCCCCACATACAACATCTTTGGGCAGTGAGAACATGAGATGACATAGACAATATCCGATGACTGGCATGTGAATGATCGGTGGACATGAAAAGATGACAGGGGTCCAGTGATGACGGGGGATGTGTTGATGTATGGACATGCTTTGCAGTGTGGTTGCTGACAAGGGTGTGTGCCAGGTGGTAAGGTGTTAGATGTGCGAAGTGAACTGTGAACAAGATGATCGCGTAGGTTAGTGTCACGTTTGTAAGCGACCAGCGGAGGCTCAGGAAATACGTCTTTCAATACTGTGTCATTCTGAATGATGTGGAAGTTCCTGAGGAGAATGTTTTTGATGGGGATGTTGTGAGGATGATACGTGATACACAGGACCGGCCGGTCCTCTGCAGCACTGTGAGTTTTCTCCCTGAAAGCTTCACTTCTGCTTGTGGCCTCAGCTTTAGAACGAGCGGTGTTGACGATGTCTTGGGGGTATCCCTGGTGTGAGAAGAAAGTGGCCATGGTTTGGGTCTGGTTGGTGAAGTCGTCGTCGCTGCTGCAGATCCGACGGAGTCGCAGGAATTGGGAGAATGGGATACCGTTTTTTGGCTGATCAGTACTGCAGCAAAGGTAGTAGGGTTTATGGCAGAGCATGTGTGGGTCTTTTTGGTGACAGTAGGAGGGTTAATAGCAGGATATTTAATGAAACAGGTAAAAAAGTAATATCCCTAATCCAGTAAGGCCTATTACCAATGCAGTTCTCTCTGACTCGTGTGTGTTTACCACTGACTGTACGGGTACCAGTGCCCCTGTTGTTACTGTCTGTAATGGTGATAGCGCGAGCGATGACTGTAAATGTGTGGTTGTTGGGCCCCAGTTTACAGATTGATTGAGTCCTAATTTTTGATCACGTCCTGCAACAATTATTTCATTATTATAATTATTTATTGTCCCCGTTTGGAGCTGAAGGTCAGATGGTAACATGTATAACCCAATGCCAACTACAAAGTCAGCTTTTGATCTGACATATCTGAGAACGTCTTGATAGCATTGTATGCTTGATGGGAGATCTACTACTGAATTGGTGGAGTCTTCTAGGTTTGCAAGAAACTGTTTTTGTGCTTTAAATTTGCCACTGTCTTTTAAGATGTTTGATTTTTTTTTGCGATTTTGCTCCAAGTATATACAGCACATATGTTCTGATAGACTCATTTATGCGTTCAACTCCTGCTTGAGTAAACCCGTCACTCCTGTCTAAGACAAATGTGGTCCAGGCATTAGACTGTTTCTGTTCTATTGAGCCTAACCAGACTTGTGATTTTTGTGTAAATGAAATGTAACCGAGGTAGTAATCTTGAGGGTATTGTCTGTGACTCATAGCATAATATAATGTACCCATGCCGTGGTGGTCATCAATTTTTTCTGTAAAGTCATACTTTTTACTGATGTTAAATTCATTACAGATGCGTTCAAACGCTTTCATATCCATGGGGTTGTTATACCTGTTGAAACTGGGTTCAGTGGGCAGTGGGACATGGGGTTCTGACAGTATTCTTCTAAGCTGATAATACGTGTGGAAACAATAGACAGACCTAATCAGTTTGTTTGAATGATTTAAGTGGTCTGTAAAAAAAAAAAAAACAACACTGCAGCCAGTAGTTGAACATAGTATAGCAAAGTTAAGCTGGTTTTGATACATCTGTAGTGGTCTTGAGGACCACATTCTTGTAGTTGCATCATGTGTAATTGGAGGTTTTAGGTATTGATCAAAAGGATTTGGCACTTTCACTTGAAATAAATCTGCGTCAGACACAGCTATATCGTGCTGATTTAGTTGAATTATTTTTTGGTCAAAAGTTGGCATGACATTGTACTTGGCATCTACATTAAATTAAAATGCATTTGTAGTGGCATATGTTGGTGATTTAAATTCCATTGTGATTTTTATATGAGATAATAACAATGTTTATTACCTTAAGAAATCTTGATACAAGCAAATCAGTGTGATTAACTAATGGGATCGATAATCGAGATGGTAACAAGGCTGTAGCTATCCATGAAATGTTCTACACTGTACTGTGGTTTAATGTACTTTAGTTATTGGGATTCAACGCCGAGCAGGCGACTAAGGCCATCTCACGGCGGGATGGGTAAAAATCTGTTCAGCCAGACTAAAAGCAAGGTCGTAAGACAAGATGGAAATATGTCTTAAAATTATGACAAGCTAAAATGTGGCACAAGTCGTTAAAAGAAACGTCTACAGACTCTCAAAAAGGGCAAAAGAAAGAAAGTCACATAGTCGATGAATGCTCAGATCTTGTTAAAAACATTACATTCTCTCAAGAAATTGAAGATTTTGTCCGGGGGAACATCCCGGAACAAAACCTTCAAGGAGTCTGCTGTGAAGTGTTTATATCTCATATCAATTAGATCGGCACAATACAGCAAAAAGTGTCGAACAGAAAACTGCTCGTCACAGGCAAAACACCATGGACGCTCATCCTGTTTAAGTAAGTAACAGTGCGTAACATACGTGTGCCCGATGTGGAGCCGAGTAAGGACAGTCTCCTCACAGCGGCTGCCGCAGCGGTAAGGTAGACTGTCTAATAGTCAATTTTTACCATCTGGGTACTATGACTTTTGTACTATAGCTAACTGGTTTCAAAGTGAATTTAAAATTAAGGCAACTTTAAATCCGGCTAACTTACTTGTTACATTAGAATTTCCAGAATTTCATCCTGTAATTTCAGACAGACTAGCATATTTACTTGGTTTTGAAGGTAAATATACTGAACCTGCTAAGGATTAGAAAATGTCGACAAATATAAATAAAATAACTGGAAGATATCCTGTTTTTTTTTTTTTGGCAGAAGATGCAGTTCTAAATGTTTATTTGAAATAACTAAACACGACTGAAAATGTGCACAATGGAAAGCCTTAAACTTTGATAAAACGTGTGACTGGAACTGCTCCTTATTGTGAAAGTGTGGTTGTTAGATTTCCTAATTTGCAGTTTAAAAATTAGAGCCGGGGCTGGCATGCTGTTTGATTAAACTACACATGCACCTCCTTTCTGAGTTCCCTCACTCCACCACTTTCACTCTCCAACGCGTCCAGAACAATGCTGCCCGCCTCGTCCTCAGAAAGAAAAAATCCGACCACATCACTCCCCTGCTCAAAGTCCTTCACTGGCTTCCCATCCCCCAACGCATCTAATACAAGATTCTGTCTCTCTGCTACAAATCCCTGAACAACTGCGCTCCTGCCTATCTCTCAAACTTACTTCACCCCTACACTCCTCCCCACTCCCTCCACTCCGCCTCCAAACCTCTCTGCCTCCACATCCCCCGCACCAAACTCAGCACTTTCGGCCCCCGCTCCTTCTCAGTATACGGTCCATCCACCTGGAACACTCTCCCACTCTCTCTCCGTCAGAAACACTCTCTCTCCTCCTTCCATTCCGCCCTCAAAACTCACCTCTTCAACAGTTCTAGCACTATACCACCACACTCCCTACCCCAAGCCCAAGCTGACTGTCGTAACGTATTTTACTATTTGTGTTACGTGAGTCATTATCTAAAGCGTGCGCATGCGTGCGTGAGTTGTGTGTGCACGCTTAGAGTTATATTTATTATAGATAAGCACATTATAAATACCGTAATTATTATTATTATTATTATTATTATTATTATTATTATTATTATTATTATTATTATTATTATTATTATTATTATTATTATTATTTGCACAACTAGAGTGTTTACTGGAAAAAGATAGTATCCTATCCAGTTTGTCAGTTTGTTATCGGGTGCCTCTGTATAGTGCATATCACACATAATTGATTTTCTGAGAACAATTTTTCAGAAACCAGCCAGCTCACTTGTCTGGTTGACTGTCCGCACTGCAGATTGTGAGAGCATGGGCAACTTATTGATATGTGCGTGCCAGTCTGAACCACACACAAATATTTTTAAAATAGACCTAATGACAAACTTTTCGCCATCGTCATCAATGACAAATGTGTTGTCGGAATGACAAAAGTGTCATCAAGTGACATATAAAACATCAACTTGACACACTTTTAGTCCAAGACATGATACCAGTGTGTGAGAGTGTGAGAGTGAGTTGAAACGTTAGGTTATGTTTTGAAAAGCCGTGGCGCGTGGCAAATGTATGCCATTAAACCCCGCCAGCCCAACTCGAAATGAGAGACCTGAAAGTAGAGCTGACTGAAACCTTGTAAAAAAAAATGGGGGGCGCTTGAGGATCTGACACTGTGTCAGCTCATAAAAATCTAAACCTACGGGGGTGCGGGCTCCTGAGAATATTAGCCTCTTGTAAAACCCCATGTTTTTTATGTACTCTGTACCAGGTAGTCAGGTATCAGGGGTTTCTGTTCTGTTTCTTGAAATCAATAAGTAGCTCGCTGGCAACGGGTGGCGTGCGTACATAGTTACATTGTGGCATTGATTAATTTACTGAGTGCAATAGGAGAGATTTGGAATATAATGAAAGATGTTATCACTATGAACGATGTTTGCGAGTATAGCTAATTAAGATCGTCTAAATGAGATAATTAAAGACAACAAAAAATTGTCCAAATATTCTCTCTATATATATTTCTATGCTAGCATCACGAAACATTACGCGATTTGGCAGATTTGAAGAAAACAAAATTCCTCAAAGGTGGTGATATTTCGCGTCTTCTGCGTCGTCTGTGGCAGAAAGCCGTGACCATCATAGCTGAAGTTCGAGAGATGAGCGCAATACAAGTACAATGGACTTGATTCAGGGGTGTGGGGCATGACACAAGCCTCCGCGATCTCCACACAAAACTGGCGTGTTAGGGGAAGTAAAAGGCACTAAAAGTAAAACCGAAACGAACTCGTGTTGTTTTCTTACTGCAATCACAATCTTCTGCGTGAACGTACGAGACCCCACTACAAGTGCAGAAGCCTACCTGCGCGCACAGTTCTGGTGCACATGACCGGTCTGAGCGACCAGTCTGGTGAGAAAATAGCAATGCTGGTGTGTTTAACCTAGGTAGAGGGCGAGGTATACCAACTCAGCTAAAGTTTATGCTTCCTGTGACTTTTGAAAGAATGCATAGTATGCAAAGTGTACTTTATAGTGGCAAAAAAAGTTACAGAAGTTTGCAAAATGATCAAGGCATTCATCAAATAAAAACAAGCTATACACACTGAAACCAACCCATAATACACTCTTGTGATAAATCATTTGTTGACATTGGCTTTCTTATCTTATTATTCTCTTTCATCCCAAGCCGCTGTTTAGTTGCAAAGCTAAATGTTATACAGTATATAAAATGATCCAGGCGTACATCAGATAAAAACAAACTATACACGCTGAAACTAACCCAATAATAACACTCTTGTAATCAATCATTTGTTGACAATGATTTTCTTATCTTATTATTGTCTTTCGTCCCCAGCCGCTGTTTAGTTGCAAAGCTAATATACAGTATACAAAATGATCCAGGCTTACATCAGATAAAAAATAAGCTATACACGCTGAAACCAACCCAATAATAACACTCTTGTAATCAATCATTTGCGCTTTGCGGACGACATTGATGGCCTTGCAGGAACAGAAAAGGAGCTAGCTCAGCTGGTGGGAAAGCTGAACAGTACATCCATTGTGTATGGAATTGAAATCAGCGCAGAGAAGACCAAATTGATGACCAATAACGCCAGTGGCATTGGCACTGACGTCATGAGTGGAAGCCAATAACTGGATAGGAGCCATTGTGACAGATGAGGGATCAAAACCAGAAATACTGTCCAGGATTGCGCAGACAACAGCACTGACAAGATTGAAGACCATATGGAAGGACAGAAACATCACACTGCTCCAAGATCAGACTGATGCGCTCCTTAGTCATCTCAGTGTTCTTGTATGCCTGCGAGTCATGGACCCTCACAGCAGACCTTGAAAGGAGGATACACGCCACTGAAATGAGATGTTTTCGGAAGCTGCTTGGGATTTCGTACAGAGGATGTGGGAAACAGAATCAGGCAAGCCATCGGGCCCTATGAAGACCTATTAGCCATTTTAAAAAAACACGCAAACTGAAGAGGTATGGCCATGTCACCTTTCATCAGGGCTTGCCAAAACAATCCTGCAAGGCACTGTGCAATGAGGACGAAGGAGAAGAAGACAGGGGAAAATATGGGAGGACAATATCTCAGAGTGGACAGGGCGATACGCTACGAATGGCAGAGAACAGAGAGGAATGGAGGGAGCTGGTTGCCAAGACATCAATGGTGCCCCAACGGTCGGCAAGACTACGGGATATAGATAGACAGATAGATAGAAAGTCATATTCCTTCTGCCTATCCACATTCTCATTGTCACCCCCTAATTCACCAGGTTCCGCACACTGCACCTTGCTGGTACTTGCTTCACTGACACCTCCCCACCCTGAACCTGTCACTTTGAAATGGGTCATTTTCTGAAAAGGTGGTCAGAATGTGTGACCTAAGGAGCCGAGTGTGTTGTTGCGTCCATGTATCAACCGAACATCATTTCTTCGAACTCATACACCATGAAGCACATACAATCTTTGCAATCATTTTCCAAATCAACCTTTGTGTCACATAAGCACAATACATACTAAAAATCCGGCAAACAAATACTAAATTGCGTGATTCTTGCATTTTACTGTTCGGGGGGAGGGGGCGGGGGCTGCACGCGCACCACGATTGATACAAGAAGGTGTTCACGGATCCCACACTTTCAGTGAATGGCTTTGAGTGAACAAAGGCCCTTTCCAGGAGTTTCATGCACTTTACGCTACTTCAGCTGGAACAAGCAAATGAATACAGTAACAAAATAGTGCACCCTTCTGTTATAGAAGCGGGATTTGTCGTTTTGTTCCGGCGGTTGATACTCAAAGATCTTGACCCAACACTCGGCTGCATTTTTTTATATGTCATTCTTTAGCATAATTTCCCTCAAGATTTAATCAAACTCAGTGTGTACAGAAGCGTGCACGAATACGATTTCCGGTAGTATGTGAAAAAGTAGTTGGTGCTATGTTTAAGCACTGTACAGGAGAAAAAAAATGTGATCGGTCTGAGTTTGACCCGACAAAACAACCGCCGGACAAAAAGTTTCATGCAAATAAACTACTTAAAATCGGCGGCTAGGTATAAACTGAATGAATGGTATTGTGCAACAGTGTTTATATTAACTGATCAAAAGAGACTGTTAAATTTTAAGCAGTAAAATTGTCTGATCAAACATATTCTTGTCACAGACTATGAGCTATGTCACAAATCGGCCTCGTTCATTCTCAAACTTTTAGGCATAAAAAGGCATCAAACATAAGATAAACAAAATGCAAAGGTATTGTTGTATGCATGCTATCCCCTTACTATCAGAAGAACAAGTCTAGCAAATGAAATGGGTAAATAAGAATATTGATTTTGGTTGCTCAAACTGTTGCACCCTGAGCTGACCACCTTTTCAGAGAATGACCCAAATCTAACAAAGTAAATACCATAATGTTTGTGTCAGAGTTCCCAGAGAATGATGGCGACACACAGTCTGAATCCTGTGAACTCGAGCCAGGAACGAACTCCTCGTCATCACTGTCCTTGTATTCCGATGAGCTTGCACTCTCAGGTCTATCCCAGGATCCATTTGCCAACTGGAAAGAGAAATAAAAAGCTGCATTAGAACAGAATTAGCACAATTTTGGTTTACGGGGCCTTGCAGAAGAATAAAAAGAGTAATTCCTTGTATGACCGATTTACCTATGTGTGACCTTGGTGACAAGGGTTGGCTTCTGCAGCAGCAAAATCCATGTTTTCTGAAAATGTAAGCATTTTTCACACATCTGTCAACCCCACGTGACCCTTTCTGAGAGGTCACTCAAATTGGTATGTTTAGAAAGGTCTTGCCGCAAAGTATCCTTGGTCTAAGCTTGAATAATGTGGTTTGAATAGTCTCTGAGAAAATGCCACCGTTAAAGTTTACCACGGACGGATGGACGACCAGTAGCCCAAACATAAACTACTTTTTCTTTGCATGTGAGCCAATAAAGTGAGGATGATCATCTTACCAGCTTGTAACTAGGGGCATTTTCCTGCCGTCTATGCATCCTCCTAGGAACCAGACGCACCCTCTCCGGCAGAGGCTGGGCTATCCTTCTGCTGCTCAGACAGCTGACTAATTTTGTGGGTCTTGGCCATGTGCCAGGAAGGGGCGTGCTTGTCCACTTGCATAGACCCCGATGCTTTTGGACATTCTGCTGCCATCTGGCGTTGGGTGTGTGCAGAAAGTCCTGAGTATGGCGAAAATAGTGCTGCAAACATGTCAAATGCAACCATGTAAACTTGACATTTTGGATCAGATATATAATATGTATACATAATTACTGCAGTATCTTTTTTTATATGAATGTAATTTAATCAGACCATGTAAAACCGTTAGTTAGTTTCATAAAAAAAACATAAATTACTGAACCATCAGTTCACGTATCTGTGCAACATACCTTGCACTATTAACCCTATGTAAACATCTGTGTATATATGTGCCTGTCTCTCTAGCTCTCTTTGTCTACATTCTCATGTCTGTGGACCGATCACTAACCCTTTAGTGTAATAGAAGCTCCATAAACCTCTGCAACCAGTAGGGCGAGGAAGGCATCTCTGGCAAAAATCTGAGACACTCTTGTTCTTGGCATGAACAGAGCACGTCCTTGGCACTGAAGACGTTAAGAGAAAACTCACTCGCCAACCCCTTCCCCCACCCCACACCCACCCCCACCACCCCTATGAACAATAACTGGTAATACAGTAAAAGGCGACACTTTTCACAATCCGAAAAAGTTGTTCATGGAAGGCTGTTCTTGGAATCGTGACACACTTTTGCGTACGATGATTGAAATACACACTGAAATCTGCTGCATTTTCGTTTCGTTAAGCATCATAGTGCATGTGTGAAGTTACTTTCGATCACAATCACACATGTCAGAAAAAAGCAACAATATCGCGTGACAGATTGGCCTTTTAATGGTGTTATAGGACGAATTTCTTTCTTTGAAGAAGAAAGCTTTTGTTAAAATCGTGGGGTTCTATTATCTTTTAGGAAACAAGAGAAGCAGACGGCCGTAGCAGACGTCTTTTTTTGAAGCAGGTCAGTATCGGCTGACTGTGCAATTGTATCGGATTGGCAGCATCTCAGTTAAATACGGTGAATAAGTACTCTTAAATGAAATGGGTATAAAATTCTGTATAACATTTACCTTTGCAAATAAACAGCGGCTTCGGGACGAAAGACAAAGGTGGTTTGCCCAGTCTGCAAAACAGTAAGGGGAACCAACTCACTTAATGTCGACCAATCAGGTATCAAAGTTATGTATAGCTAAGCAAAGTGACGTCACACACACACTTGTTTCTGTAACTACACATTGGTGGTGTGCGTTGAAAACACAAAACATGATGTAAAACACTCAAAATGGACATCCTATTTTGATTTTTTTTTCAGACTTTTTAATGAAAGATAATGCAGAAACAACCCTAAAAAAAAACGGGTACCTGACTTGGTCACCCAGAATTTACATACACCCATTTTTCATAAGGATGGTAAAGACAGTCACTCATTTTAGGGGTTTTGTGCACACACACACACACACACACACACACACACACACACACACGCACGCACGCGCACACACACACACACACACGCACGCACGCACGTACACACACACACAGATAGCCAGCGCTCTCATACCACAGTATCATTACATAATCATGTACACATACATTGCTATCACTTAAAACTATACTACAGGAAATGTAAAGAGCGTAAAGGATTTTGTACATTAAACCGCTATTGTTCTCATCATGATTGGTTGTACATTGCTTAACGTCCCGACAGCAACAAGACTTTATCAGGACATGCCTGCACTGCTTGTGAAAAAAAAACTAAATAGAATATTGAATGAATGTCGCTAGCCGATCTAATACGCCAAAGAAGCCTATGACCATTTAGCAACACATCCAATATCAAGAGCTACAGCCAGCTCAGACAGTAGGGAGAGTTTAAAAAAGGAAAATACAGGTGAATATACCAAGGATAGACGGAAACACATGCCCTGAACATATCCATCATGACTGTGAATTCGTCATACCATTGAAATGTTGATTCTTGGTTTCTATAAATTTATCCGACGAGCACAGGACTGTATTTGTCTGCCCTCAACTCAATCCAGACACATTCCACCGTTAATGATTCCAGGTCTTTACGCCTGCGGGTGATACCGCTAATTGAATTGTGTGTATACACCGCTATACCTGTCTGTCCAGAGTATTCAGCATCGCGGCGCAAGACAGTAAAGTCTTGGATAGAATCGGCCTCATCACTGATGTTGGGAATGAGGCGCGATTCAGTGACACCAACAAATTGAAAAGGACTGGGTTGAGTCAAGAGCACACAGAGATCAGGGATTTTGTTATACAAATAATATATGTTTAAGTGACCAATATGTAAATGCTGACCTGATATCATGCTTATATCGTTTCAGATGAAACAGCAATATTGTTCACGAGACTAATGAAGTGAAATAATAATATAAATAAATATAAAAGGCAACATATAATAATGTAACTAAATAAAAGTTACAAACAGAAAAAAAGCCTAAAGTAGGCCTAGCAGCGATTTTAAAACCGATGAACACTAGATGCCGCTGCCCGGGGGAGCAATCGGCTTTAAGCGTCAATAGTTCACTGGGCTGTACAAAACAGTCCTATCAGTAAACAACTCGCATCACTGCCACAGTACAACTCGCTTCACAGTCACAGTTGAATGCCCACCGTTTGCAACAATTGGGGCGGAAATGGCACAATCAAAACACAATACGGCGTCAGCACGAGCAATTAATGTCGCGCATTACAGCTCAGTCAAAACCATGCATAGCTTTATCGCTACTCTCAACTGACATTCAGAAATTAGTAAAGAAAACTATTCAGCAACCACTTGACAGTGGATGCATAATGTCAGTCATGAACACCTTCATCATAAGACATATGAAGGAACGCTATGTAAAAAAAGCTGTTCATATATGTCTTGTCCCAATAATGTCACGTGGCTAGGCTACAGGTAGATACTTAGCACACTGTGGCGTGGTTTTGAGACTGAGCATACTGAAGATGTTGATAGCAGTAATACGGTGCCGCGTGTGGGTACTGTGTGTATTGCGGCATCATCACGTTGAGGGGTTTGAACCAAGGGTCACTGTCCTGGAGGCCACACTGATTGTAATACATGTAGTCACCGATGACCGCTGGTGGGTTCTGCCGTTGATTGCTGGGATGCCGTCTGTGCTAAGGGAGGCAACACGCACTGTCGACTGGGAGAACTATGTGACTGTCCAGCAGCGGAGGCAAGGTCCAGTTCTGATCCGCTGATCAGATCTGAAGCCTGCCCCTGTTGCCTGGCGGCGACAGTGGAGTAAACTTGTTTGGGCACTGCTATGTCAGAGCGGTCTCGATAATCTATACTCCCTGCGGCAGGTTTAGAGCGACTGGAGTCGAGGCGTCTACTAAGCTTGATGTTTAGAGCGAGGCTAACCACGCCTTGCCGGCAGGGGTGAAGCCTGTCTTTGGTTTGTCTGTACATGATTTTCTTAGGGGCGTCTGTCGGTGTGGTAAAAATAGCGTAATTGTCAGTGAACACGATTTCCACACCATCACAGACCTGACGGAGATTGGCGTTAGACAGGTGTATGTTACTGTTGGTGAGAAGTACCCAACGGAGAAAGAAACACGCTTAGAAAAGACGGGTACAACACAATTTATTAATATTTCGGGTAAATACCCTTTGTCAAAATAGACAAACAAACAAACATAGAGATTAGCCGCTACTTATCTTCAATGGCAGAAGGAATGTGGCAACTGAAGGAGGTGACGTAAAATAAAATAAAAGGAAGAACAAAAGTGCGGGAAAAAGTAAAAATGACGTCAACGAAAAATCGCGTAAGAGAGAGACTCGGAAAGAACCTGAACACGAGAGACAAGAGTGTGTGCAAGCACGTGCAGGAGCGAGCGAAAGAAAAGGCGTGTAGATGAGGCCAGAGAAAGAGAGAGAGAGAGAGAGAGAGAGAGAGAGAGAGAGAGAGAGAGAGAGAGAGAGAGAGAGAGAGAGAGAGAGAGAGAGAGAGAGAGAGAGAGAGAGAGAGAGCGAGACGGAGAGAGAGAAAGAGAGAGAGAACGAACGGGGAGTACCCTTGGGCACGAAGTAGGCTGAGTGTCTAATACACAAAGCCTGCTAAACACCAACCCGAAGGCAAACTTTATATCACCTTCAAGTTGAGGACTACCTCGGGGAAAAACGGGAGGACCCCGGGAAAAAAAACCCAGCATTTAGCACGGTACACAACAAGTAATAAGTCATGAAAACAAAGCAAAGAATCAAATTCAGTAAGAGAATATTGGTATAAGTGGAGAGTAGGTAGTTGTGAAACCGTCTTCAAGGGTAACTCAAAAAATAAGGGGGGGGGGGAGAGAGAGAGAGAGAGAGAGAGAGAGAGAGAGAGAGAGAGAGAGAGAGAGAGAGATGGGGGCGGAGGGGGGGAGGGGGGAGGGGGGGAAAAAGGAGTAAGGAGGAAGGGAAAAAAAAAAAAAAAAAAAGGGTGGGGAGGGGGGGGGGGGCGGAAGACAACCGGCCAGAGCCACCAACCCCACCCAACAGGCACCCACCAGCCCACAGAAAAACACACAGGCACGCAACAAGACGACCACATACATCCCCAAGGGATGCACACGATCGCCTCGCCCCAAAACCGCGTATCAAACCGTGAGCCGGAGACCCGGTGCCCGACAGGGAAGGGCAAGGGATCCAACTAAACGTTCGGCCAGCGCTGAGAAAGTCCCCAAGGGAAATGTACATATCAACCAGCGCCAACCTCACCTAACTGATTAGTGAGTAGTAAATCAGTGAGGTAAAGTAGCAGACACAAGCACTGTTGGTGGCACACTGTCCTCTAGCAGGGATGATACCCGAAGCCTGTAGTTGGGCGTGTGGAAAGGCGCGTCTACACAGGCTGGCATTGTCCATCCACACCTGGGGGGTAATAGCACGGCTTAGCTTGCAGTCGTTTATGCCGACATGGAAAGTCACGAGGTGCACGCCTAGAGAAGGAGGTATCTGTGCCAGCCAGTCTGTAATCTGCTGGGTGTTGAGGCTGGAAACAGACACTACCTGCACTTTGTCATGGGGGCCCGTCGTCATCCTGTCTCCCCTCACTTGCTGTATGATGGAATCTCCCACAAGCAGAGTGGTTGCATCGGGGAGGACACGCTGTTGCTTCATCAGTACCGCTGGCCCTTGACGGTTGTCACGTCGACGGGGACCACTGTGGTGCGGTGCATCGTGCCATTGGGCGAGGCTTCCACGGGAGCTGGTATCAGGGTCGGGTGCAGGGCGGCGATTATCCTGACTGGCGGGACCTGTGGAAGTCAGGGCCGGTTTAATCTGATTACGGGGCTCGGTTTCAATGGCTCCTCGCTGTCCAGAGCTATTGTAGAGACACTGAGCGCTGGCAATAATCAGCACTGGGGTACGGTTGCCACGTGGAGGGCTGTCCCTGCCGGCGGGGATACGTGGGGTCACTGTGGTGCTGATCCCACTCGTGGCCACTTCCTGTGATGGGACAGCCGCAAGCTTGGTCAACTTTTTAACCAGGTCACGCATGTGATTAGCTTGCTTATCTTTAGCAGACGACAGGTGGTTCACTGTGCCCTTCAGTGTACGTTGTGTGTCGCCAGAATCCGTAGTTGCTCGTTGAGCGCTATGATGTCAGCACATGCAGTTCTGTCGGACATTTGCAGGGTTTCTTAGTTTTGACGGCCTCATCTCTGATCCGACTGTCCAGTTGGTCAGTCTTAGTGAAGGCATACGTCAGGCCTTTCTTTAAGACGCTAATCTCTTTTCGCAGGCCTCGGATAGTGGATTGCGCGGAATAGAGTAAGCGGGCAGACACCTGCAATGCTGGTACCGCTGCCAACTTTCGTAGGGGCAGCCGAAAGACGGAAGTAATTCGCCGGCTGCCTGGCGCTATCGTGTCCTCAGGAAGACCGGCTACTTGCCGCTGTAACCCTGCAACATAAGGAGCAGAGGCGTCGGTAACCACGATGACGTGATTACTTAATCCAGGTGTAGTCGGATTGGCAGTATCATCTGTTGCATGGAAGACTGACGCCGGGTGAGCGCGGCGTGTGGTGGGCGTGGCGAAATTCAAGATGATTACATCAACCTCCTCAGGGCTGATGACAGTGGAGGCGTGGTTAAGCAAACTGGCACCTTGGTTGTCGGGTGGAGATGGTGGGGAGGTTGCCCTAAGGATGGTCGCTGGTGTTGTCTCCCTAGTGGCTGTGGTCCCTCCCACAGCCCCAGAGGCAGATTAGCAAGGTGTGGCGTGCAGGGCTCGGAGGCTGGGAGGGGATGACGACATGGGCGATGGGGTGTCGACTGTCCACTAATCCACTTATCGCCGGAGTCAAGTGATGAGACCTCATTACACGCAGGAGTAGAGTACGGGGGCTGATCGGATGGTGCTGGTCGGTAGAACACAGGGGTAAGTGCCTGAATGTGGGTTAAAGTCCAGATTTTGTAGTGACCTAACCAGGGTATATAACTGGCAGAACTCCTTCTGCACCCACTCCTCCTACAGAGTTACCGTGATGCAGTTCACGCCCCCTTCTTAAGCTGCACAAAGGTCTTGTCTGGGTGTCTGGGATTCCGGCTGTGCGGATACGCAAGTTGAAGTCTGTGCGGTTGATGGTTCTGTTGCCAAAGTCGACGTCCTTCCACACCACCTCGTAACCGTTGTTAGTCGCCTCTAGCTGGTGGACATAGCGAAAAGACAAGGCTTTCCTCCATTTGTCAGGACATCGATATTTGTGTCACTGAATACTTTCTGTTTGTCATCGAGAGTGTCCTTCACAATGGGGTCGTTGGGATTAGGGGATTGGGAAGGGGCTTGCGATTGGAGGGTACGCTGACGTACCATGATGGAGGATGAGTACGCCATGGTAAACAGTGTGGCTGCGAGTTGAGGGAGGAGTGGTTGGAGGGACTGATCAGTTGTAGAGTTAGAATAGAGTACAGCAGTCGCGGCGTGTGGGGTCACGAAGAGTGGGAGGGGATGATGGGGTGCAATCAGTAGGGGGTGAACAGACTGCAGCCCCGAGGGTGGGTGTGATACAAGTTCGGGGCACTTGCTGGCATGGATCGGTGACGTGGGGTAGTGCTGGGCACTTGCTGACTAAGTTAGACATAGGGGTAGAGGCGGATGATGGGATCTGTAAACATTGTGACACCCCTCAGTGTCTGCAAGGCTGTTTGGGGTGGAGCCAGGTGTGGTGGTGGATGCGATATAGGAACTTGTCACAGAGTCAATAATCACAAAAGCAAACACAGGCTGCCTAGATCCACGGTAATCAGTCTTTTTTTCCCAGGGAACATGGAGTTCAGCAACAGACAGTACTAGCAACAGGTTAGCAACTATTCAGCCTTTCCGCTGCAGTGCGCCGGCACTCGGATAGCACTGCGGCTGTCAGTAGGTACACACAGTAGTAGGGTATAGGCAGAACACTCCCTTCTAGCACCATGAACAGCTCTTCCCGTCTGCCTGACCAGGCGCACACTAAAGATTAATTGCCCCCATGCCCCTCTCTCTCTCTCTTGGCTTGACTTCGCGAACGAAGATTTTATAGGAGTTGCCTACGACGTCTGCAGGCTTGTTCGTGGCTGCGGAGGCCAATCCGGGACAGGCAGGTTCGACCGCAGTGGCTGCAGGGGGAGGTATGGCCAAGGTTCTGAGTTGCGGCATCTCTGTTTTTTCTCCTGAGCCGCTTGTCCTTAAGGCTAGCTCTGCGAGAGTCCTCAAAGGAGACAGCTGCCTTGTAAATGGTGGAGCGCCAGGTGTCACGGTCCACAGCAAGCGAAGACCACTGGTGGTGGTCGATTTGGCAGGCACTAAGTGACTTCTTGAGACAGTCTTTGTATCTCTTCTTTGGTGCCCCTCTGTCACGGTGTCCAGTAGCAAGCTCGCCGAACAGGGTGATCTTTGGTAGGTGATGATCCTCCATCCTGGAGACATGCCCCGCCCAGCGGAGCTCTGTCCACAGCAGCAAAGCCTCGATGCTCACAGTTTCAGCCTGTTCAAGGACCTCGACGTTGGTGACATAGTCACTCGAGTGAATGCCCAGGATGGTGCGCAGGCAGTGCTGGTGGAAGCGTTCGAGGAGTCGAGGAGTCGTAGTTGGCAGCCAACCGCAGCCCCCATGCCACAGATGGCTTATCTTGCACTCAGTGGCACCCGTCCACTCCAAACTAAAAGTGTGGCAGAGTTGGTATGCCTCGCCCTGTACCTAGTTTAAACGCACCAGCGGTGATATTGTTGCTATTTTCGCACCAGACTGGTCACTGGGACCGGTCATGTGCACCCAAACTGCGCGCGCAGATAGGCTTCTGCACTTGTAGTGAGGTCTCGTACGTTCACGCGGAAAATTTTGATCGCAGTCGAAAAACGGTTCGTTTCAGGGTTTACCTTTAGCGCCTTTTACCTCCCTTAACACGCCAGTTTTGTGTAGAGATGGCGGAGGCTAGTGTCATGCTCCATGCCCCTGAATCAAGTCTATTGTACTTGTAGTGTGCCCATTTCTCGAACTTCAACTACGACGGTGCTTTCTGCCTAAAACGACGCAGATGTTGCAAAATCACCACCATTGAGGAAAAAAGCTATTTTTCAAATCTGCCAAATCACGTAATATTTCGCGGTGCTAGCATAAGGATGCATTATTGCCGGATTGCATACATCATCGATAGTTTAATTAGCTCAGGTGTTAATTTTGCTTTAGGCATCAATGGCATTGATTTTGGAAATCTTTATTTACCGAGTAAAATAAAGGGGATCCAGGAAAAAAAAAGAGCGACGTGGTCATTATGAGTTTTGTTAGCAAAAATAGTAAAATAACGAAGTAAAAAAAAATGTTCAAATAATCTCTGTATCTATCTCTCTAGGCTGACTGTTTGATGGGAGAATATAGTGACTCCAAAACGTGCAAAAAACGAATTAATTATTATTCAAAAAGTCGAAGAGGTACAACGCTGGATTACGGATTATTCCATTGTCTATCTTGTCCAAAAAATATCCAAAAATGCAAGTGAATAGAACGAACATTACTCAGTCAAATATGGGTCAACCAAGAGATAGAAATAATGAGTGGACTGAAGCTTCATTATCATAATGACTGAGTTAACCCTCTTAATTATAACTTGTTGACCCCACATTATCCATGTTCCCCGCACAGAGTAAATACCATCGGAATTTACCCATAAATCATTGCTTTTTTAAACAGCCACAATTTTATGAAAATCAAAAAGTTATAATTAAGGGGGTTAACTCAGTCATTGTGTTAATAATACTTCAGTCCACTCATTATTTCTATCTCTCTTAATTAGCTCATATGTCCGCTGTCGCAATGTTACTTTGTACGTAAACATAGCCCGTTCCCAGCACTATAGGCATGAAAGGACATGTCACGTCAGAATAAAATATGCACAACATTTACAAAAAGATTACCACGTCGCAATGTTTTCCACAGCATTTTTCAAAACCTTTTCGAATCTTGAACTGCTAGATCGATATGTACCACACCTGTCTCGATATTCAAGAAGGAATTTTTAATTTTTCTAATTAAGCGTACACCCTCCATTAAATGTAAATTGACTATTACCTGCACACACAACCAATCCCCCTATGAGCTACTTGCACAGAGAGGGAGAGAGAGAGAGAGAGAGAGAGAGAGAGAGAGAGAGAGAGAGAGAGAGAGAGAGACCCGCTTTGTCAACACAGACATAGACTCCACTCATGTGAAACTTATACATTTAAATTAGCCTACTCTCAGCGAGTAAGTTACAGGGGTCTTACTCTATGACGCATGTCATTTTGTACGCCACCTGTGTTGTCTAATCGTTGCCATGCGCCGCACAGTGGCACGTCGCTATTCAATGCGAGAGGGGACACTTTTATGAATAAGCCGGCTCTAAGGCTTTTGAAAAGGCTATTACTGAGAGGTGTCATACACTCAAGAAGACGTCTTGTTTCGAAGTTGACTGGTTCCCGAGAAATCAAACGGTGGTTATACTCTGCACTATAAACAGGCAACTGAACAACAGTTTGATAAGAACTAACAAGTAATATCTCACACACACACACACAAACAGACAGGCACACAAACAAACATAACACACACACACAAACAAACAAACAAACAAACATACATACACACACAACAGACACACACATAAACACACAAACAAACAGATGCACACACAAACACACTTACTTACACACACACATGTCAGTGCAATTTACTGTAAGCGTGTGTTTAATCTGTCGGGTGGCGTCACAGTTGAACGCCTTTGTGTCCCCTCACACCGCTATTCAATAGTGGCGGCATTCCTCTCTTTTCAAATCAGGCACAAGCCACAACGGGACTGTGCTTTTGAAAAGCTCTCAGCCCTCAAAGGCCTTTCATAGCTACAGCCTTTCAAATCGCTAGATAATGTCAAAGATCAACAAGGGGACATATTACTTTTCAAAAGAGAGCAGTCATTTACAAAACGGTTCTACATGTGGGGGCTTATATACTCATGTCTGGTTTTTGAGGAATTAGAAAATCAACTGGTGGTTATACTCTACACTATACAGGCACTGAAAAACAGCTAGATAAGAAACTACCAAGTGGCCTCATGTAAAACAAAAAGTCACAACTCACTTAAGGTAAACTTTAAGTGAGTTACCATAAGAACTTATAAACTACTTACCATTAAGAACTATTAATTACTTACCCTAATTACTTACAAGTACTTAATAACAACTTGACTCTAGTCACGTATACTAAGTCTTTTTTTACCAAGATACAAGGGCAATGAAAAACTTTTTTTCAATAATATTCTGGTGGGGGCGCAGATGGGTCAAAGTATATGGGCCTAAACTGTGTAAGTGGCGTGGCATCTTTCTGTGAAGTGTATGACATTATTAAAGGATTACCAAATCTGATTTTTATTTGCTTAAAAGATTGTGTAGTTTTTCTGTGGTTTCCTGAACACCAATCTGTTTTCCCATCTCTAAAAAACTAGCTTTTAGTTCTTCAACATTCACGGGAGATTGACTATGCATCTTATTCTGTATTTCTGACTTCTGTTTTTTTTGTAATTGTTCAAATCATCCTGCACTCTCTTAAATTCTTCGTCATTAATATAATTGTCCTCCAAAGCTTTACTGATAATAAGTTTCATACTGCTCAACTTCGCACCAGCGAGCATACTCAACGCTTCATGTTTCTGTAATTTTGTGTGAAACCTCTTGTTTATGGCCTCCAAACCAAAGCAAGCCAGGCATGTAGCAACGCTAACACCCTCAACTGCAATTCCAATTAAACTTCTAATTCCTGTGGCAAACAGAACAATACACCCTACAGAACATCCAGCAAAAACTGCACCAACAGCCATTGAAGTATTTTGTACAGAATTAAATACTGACATATACCTCCTTTTACACCGGGAGTACCTCGCCTCTTCACTTTCCAAATATTTAATTGCTTCTGTAATATTATTTAATCTGAATGCATCTCCCTGTAATGTTTTATCTGATGTAATTGGCATATGCAGATCAAGCACAAACGACGACACAGTCTCAGTTGTCGGTAGCTGTGGATAGACGTTTACCATTTTTTTATTGTCAAATATTTTTTATTTAATCAGTGATTACATTTTGTAACTCGTCAAAAGTATACATTTTGCTGGCATAATAAAACGAAACAAGATCAATGTGTTCAAGGTTTATGTAACTTAGACGAACAAAAGTTCTTTTGTCGACCACCACCAAAACAGCGGGAATACTGCTCGAAACATTAATAACATCAACACTTTTTGTAATAGCAATAAAGACCTTTGATGATTCTTGCACAGAGTCATCCCAAGTTAGTTTTATTTCCTGTGCAATATCTGCCTCTTTCGCAGAAGTTACAGATCTCAAAATAATTTCAAATACTATTGTCACTTCTTTTGTCATGGCAAAGTTTGCTGGTGAAAACACAACAGAAGTATCAGATCTACCCCTTCTATTTGTAAGAAGATACCATCTTTTTTCATACTCCTGTACTTTCAGTTTATCTCTGCTATTGTTGTCTGGGGCAAAGCTTGGAACAAGGCTTACAATCAGTGGCCCAGAGTTAACAACTTTCCTAAACACTAAGGCACCTTCATCATCAGTATATACATAAGGACTAATAAATTCAAACTTTATGTCCCAGTCAATTGATGGTGGCAGTGCAGGCACAAGCGAAATTACCCACTTATTTTCCACATGTATTAAGTTGTAGGGCGCATTATTTACAAGAGTAGGCGCAACTTCACGCAGTAACATCACGCAGCTGACCAAGTTTAGGAATCTGTCTTTCACCGTCTTTCATTTCAACAATTACTTTCCACTTGTACATGCCAGTTGAATCAAGTTCAAAACCATATATTTCTCTGATTTCCCCTTCCTTCTCAAAATCCTGTACGTCAGCCAAATCTTTTAACTCTGTTACCGGACACGCAACTGGTATGATTCTCGGCTTTGGACCACCACTCATTTTTTATAAACAAAAATAAAATTATTTAACTTCTAACACTACACTAAAATCATGCATTACAACTGGTTTGTCATCTTGATTAGTTAAGATATACACAATGACTCAAAGAAACTAGAACCTAATTTCTTAAACAGCGCAGAAAATCTAACAACTACACTTTCACAATAGGGAGCAGTTCCAGCTGGCACACATCTCAACAAAGTCAAAGGGTTTCCATTGTGTACATTCTCAGTCGTGTTTAGTTCTTTTAAATACACATTAAATACTGTGTGTACTGCCAAATAAACAGGACATCTGCCAGTTATTTTTTGTTTTTTTGGATGCAAATAGTTTTAAATCTGTCAGTTTCCAATCTTCATCATCTGGAAATTTTATAAATGTGCAATAAAAACCAAGTAAAGTTACAAGAGCATTTGATAAAGAAAAATGACTATCTTTTGGAAATTCTAATGTAACAAGTTGGTTAGCTGGATTTAAATTTGCTTTAATTTTAAATTTACTTTGAAACCATTCAGCTATAGTACAAAAGTCATAATACCCAGCTGGTAAAGTTTCAGTCACACCACCAAAAATTACTTTATAACTTGTGTCATCTGTTACATTAAACCATTTTACTGTGTAGAACATTTCATGGATAGCTACAGCCTTGCAACCATCTCGATTATCAATCCCATTAGGTAACCACACTGGTTTGCTTGTGTCAAGATTTGTTAAGGTAATAAACATTTTTATTATCTCATAAAAAAGAAGGATGGAAATTAAATCACCAAGTGTCACTACAAATGCATTTCAATTTAACATGGATGCCAAGTACAATGTCACACCTACTTATGAACAGAAAATAATTCAACTAAATCAGCTTGATATAGCTGTGTCAGACGCAAGCGTACAAGATTTATTTCAAGTGAAAGTACCCAATCCATTTGATCATTATCTAAACCCTCCAATAACAGACGACTCTACTGCAAGAAAATGGTCTTCAAGCCCACTACAGATGTTTCAAAACCAACTCAACTTTGCTATACTGTGTTCAACTACAGGGTGTGGTGTTTCATTTACAGACCACTTGAATCACTCAAACAAACGTATTAGGTCTGTGTATCGTTTCCACACATATTACCATCTTAGACGTATACTGTCAGAACTTCATACACCACTGCCCACTGAATCTAGTTTGAACCGTTTTAACAACCCCATGGATATGAAAGCATTTGAACGCATTTGTAATGAATTTAACATAAGCCCTAAGTATGACTTCACACAAAAACTTGATGATCACAACGGCATGGGTACATTGTATTACACTATGAGTCACAGACAATACTCACAAGATTACTACCCTGGTTACACTTCATTCTCATCAAAATCACAAGTCTGGTTAGGCTCAATAGAACAGAAACAGTCTAATGCCTGGACCACATTTGTTTTAGACAAGAGTGACGGGTTTACTCAAGCAGGAGTCGAGCGTGTAAATGAGTCTATCAGAACATATGTCTGGTGTATCCTAGGAGCACAATCACTAACAAAAACAAACATTTTAAATGGGAGTGGTAAATTCGAGGCACAAAAACAGTTTCTAGCAAACCTTGAAGATTCAATCAACTCAGAGGTTGATCTCCCATCTAGCATACAACGCTATCAAGACGTTCTCAGATATGCTAGATCAAAAGTTGACTGTAGTTGGCATCGGGTTATACATGTTGCCGTCTGATCTTCAACTCCAAATGGGGACAATAACAAATTATAATAATGAAATAGTTGTTGCAGGTGTTGGTCAAAAACTCGGTCTCAATCAATCAGTAAACTTGGGGGCCACAACCACACATGTACAGTCAATAAAATTATTACAGACACCTCCGGTAACACCCCCGGCCCCAACACCGACACCCATACAACCAGTACAGTCAGCCCCGGATCCAACACCATCCCCTGACACACATGAGTCCGAGAGAACTGCATTGGTAATAGGCTTAACTGGATTAGGGGTATTACTTCTTTACCTGTTTTATTAAATACCCTCTGATTAACCCTCCTACTTTCACCAAAAAGACGCACACATGCTATGCCATAAACCCTACTACCTTTGCCGATGTAGTGAAAAGCCAACTGACAACTGTGCCTATTATACCAGGCAATGCGTCCATCGCTTTTAGAGCCAATTTCTTAAGCAAGTCTGATATGTGAGACAATTATTTTTTTACCCACGACTGTAAATCTTTTGGGTCTGTGGGAGCCGGTGGGCCTGGTGGACCTGGCGGTGCTGGACTACCACCAACCCCACCACTGCCAGAGACAGCTAATACAACAGTACTGATAATAAACCCCAGAGCAGTAATTAAACTTGCAATTGTAATACCCTGCTCTCTGAAAAGTGTTTTCAATCTCTCAGCCAAAGTTGTGTCTTCGTGAAGTATTTTCTGAATAGTTTCTCTAATCCTGTTGACCTGTGTTTTCAGATTTTGTCTTCCAATGCTAATCACTTCTAACCTTCCTGATCTTTTTATCTGCAAATCATTTAATCTGTGCTGTATTCTTTCTTTCATTTCTGTGTCAAGATTCCCATTGTCTGCTGTAGCCAGTTTCTCTTTTTCACGTTCTATGTGTTTATCAAGCTCACCCAGTTTGGCTACATTATTTACCATCTCACCTCTTATTGACTGCAGTGATTTATCCAAGCCCATAATCTCCCGCATTGACAAAGGTGGGTCGTCTATTGTTTTCATAACGTCATTTATTTGCCCTTCAGTAAATGAGGTTTCTTGTATCACTGTGTTTGCTATTTCTGGCAGTCTTGTTACTGCTGCCATTTCAATTTCTTGTCCTGTTGGTAATCTTGTTTGCGTGTCATGGAGGGCACTAACCAGTCTAGACACAAGTGGGGTGACAGGAGAACCCCCAATACCAAGGTACCTTGCCAACCCAGAGTTACCACCGACTTCACCTTTAATTGTACTTAAAGCTCTAAACTTAGAAGGATTGCTTTTATGTGTTAGATATATTTCCCCTCTGTCCGTATTTACAAATAAGTGTCCTTTATCATATTTAAACTGATTAGGATCTATTACATCTGGGCGGACACCAAGACTGTCATAAAATGAGTTTACTTTGTCTTTTAACAGTTCGTGATACATACTTCGTGATAGTTCGTGATACAGTCCCCCCAACGCCCAGTTCGGGCAAGGGACTGATGATGATGATGATGATGATGATACATACTACTAGTTACCATTCCAGTCATTCCAGTTATATCTGTGATACTGGTATCTGAGGCATCCATGACATCCATTTCAAAATCACCATGATTAAATCCTCCCAGGGCCATTGTTTTATTAATTTAAGAATGGACCGAACTCGAGATGTCAGACTTGCTTGCCACCGCCCAAAATAGAACTCAGTGGAGAGCACTGTCTGTTGCTGCTGCCTTTCAGTCCCCCCAACGCCCAGTTCGGGCAAGGGACTGATGATGATGATGATGATGATGATACACACTACTAGTTACCATTCCAGTCATTCCAGTTATA
This sequence comes from Semisulcospira habei, assembly GCA_036245525.1. Taxonomy (NCBI): domain Eukaryota; kingdom Metazoa; phylum Mollusca; class Gastropoda; family Semisulcospiridae; genus Semisulcospira; species Semisulcospira habei. The sequence goes on along the minus strand of BTPG01000003.1, from coordinate 132,647,260 downwards.
TCTGTGATACTGGTATCTGAGGCATCCATGACATCCATTTCAAAATCACCATGATTAAATCCTCCCAGGGCCATTGTTTTATTAATTTAATATTTATTTATTGTGCATAATAAAAATGACACAGTCTTACGGATCAAAGTTAGACCCATATAGAAAACTACGTGAGCCTCTTGGTGTTAAGGGCATAAGGCAATCAATCGTCATTACAAACAATCCAAGTACCATAGACCAGAACCAAACTCTTACAGTCAAGTTTCCAAACCTAGGTCCCAGTGACGTTATTGTTCCTGGCACTGCACGACTTGCATTTAATATTGAACTATCATCAGACGCAGATGTAAACAGAACACTAGTTAACAATCTAGGCAGAGCAATTATTAGGACTATTAAAGTAAAACTTGAAGGACAGGAAGTGTTTAGTCTTGACGATGCTGATGTGTTCTACTGTTACAAAGATTTGTGGCTCACAAGAGAAGAACGAGAGGATCGTATTTACCAAGGCATACAGTCTGATAATGTTGGTAAACTTCAAATCGTTGCCGGAGACAAGACAACCACAGCAGCCAAGGATGTTATAATGGCAGAAACATATGGAACCAGGTTTAACATTCCACTTCAGTTTGAAATCCTAACAGCACATTTGCCTTATTACCAAGGAGCACTGAATGACCGTCTGAGTTTTGAACTAACCTTCAATGACTACTCCAAAATTATAAAATCATCTGATCTCAATGCGACATATAAGATTTCTAACATTTCCTTGAAATATGAAATTGTCACACACACTGAACTAGCCAGACTCATACAAAATCAGTACCAGTCAAGACTTCCAATTTATTATGACCGAGTGATTAGACATAGTTTAATGCATAAAGACAAGAGCGACCCAATGTGGAACATAAACTTGAACACACCTGCCAGGTCACTGAAAGGCATACTCATGTTATTTGTTGAACCAGCGGCTCCATACAAAAGGGATTCAGAAAAATTCTACAATCCAAAGATTACACATTTGTCCTGTACAATCGAAGGTCGCCCTAATCAAGTGTACGCATCTGGAATGCAGCCTTACCAGCACTACGACGAGATCACAAAGTATTTTGTGGGTGGAAGGATTAGAGATAAACCAGCAAACATTGCGTTAAAGATTTACATCTGTATGATGTTAGGATCGGACAATACCTTACAAACAAGTATGCTCTTTGGTTAGACCTTCGTAGTACGGATGATGACTACCTTCATGGGTCGGGTCGAACTGTTGAGAACGGCAGTGACGGGATTACAATCCAGATACAAAAAAGGTTGAAACCGCTGCAGCAATAAATATATATTTATACCTGGTATATGACACACAACTGAACATACAAGAGTGCAGACTAAGTGGACACATATATTAAAATTCTATTGTGTATTAAAATGAACTTAATGACACTTGACCCACACTGTGGTTTATTTTGTGGTGCGACAGGGTGTGGTAAAACTGAATTTGTACTTAACCTCCTGCAAACAAGATACATCCATCATTTTGAAAACATTGTAATATTCTGTCCTACAATCAAACACAACAAAGCTTATCACAACTGTTTATTCATTTGGACTGACAGCAACATCTACTTAGTTGACCCTGAGAAAAAACTGAATGACTACCTACAATATTTTTACAAGCAATTTGAAAGACAGCCAACCCTGTTTATTGTTGATGACTGTTCAGCAGAGAAAGACATTGTCAAGAAAAGAAACACTCTATCAGAACTGGCCTTTAGTGGCAGACATGCAAACATCAGTGTATGGATTCTAACTCAGAAATATAATGCTGTACTGAAAGATTTTCGAGAACAGTTAAAGTTTATTTGTTTGTTTTACTGTAAGGATCGTGACAGCTTTGAAGACTGTCTCAGAGAGAATGATGTCATTCCAAATAAGCATGAATGTGATGATGTAAAGAATAAACTGAAATCAACTAAGCATCTAAAGCTTATTTTAAAGACAGATCAGCCCACAGGGTATGGGTTAGTGAATTAATTTATTCTTTTGTCTTGACTAATAAAAATGACAGACGGGCAAATCATACAAGTGATTGATATCTCACACTGTTTCAAAGATGTTATGCACTTTACTGACTTAATATCATCACCCAAACAGACTTACATAAGTCTTTCAGCACCATTGGAAATATATGCTACATATAGTGTGACTTTGGATTATGTTGATGAGCTTCCAGATGTGGAGTGCATGACAGTTGATTTAAAGACACCTACTTTTAAAGTTAATGATACCAACTATGGTTGGTTAGGGGAACTTTGTTATAGCATATTTAAACAACTACATAAACTAAATGTTTATATTAACAGTGTTACAGTTAATAAAGTGGTATTACACATGCAGCACCAGCATAGTCAACGTTAATATTTTTTTATTATTATTTTGTTGGACAAATAAAAATGATGGACAATGCTCAAAGCCCATCAGGCTTGTCAGGTTTAAGAAACGTGTTTCACACAACAGACTTGCCTATATCCAATACTAATAATGTCTATGAATCAACAGAAAACTCTTTTTCTGTCATACAAAATAATCTTCTTACAGGCAGTGTGAAGATACAGGTTGTTGCAAAAATAGAATTTACTAGAGTAGACGATGAAGTGATTTTATCGTATATCTCGACAAGACAACACACAGTTAACACAAGAAGGGAATTAGAGAACGTGTTTAGAGACAGACTATTACCTGACTTCCTCCAAGCAATTGACAGTGCAAAAATGAAGGGGTCTGGTTGGCACGAAGGACATGTACATGAACTACAACTAAAGCAGTCAAGGTATCATCCTATATTAGGTAAATCGTGGATACCACTGCCAACAGAGGTTGCAAACAAAAAGTCTGTTGTTAACATACAGAACAAAGACCACTATTGTTTTATGTGGTGTGTGCTTGCTAAACTACACTTTGTAAAATCAAGGCCTGATCGCGTATCTAACTACATCAAATTTGTAAACGAACTCAACTTTAGTGGTATAGATTTTCCTGTTAAAATACAAGACATAGACTTGTTTGAAAAACTAAATCCTGCTATATCTGTAAATGTGTTTGTGTGGGATAATGAGTCTGTTGACAAGTTACAACCCATTAGAGTATCATCACTTGCTCCAACATATGGACAGCCAGAAGATAAACATGTTGACATGTTATTAATAGGAGATAATGATAACTTTCACAACACAGTTATCAGGAATATGTCATGACTAATTCATGGGCATACAACAAAACACAATGGTAAACAGGAAGTGTGTAAGAGATGTTTACAAAGATTCTCCTCTATTTCAGTAGCGCACAAACATGTTTTAAATTGTAGGTCAGCTGATGACATACAAACAGTACTTAAGTACCCAGATCCTGGTAGTCAAGTATATTTTAAGAACTATGGGAATCAACAAAAGCTGCCGTTTGTAGTGTATGCTGATTTTGAATCACTGGTACTACCATATGAGGGTCCTGTTCCAGAATCATTACCAAAGACTATAAAACTAAGTGACCAAGTGGTGTGTTCTTTTGGATATATTCTTGTTAGGTCAGATGGTCTGCATTCAGAGCCCGTTATCTACAGGGGTGAAAATGCAGCATTTCTGTTTTTAACAGAAATGAGACATCTGTATAGTCAGGTAGTACAATATCTCACAACATGTCAGATGCCTTTGGTGATGACAGAAGAAGACAAACTGAAATTTGATACAGCTGTGACGTGTTGGATTTGTGAACAACCTTTGGGAGGTGATAAAGTTCGTGACCATGATCACATAACTGGATGCTACAGAGGTGCTGCACATAACAATTGTAACTTATTATTAAAAACAGATCCTAAGACATATAAGTTACCAATCTTTTTTCACAATCTCAAAGGATATGATTCACACATTATCATGCAGGCTGTGGACGAGTCTTACAAAAACATTAATTGTATAGCCCAGACAACTGAAAAGTACTTGACCTTTAGACTAGACAACAAATTAGCATTTTGTGACTCGATGCAACATTTGTCTTGATGGCTTGCTAGTTTGGCAGAAGGACTGACTGAGTATCCAATAACAAGTAAATATTTTGAGCCAGACTTGATTAAGAAAGGTGTTTATCCATACAAGTACATTGATCACTGGGTTGTGTTTGAGGAAAGGAGACTGCCACCAAAAGACAAATTTTATTCTACACTTAATGGTAAAGGTATTTCTGACTCTGAATACCAACACGCACTTGATGCATGGGGTAAACTAGGGTGTCAGACAATTGGTGACTACCACGATCAGTACTTGAAAGCTGACGTTTGCTTACTAGCTGATGTATTTGAAAGTTACCGTGAGAAGGGTTTGTTGCACTACAGTCTTGACCCTGCATGTTACATAACTAGTCCTGGTATGACATGGGATGCTTTTTTGAAATCCAGTAAGATATTTATAGACCTGTTGTCTGATCGTACGATGGGTGAAATGGTGGAACGTGGATTGAGGGGTGGTATTAGTATAGCAGCAAACAACTATGCCAGAGCCAACAATAAATATCTGGACGACCAGGACCAGGGCTTTGACCCCTCAAGGTCAAGGTCATTCATTACCTACGTGGACGCTAACAATTTGTATGGATACGTGATGTGTGAGTTATTGCCCTTGAAAAACGTTTGTCTGTATGATTTGTCACAGTATGACATAACAGAGTCAGGGCTAACAAACAATATTATGAATCTTAACCGAAACGATGCGAAGGGTTGGATCTTTGAAGTAGACCTGGAGTACCCACACCATCTACATGATTATCATAATGATTATCCATTGGCAGTTGAAAAAATGAGTATGACAGGGAAAAAAGAAGACACTAAACTTGTGCCAAATTTGAATGACAAATTCAATTACGTTTGTCACTATCGATTGTTACAGTTTTACATCAGACATGGGTTAGTACTAAAGAAAGTACATAGAGGTATTCAATTTGAACAGAGTGCTTTCATGAAAGATTATATAATGAAGAACACAACATTGCGTGCCAGAGACGGCAACACTGCATTTGACAAAGACTTCTTTAAGCTTATGAACAATTCCTGTTTTGGCAAGACTATGGAAAATCCTCATCACCACAAAGATGTGAGACTTGTTACAACTGAATCAGGTGCAATTAAACTTACAGGTAAGCCTCAGTACACAGGGTATAAAGAGTTTCATTCATCATTGTATGCAGTGTCACTCAAAAAAAAAGATTGTCAAACTGGACAAGCCAGTATTCATTGGTATGGCAATTCTTGAATGATGCTTGATTTTATTATGATTACTTCAAACCAAAATATCCTGAGTGTCGTCTGCTATACACTGACACTGACTCTATGATCATTGATGTGCCTACTGAAGACTTTTATGAAGACATGAAAACAGAGTTACACAACGCGTCCAGAACAATGCTGCCCGCCTCGTCCTCAGAAAGAAAAAATCCGACCACATCACACCCCTGCTCAAACTCCTTCACTGGCTCCCCATCCCCCAACGCATCCAATACAAAGTTCTGTCTCTCTGCTACAAATCCCTGAACAACTGCGCTCCTGCCTATCTCTCCAACTTACTTCACCCCTACACACCTTCCCGCTCCCTCCGCTCTGCCTCCGACCCTCTCCGCCTCCACATCCCTCGCACCAAACTTAACACTTTCGGTCCCCGCTCCTTCTCCGTCTACGGTCCATCCATCTGGAACACTCTCCCACTCTCTCTCCGTCAGAAACACTCTCTCTCCTCCTTCCAGTCCGCCCTCAAAACTCACCTCTTTCAACAGTTTTAGCACTATATCACCGCACTCCCCACCCCAAGCTGACCGTCGTAATGTATTTCACTGTTTGTGGTACGTGAGTCATTGTCTAAAGCGTGCGCATGCGTGCGCGAGTTGTGAGTGTGCGCTTAGAGTTATAATTATTATAAGATAAGCGCATTATAAATACCGTAATTATTATTATTATTATTATTTATGACATGTCTGACTACCCTAAAGATCACCCACTGTTTAGCACACAGAACAAAAAAGTGCCTGGTAAGTTTAAGGATGAACTGAATGGTGTGCCAATAGTTGAGTACATTGGACTGAGATCAAAAATGTATTCTATACTGCACCAAAAAGGTAGTCAGTCGAAAGCCAAAGGAATAAAAAAAAAAATCAGCAATAAAAAATAAAGACATACGCCATGAACATTACAAGCAAGTGTTAGATGGTGCATTAATGCCTGATTATCCAAACAAGTCACTGAGATCAAACAAACATAATCTTGAAATGATCCAAACACATAGGAAGTCACTAGCAGTTGGGGACACGAAACGTGTGTTTCACAGTAAGGAGAAATCTTATGCATCAGGTCATTACAGGCTCAAGTTATCTGAAGAAATACCTGATGAACTGGTTGATGAATTAATTGACGAGTTAGTTACTGAAATGAGTAATGGTGTCTGGGGGAATAATATGTAATTCTTCTCTGACAAATGCCCTCTGTGGTGCAGGCTCGTACAGGTAATATATTGTTGCATCAGCACCAGGAATTATTTTTTTTATATTATGTACAGACGTAGACCAGATGGGGTCGGTTGCCCTGCGTCTGACATCATTTTCTGATTCTCCGGGTTGATATAAATATCTTACCTGTTTAGTAAACAAAATTGTGTCTGGATGTGGTGACGGTGTTGTTGTTTTTGACTCTGTAATTGATTTCAATTTAATAGCATCAGCAGGCTTAGGGCGTAAGCCTTGTCCTTCATTATTCATTGCTTTTATCACCGCTGGTAATCTCTTAACCCACACTGTGTTACGCGTGTCATGCATGAGTTCCTTTGAATACTGGTAGCTGAAAATTCTTTCTGATAACTGTTTATTGAAATTCTCTACAATTGCCTGTGATCTGTGTATGCTTGGAATGCCGCATCTAACCAGTACGCCATGCTTCGCAAATAACTGATTAACTGCACCCTTAAATTCAGATCCGTCATCAACTTGTACAAGTCTGGGGTATCTTAAAGGGCCTCGACTATATATTTTTGATAATGCTGTAGCAACTGTGGTAGCAGTTTTGTCAGATATGGGCTCAGTGTCCTTGTATCTTGAAGCTATATCAACAACAGTTAATGCGTACTTGTATCGTTTCTTTCTTATTGTATCATGGGGTAAGAACAGGAGGTCCATTTGATACGTTTCATTCGGTGTAGTGTTTTCAAAATGAGGTCTTGTTATTTTTCTTGGAGCAGGGAGATATATCTGCCAAATTGCCTGTTTTTGTAGCCATTGTTTTATTTGATTGAGTGTTACATCCCTGCCTACGGCCACGTGTAATTTCTAAATCGCGGTTTGTCCTTTCCAATATCCAATTGGTGAGTAATATATTTTTGATAGTTTATTATCGACGTTCATTTTTTCTAACAATATAAAGACCAGTAAAAAATACAAATGTCATTCCCACTAGAACAAAGATTATCTCCCCGTTTCTTTGTTCTGTACTCGGTTTGTAATAGTCACTTAGTTTTTTTTTGGACAGACATGTCATTACCTGTGATGAGAAAATATTCACGAATTGCGTCATCTGTATTTGAAAATGTATCCTGTGCATGGCCTTCAAGTCTGAGTTTTTCATTGATAAAATCAAGTTTCTCTATTCGTTGCTTTGCGTAATCCTGTTGCGCTTGTACAAGTTTTTCAGATGCCTCATTGTGTCATTTCATTTCTTCTGCAGATTCCTTTCTACCTACTTTTGAAAAGAGATAATTTGATCCTCCGAAAGCAAGTGCATTGACCATGGCACCACCAATCATAATAGCTATCGTCGCCATACTTATTTTATTTACATAGAAACATTTTCGGGAATAATTCCTTGCTTAACAAAAAAGTCTTTCGTCACAATTGATGCAGTAACAATCGTGATTAATTTAGCACTGTCTTCCAGATCCAATCTGCTCAAGTCTACAGACCTCATTTTGAGCAGACTATTTTCCCAGCATAGAATAAGCTACTGCTAGCCCGCTGATTATGGCAGAGTGATAAACAAGGTTCATTAAGTTTTTTGTGTCGTTCATTTTTTGGGCAATAAAAATTAAAATAATAAATGTATTAGTGCATGATAAATGGGTCGACAGCTTTGGGTATTGTTGGCAATGTGGAGACTTCTGTTTTTGATGATTGAGTGTTTATTTTTTTTTGGACACTGTACGAGTCTGTGGTTTGTATTTTTTGTATAATTGGTAACCTACGTAACCAAATCCCACAAAAAAATCCAGCAAATAAATATCTTGTTGTTTCAGGTTCAGGGTCAAGGTTAGACTGGGTTGTTAGTCTCTCACTTTGATGGGGGTGTGGTGGGGAAGGGGGCCTTGTTGGTCCTAACGGTCCTGTCAGTTCTGACGGTGTTGACTCTGACAGCGGAGTCGGTGCCGGGTGGTCACTTACATGAGTCTTTTCTGTTTGCGCTTGAAGCTATAACTTTTTCTGCTTGTTCCAATCAGCTAAACGTTTACCAGCCTGAACCCTTCCTTGGTTTTTAATTTTGGACACTATGTGAATCGGACTCTGGACAGGGTTGGACACAGGGTTCATCTGTGGGGTCATCTGTGGAATCGTTTGTGAGTCGTCCATTTTTATCAGCAAACAAATTTAATTTGGAAAAATCTATATGAATACCAGTCACTAATAAAGTTATGACAGGTGCGAGATAATTACCGAACCTGTAGTACATCTGACATACTAATTTACCTATTGTATTTGAAACTATGGGGTTACTCTCTAGGTCGTGTGATAGGGTATCAATGTCTACGGGGAGAAAGTGATTGACTGCTTTTGAATAGAGGTATACAATAGATCTGCTTAAATCTCGGGTCATTACTGCAGCAATGTGGTTATCATATTTTTAAAAAAGGTGATTTAAGTCATCACCTGAGAGTGAATTAATATCATCAGTTGAATAGTGCTTGCCGAGATATGCCTTCGACTTACCTGAAACAATTACAGATAGAAGCCGCGGTTTCTTAGATTCTAAGTCTTTGTTCTCAAACGAGTTTATTTCATTCAATAATAACAATTCTTCAGATATCATTTTATAATGCAATTTTAAAAAAACAACTTTATAAACACATTTGTTCCTTTGTCAGTAAACCAGACATGAGTGTATAAGCCCCCACATGTAGAACCGTTTTGTAAATGACTGCTCTCTTTTGAAAAGTAATATGTCCACTTGTTGATCTTTGACATTATCTAGCGATTTGAAAGGCTGTAGCTATGAAAGGCCTTTGAGGGCTGAGAGCTTTTCAAAAGCACAGTCCCGTTGCGGCTTGTGCCTGATTTGAAAAGAGAGGAATGCTGCCGCCATTGAATAGCTGTGTGAGGGGACACAAAGGCGTTCAACTGTGACGCCACCCGACAGATTAAACACACGCTTACAGTAAATTGCACTGACATGTGTGTGTGTAAGTAAGTGTGTTTGTGTGTGCATCTGTTTGTTTGTGTGTTTATGTGTGTGTCTGTTGTGTGTATGTTTGTTTGTTTGTTTGTTTGTTTGTGTGTTATGTTTGTTTGTGTGTCTGTCTGTTTGTGTGTGTGTGTGTGAGATATTACTTGTTAGTTCCTATCAAACTGTTTTCCATCTGCCTGTTTATAGTGCAGAGTATAACCACCGTTTGATTTCTCGGGAACCAGTCAACTTCGAAACAAGCCGTCTTCTTGAGTGTATGACACCTCTCAGTAATAGCCTTTTCAAAAGCCTTAGAGCTGGCTTATTCATAAAAGTGTCCCCTCTCGCATTGAATAGCGACGTGCCACTGTGCGGCGCATGGCAACGATTAGACAACACAGGTGGCTTACAAAATGACATGCGTCATAGAGTAAGACCCCTGTAACTTACTTGCTGAGAGTAGGCTGATTTAAATGTATAAGTTTCACATGAGTGGAGTCTATGTGTGTGTTAACAAAGCGGGTCTCTCTCTCTCTCTCTCTCTCTCTCTCTCTCTCTCTCTCTCTCTCTCTCTCTCTCTCTCTCTCTCTCTGTGCAAGTAGCTCATAAGGGGATTGGTTGTGTGTGCAGGTATTAGTCAATTTACATTTAATGGAGGGTGTACGCTTAATTAGAAAAATTAAAAATTCCTTCTTGAATATCGACACAGGTGTGGTACATATCGATCTAGCAGTTCAAGATTCGAAAAGGTTTTGAAAAATGTTGTGGAAAGCATTGTGACGTGGTAATATTTTTGTAACTGTTGTGCATATTTTATTCTGACGTGACATGTCCTTTCATGCCTAGAGTGCTGGCAACGGGCTGTGTTTACGTACATAGTAACATTGCGACAGCGGACATATGAGCTAATTAAGAGAGATAGAAATAATGAGTGGACTGAAGTATTATTAACACAATGACTGAGTTAACCCCCTTAATTATAACTTTTTGATTTTCATAAAATTGTGGCTGTTTAAGAAAGCAATGATTTAGGGGTAAATTCCGATGGTATTTACTCTGTGCGGGGAACATGGATAATGGGGGGTCCAAAAGTTATAATTAAGAGGGTTAACTCAGTCATTATGATAATGAAGCTTCAGTCCACTCATTATTTCTATCTCTCAACCGACTTCATATAAATGGTAATTTTTCTCTTCAACGAGTCGCCCAATTTGAATATGCTCGGAGGCTGTCCAAAATACATCTCGATCAAAGCATTTCATAAGGATTCAGGTCTATACATACAGGAACTCTGGAGTTACTCATGTCTACACACACACACACACACACACACACACACACACACACACACACACACACACACACACACACACATACACACACACATACACACACGGCGCTTCTCGTGAAATGTACCTTGAACATCGCTTTTACATGACGTAATTTTGGTCGTGTTACTTCACTGTCAGAGTCTGATGTGTACCTATGTTCGTTATTTGCATGCTATGGAACGTGCTCCGACCAGCCCCATCTCAAAGTCTACTGTATTTCCAATACCCTAAACAAACAAGATGGGATGAACAAACCCACAAAGTCCCTTCTATATGTGAGCTGCCATCGCTGCAAAGGGTCTCTTCTACCTTTCGTCTTTGACCTAATTCTGATGTTGAATTATCTCCTTTTGAAAAAGCCTAGTAGAACTGCCAGTGTGCCACCGTGAATGCCAAATGGGGCGCTGTGCATACGCGTCATTTGTTTGTCAAACGTCATTAAATTTTATCATGACGTATTTTTGGTTTTTACCTAATTTTATATTTAAGGTGATACAGTTTCACTTTCCTTCAAGACTTGAGAAAATGGTTACAAAACTAGAATTCCACAGGACGATTTCAGTTTTGCTATATAATTTTTTATGATATCAGGTTGACTTTATCTAGCTACATGATACACTAAGTACACCTGCATGCTCTTCTGAAAGAGAGAGAGAGAGAGAGAGAGAGAGAGAGAGAGAGAGAGAGAGAGAGAGAGAGAGAGAGAGAGAGAGAGAGAATTACGTCATTTTTAGAGTATTGCGTCAATGTCTGCGTGGTGACGGAGTTGCTTCTTTTGCATCACGGCCAATGTCTGACTTTCTTCAGAAGTCACTTTTTATTTTACTGTTTTAATGTTGTTGTTGTTGTTTTTTTGTTTTTTTTAAAGAATTCATTTTAACTGAAGAAGTTAAAAAGATACAAAGCTGGCTAATGAACTCATCTAGTGTCTTTATCCAAACTAGCTATATCCAAAATCTCAAGTAAATATGACAAAAATTACGGACTCTAATCTGTGTCAACTGACTTTCTATAACTGTCTTTTATATCTTCAAGGAGACGTCCCATTACAGTAGGCTCGGAGGCTCTCTTAGTCACCCCTTGCAGAAATATTTCGCTAAGTTTCAAGCTTGTGCGTAGGGCAATATCGGAGATTCTCACACACACACACACACACACACACACACACACACACACACACACACACACACACACACACACACACACTCACACACACACACACACACACACACACACACACACACACGCGCACATACGCACACACACACATACGCACATACGGCGCTTCGTGCCAAATGTAGGTTCATCAGCGAGGTTGGCGTAACTAGACATGACGTAATTTGTATCTTGTTACTTCAGTTGTCAGGAGATTAGGCCTGCCCGCCTTTGACATCATGGACATGATGTTAAATTCTCTCCACCTCGACCCGTCCTAAAATGTCCCTTTTATAAATGGAAGGACTTAACAAATTTCATCCCAAGCAACTTTCAACCCAAAGTCTATTGTTTGGAGCTCTTGTGCGTTTTTCTTTTAGGAACACTCAGAGTTGGTCATATTTTAAGCTTATCCTTCTGATCCATTTCCTTCCTCTCTAAGCCATCCTCTAAACAAACACACGCCTTTGTCCTTCAGCAAGGTGAAGCCGTCAAAATAAAAGAGAAGTCTTGTGCTGGTCTGGCAGGGCCTAGACCTCTTCATAGACTTTGTTTGTTTTGTTTTGTTTGTTCTTGGTGTGTTCTTTTTGTTATTCCTATTTTTCTTGTATATCCTCTTGTGTGAGTGTGTATGTGAGGGACTATATATGTGTTGTAGGATGCAAGGTGTATGTATGTTAATATGCCATTTGTTCGGCACCTAGAGCTTTTCTATCGAAAGTATAAGCACCTTAAAGTTATACATTATTATTATTATTATTATTATTATTATTATTATTATTATTATTATTATTATTATTATTATTATTATTATTATTATAGCGCTGAAAAACTCCTTGGAGTTGTTGGATTCAGTAAAGTGTTGAAGTTCTTTTGCCTTGCTGTCACACCAGTTGTCCTGCATGTGGCGGTGCTCTCTCTGAGTTTTACTTTGGAGGTGTTTGAATCGGTCTTTCTTGGACATGGAGTTCATATCATTCTGCCACTCGATGAAGGCACTGCGCTTCTGCCCCAGTAGTGTGTTAATATCTTCGTTGTTCTCATCGAACCAATCCTGGTGTACCCTCTGCTTGGGTCCAAGCGCGTCTTTGGCAGACTCCGTCACCATCCCTTTGAACAGTGTCGGATATGGTCTCTTCTAAACATACCTTAGACACATATTAAATGCCTTCAGATGTTTTTATTAGTATTGAGGGGCACTTTAAGCAGCCAATGGGTCACTTTTTGTCAAACTGGAACTGCTTAACTATGTCCTGAGATGCATTAACATCTATATATCTATCTATCTATATTCCGTAGTCTTGCCGACCGTTGGGGCACCACTGATGACATGGCAACCAGCTCCCTCCATTCCTCTCTGTTCTCTGCCATTCTTGGCGTATCACCCAGCCTCAGTCCTGTCCACCCTGCGTTAATATAATCTCTGTCAAATCCTGGTGTCGGATTAATTCTACCTTCCTTTCGCGCGAGACGTTTTTCCTTACATGTTTCATAATTGGGTCTTCTCCCCTACACAGTGTCACAGTCACAGATTCGAAGCATACTAGAATGATTCGGTGGCTAGTTCTGGGACAGGTCTCCAAGCCAAAACACTCCTTTGTTTGCACAACTAATCCTTGAGTACACTTATTGGGTTAAATGCGACAGTGGATGTAGTACCCGAAACATCATTTAAGAAGCGATTTTAACCTCTGTGGTATATAGGAACAAAAGCAATATCTACCAAAAGATCTCCGTGATGCAGTCGTTATCACCCTGTACAAGAACAAAGGTGAGAAGTCTGACTGTTCCAACTATCGGGGAATTACCCTGCTGTCCATTGCTGGGAAAATCCTTGCGAGGCTGCTCCTGAACCGGCTGGTACCTGCCATCGCTGAAGACCAACTCCCAGAGGGTCAGTGTGGCTTCAGAGCAAACAGGAGCACCACCGATATGGTCTTTGTGCTGAGACAGCTACAGGAGAAGTGCCGCGAGCAGAACAAAGGGCTGTACGTAACATTTGTCGACCTAACAAAAGCGTTCGACACTGTGAGCAGGCAAGGCATGTGGCAGATCCTGGAGCGACTTGGCTGTCCCCCAAAGTTCCTCAACATGATTGTCCAGCTACACGAGGACCAGCAAGGCCAGGTCAGACTCAACAATGACCTCTCAGAACCATTCCCTATTCTCAACGGCGTAAAGCAGGGCTGCGTGCTGGCACCGACCCTCTTCACCATCTTTTTTAGCATGATGTTGAAGCAGGCCAAAGTGGACCTCGATGATGACGATGCAGTGTACATCAGGTATCGTCTCGATGGCAGCCTGTTCAACCTCAGACGACTGCAGGCCCACACGAAAACCCTAGACCAACTGATTCGTGAGCTGCTTTTTGCTGATGATGCTGCCCTCGTTGCACACACAGAGAGAGCCCTGCAGCGCATCACGTCTTGCTTCGCAGATGCTGCCCAGCTCTTTGGACTCGAGGTCAGTCTGAAAAAGACAGAGGTCCTCCATCAGCCGGCACCCAAGACAGTGTATCGCCCTCCTCACATCACCATTGGCGAGTCTGAACTAAAGTCAGTGCACCAGTTTACCTACCTTGGCTGCATTATCACGTCGGACGCCAAGCTGGACAAAGAGCTTGACAGCAGGCTGGCAAAAGCGAACAGCGCTTTCGGGCGACTTTTCAAGCGGGTGTGGCACAATCAACAGCTGAAAACAGGCACCAAGATCAGCGTGTACAGAGCTGTGGTCCTCACCACCCTGCTGTATGGTTCCGAGTCCTGGGCCCTCTACCGCAGCCAACTACGACTCCTCGAACGCTTCCACCAGCGCTGCCTGCGTACCATCCTGGGCATTCACTGGAGTGACTATGTCACCAACGTCGAGGTCCTTGAACAGGCTGAAACTGTGAGCATCGAGGCTTTGCTGCTGCGGACACAGCTCCGCTGGGCGGGGCATGTCTCCAGGATGGAGGATCATCGCCTACCAAAGATCACACTGTTCGGCGAGCTTGCTACTGGACACCGTGACAGAGGGGCACCAAAGAAGAGATACAAAGACTGTCTCAAGAAGTCACTCAGTGCCTGCCAAATCGACCACCACCAGTGGTCTTCGCTTGCTGCGGACCGTGACACCTGGCGCTCCACCATTTACAAGGCAGCTGTCTCCTTTGAGGACTCTCGCAGAGCTGGCCTTAAGGACAAGCGGCTCAGGAGAAAAAACAGAGATGCCGCAGCTCAGAACCCTGGCCATACCTTCTCCTGCAGCCACTGCGGTCGAACCTGCCTGTCTCGGATTGGCCTCCGCAGCCACGAACAAGCCTGCAGACGTCGTGGTCAACTCCTATAAAATCTTCGTTCGCGAAGTCAAGCCAAGAGAGGGGGGGGGAGGGGGATGTAGTACCCGAAACATCATTTAAGAAGCGATTTTAACCTCTGTGGTATATAGGAACAAAGCAATATCGGAGTAGTATGTATTAGCGAGTTTGACTATTAATTTACATAAGAATACTTTATTGTCTGTGCAGACCCTTCTGATGCAACGTGTGATGCCTGGTACAACATCAGCGGCTCCCAATGGACAGTGAGCGGTAGCTGTATTATCACAAAGGCGCTGTCTTCGCGTAGGCGTTACGAGTGCCTCTGGTTTTACAAGCACGATAACAATGAGGTAAACTGCTTGTGTTCTTCACTTTTAGTGAATGTCATGATAAATTGAAAACATAAACGAGCACTTACCTTAGGAAGTTGAAGATTTCTATGATGTAGTTTACAGTAACAGAGACAGAGGGATGTGTAAGATGTGCATGACCATAGATGACTTACTTTATAGACTAGATCATCTGCACTAGATGATCTAGAATATATATATATTTATATATATATATATAAAGATCTAGTCATATGTTATATATATCTAATTATATATATATGTGTGCATGCGTGAGAGCGCTCGCGCTCCAAACATCTCCAAGAGGCATAGATCCTCATGCGGCCTCCGAACTCATAAGGATCTATGCCTCTTAGAGATGTGCTCATGCGTGTGTGTGTGTGTGTGTGTGAGAGAGAGAGAGAGAGAGAGAGAGAGAGAGAGAGAGAGAGAGAGCGAGAGACAGACAGACAGACAGACAGACAGACAGACAGACAGACAGAGAGAGAGAGAGAGAGAGAGAGAGAGAGAGAGTCTTTCGTCATATTTAGAGTATTGCGTCAATGTATGAGGGGTGACGGAGTTACTTCTTTTACGTCACGGACATTGTCAGACTTTCTTCAGAAGTCAATGTTTTTTTTTTTACTGTTTATTTTTTTTTTCTGAAAAGATTTAATTTTTACTGAAGAGGTTGAAAAGGTACAAAGCCGGCTAACAAACGCATTCAATGTCTTTATCCAAACTACCTATATCCAAATTTTCAAGTAAATATGACACAAATTACACTCTAATCTGGGTCAACCTACTTTCTATAAACCGTCTTTTATGTCTTGAAGAAGACATCCCCTTGCTAGATCTAGTGAGCGATGCAGCCAGCTGATGTCCTGATGACACAATGCAAGCTTACCAGCCTGTAATTCCATGGCATTAGCACAGCAAGAGCATTTTCAGAATTGAAAGGAAAAATTACGTCCTTTGGAGCTAATCTGATTGAGTGCATTTTCGGCTTTGGGCGACGCCTTGTTGTTCTGATGCACAACCGGGGAAGGGGGGAGGGGAGGGGGGGGGGAGGAGGGAGAGAGACTGAAAATGCCCGCACTCACACGTGTTAATGTTTAAGTTTTGGGTATTATTCAAACTGCGAAACTTCAATCAATCTGACTTTCAATTTCTATTTTATATATCGCCGGAATGCTGTAGGTTTATATGCCCTACCAATCCATCCCACTGGAGTTATGGTAGGTCGAAAGATGATGTTCAGTGTAGTAAACCTATAGAGTATGCACAGATTTTTAACCTCACCGGGGTTCGAATCCACGACCTTACCAATATATTTTTTAACAAACAGTGAAAACATTTCCTTTGAAAAACAAGAAATATTTAGGACAGTGATTAGAGATGCGTTAGTTTCTATCAACCTGTGACATCTGGTTGCAAAATAGCAATAGCCCCATTCGCTTAAGTCAAAGACGGATAAGTCGGAAAACATGTATGTCTAACAAACTTTTTTTTCCCCGGCCAGATCTGTTTTATCTATCACTAATTTTACGACGGATAACCCTAACTCGCTCAAATCGAACTGCGTTTAAGTCGAAGAGTTTCTCATTTTCCAAACTCGGAAAAGTCGAACTTAGAAAAGACAGCTTCGGCCCCATACACCATAGTCCCGGCAGTAGCCTCATTCCGTTTTTGCGGGAGACTTTAGGATTATACCTTGTCATGCGCTTCGAAAGTCAAACAAGTCGAAAGTGTTTTTCCAAACTCGTGTCAGTAGCGTTTCGTGCCCAGGTGCAACTTACACCGAATAAAAATAATTTCCCCATCCAAGGCTGTTTTTCCATTACTCTCTTAAGTCAAACTTTGGATAAGTCTAAGATGTTTTTCCTCTCAAAAGTCGGTTAAGTCGAACTAATTTTGTTAATGCAGTTCCATTTATCTAAGTCAAAAACTGGTAGGTCGAAAAACGCTCAAGTTGAATGAAAATTTTCCCGAGCCAAAAGCTGCTCTTTTAAGACTCATTTTACAGCGTATTTCTATAAAACGGCCCAGTTTGGGTTATTTAAACTTCGGATAAGTTTTCTGTATCCATAGCTACTCTATCGATGACTAATATTTAACTGGAAACGGATCCGTTAAGCCGAATTTAGGGTAAGTCTCATGTGTTTCTAAACACTGATAAAAACGGCTCCGTTAAGCCGAATTTTGGGTAAGTCTCATGTGTTTCCAAACACTCAAATATGTATAGTCTTAAGAACTCACAGCTGTATACATTTCCCGAAACTTGCAGTCCAATGTAGGTCGGACTTTGCAACAATGCAGCGAAAATATGCAACATTCTAGCTACAGAACAAAAATGGATTACAATGCTCCCCCCCCCCCCCCCCCCTCTCTTGGCTTGACTTCGCGAACGAAGATTCTATAGGGCTTGCCCACGTCGTCTGCAGGCATTTTCGTGGCTGCGGAGGCCAATCCGGGACAGGCAGGTTCGACCGCAGTGGCTGCAGGGGAAGGTCTGGTCAGGGTTCTGAGTTACGACAACTCTGTTTTTTCTTCTAAGCCGCTTGTCCTTAAGGTTAGCTCTGCGAGAGTCCTCAAAGGAGACGGCTGCCTTGTGAATGGTGGAGCGCCAGGTGTCACGGTCCGCAGCAAGCGAAGACCACTGGCGGTGGTCGATTTGGCAGGCACTAAGCGACTTCTTGAGACCGTCTTTGTATCTCTTCTTTGGTGCCCCTCTGTCTCGGTGTCCAGTGGCGAGCTCGCCGAACAGAGTGATCTTGGGTAGGCGATGATCCTCCATCCTGGAGACGTGTCCCGCCCAGCGAAGCTGTGTCCGCAGCAGCAAAGCCTCGATGCTCACAGTTTCCGCCTGTTCAAGGACCTCGACGTTGGTGACATAGTCACTCCAGTGAATGCTGAGGATGGTACGCAGGCAGCGCTGGTGAAAGCGTTCGAGGAGTCGTAGTTGGCTGCGGTAGAGGGCCCAGGACTCGGAACCGTACAGCAGGGTGGTGAGGACGACAGCTCTGTACACGCTGATCTTGGTGCCTTTTTTCAGCTGTTGATTGTGCCACACCCGCTTGAATAGTCGCCCGAAAGCACTGTTCGCTTTTGCCAGCCTGTTGTCCAGCTCTTTGTCCAGCTTGGCGTCTGACGTGATGATGCAGCCAAGGTAGGTAAACTGGTGTACAGACTTCAGTTCGGACTCGCCGATGGTGATGTGGGGAGGGCGATGCTCTTCCTTAGGTGCCGGCTGATGAAGGACCTCTGTCTTTTTCAGACTGAAATCAAGTCCAAAGAGCTGGGCAGCATCTGCGAAGCAGGACGTAATGCGCTGCAAGGCTCTCTCTGTGTGTGCAACGAGGGCAGCGTCATCAGCGAAGAGCAGCTCACGAATCAGTTGGTCTAGGGTTTTCGTGTGGGCCTGCAGTCGTCTGAGGTTGAACAGGCTGCCATCGAGACGATACCTGATGTACACTGCGTCGTCATCGTCGAGGTCCACTGTGGCCTGCTTCAACATCATGCTGAAGAAGATGGTGAAGAGGGTCGGTGCCAGCACGCAGCCTTGCTTCACGCCGTTGCGAATGGGGAATGGTTCTGAGAGGTCACTGTTTAGTCTGACCTGGCCTTGCTGGTCCTCGTGGAGCTGGACGATCATGTTGAGGAACTTTGGGGGACAACCTAGTCGCTCCAGGATCTGCCACATACCTTGCCTGCTCACAGTGTCAAACGCTTTTGTTAGGTCGACAAACGTTACGTACAGCCCTGTGTTCTGCTCGCGGCACTTCTCCTGAAGCTGTCTCAGCACAAAGACCATGTCGGTGGTACTCCTGTTGGCTCTGAAGCCACACTGGCCCTCTGGGAGGTGGTCTTCAGCGATGGCAGGTACCAGCCGATTCAGGAGCAACCTTGCGAGAATTTTCCCGGCAATGGATAGCAAGGTAATTCCACGATAATTAGAGCAGGCAGACTTCTCTCCTTTGTTCTTGTACAGGGTGATGATGACTGCATCACGGAGATCCTTTGGTAGTGTTCCTTTTTCCCAGCAGCAGAGAAAGAGGTCGTGGAGCTTGTTGTGCAGTGCTGGGCCTCCATGTTTCCATATCTCTGGCGGGATTCCGTCAATGCATTCTGCTTTGCCACTCTTGAGCTGGTGGATGGCTGTGAGGGTCTCTTCGGCGGTGGGCGGTTCGTCCAATTCAACCTTTAGTGGAAGGTGTGGGATTTGGAGGATGACTGTTTCTTGAACAGTGCGCTCAGCGCCGAAGAGGTCCTGAAAGTATTCCGACCAGCGGTTCAAAATGGAGGTATTATCTGTGAGGAGTGCCTGTCCATCAGCGCTTCGCAGGGGACTTTGTAGCAGGTGCCTAGGGCCATACACTGCTTTCAGTGCTTCGTAGAAGCCCCTGTAGTCACCGTTGTCAGCGCAGAGCTGGGTCCTCTGTGCGAGTCTGGACCACCACTCGTTCTGGTGTTCTCTAAGCTTGAGCTGGAGACTGCTGCAGATGAGGCGGAAGGCAGACTTCTTCACAGGGCAGGAAGGCTGGGCTAGGTGGGCCTGGTGGGCGGCTCTTTTTTTTTGCTAGAAGTTCCTGGATCTCTACGTCGTTTTCGTCAAACCAGTCTTTGTTCCTCTTTCTAGCAAAGCCCAAGACTTCCACAGAAGATTTTACAATAGCAGTTTTCAGTTGTTCCCAGAGTGTTTCATGGGAGGAGTCTGCTGGATCAACTGTGTCTTTGAGCATGCGCTGTAAATCGGCCTGAAGGGCAGCTTTCTTGTCGTCACGCTGAAGGCTGGCAACATCAAGCTTTTTCTTGGGGGGCCCCCTTTCTTGGGTTTCAGCTTGAATCGGAGCCTGAGTTTGCAGCGAACAAGGCGGTGGTCAGTGTGGCTTTCTGCGCTGGGCATCACTCTGGTGAGGAGAACGTCACTGCGGTCCCTCTGACGCACTAGGACATAGTCGATAAGGTGCCAGTGCTTGGAGCGAGGATGCATCTAGGTGGTCTTTCGACTATCCTTTTGCTGTAAAGTAGTGTTGGTGATGACAAGTTGCTGCTCTGCACAGAGCTCCAGCAGTAGGCGACCATTGTCATTGCAGTTCCCAACGCCATGCTTGCCGAGGACTCCTTTCCAGGCTTCAGAGTCTTGGCCCACTCTGGCGTTGAAGTCGCCAAGGATGATGACTTTGTCGTCTGCAGGGGTGCTCTGCAGGAGGCTGCGCAGGTCAGAGTAGGACTTGTCTTTTCTGCAGGCTCTGCCAGGAGGGTTGGGGAGTACACACTGAGAAGGGTGACGTATTGCTGGTGTCTCAGTGGGAGGCGCATGGACATGATGCGGTCGGAGTGACCCGTTGGTAGGTTTTCCAACTTAGTCGCAATGGGGGTCTTCACCATGAAGCCCACGCCTGAGAGCCGTCTTTCTGATGCAGGCCTGCCTGACCAGTAGAGGGTGTAGCCAGCGCCAAGTTCTTGGAGGCTGCCTTCCTCCGGGAGGCGTACTTCGCTGAGCGCGGCAATGTCGATGTTTAACCTTCGCAATTCATGGGCAATGAGGGCGGAGCGACGCTTAGGGCGTCCGCTGTCTGCTGTGTCGAGCATGGTTCGGATGTTCCAGCATGCTACGTTGAGTCCGGTCGTGGTCGTCATGAGAGTGGATCCGTTGTTTTTTCTTGTTTTCTGACCGCATGAGAAGATGCCCGTTGACCGCGGCTAGCCAACTGGGGTTACGAGGGGATGAGCTTTGGTTAGGCCACCTTTTCTAGGCCCCTCTCCGTGTGGAGCAAGCAGTGCTGTCCCTAGAGAAGGCTGCTTGGTCGTTCAGGGTGTGCCGAGTGACGTGGTCATCCCCAGGTCAACATCAGGCGACCAATATCCTGAACCGCCTGCATGCAGGTTTGAGACTGCGGCTTCCAGTGACATCTTTCACCTGCCGTTTTGCCCCTTGCCCATCGCTACAGGACTTGGAAAGTTCAGTGTCATAGTCCGTGGGCGTTTCCTAAAGCCTGCACGGTGGAGCTTTTTGGTGGAGTGCAGTGTGCGCAGTACTGGCCCCACCCTTTAAACCCTTGGTTCGTTTGCCATGGCCTAGCAAGCTGGGACGGTGGCATCGAGGTCCTCATTTCGTAGGTTTTATGTCAGACTGTCCTTGTCTTAGTCTCTGGCTCAAAAGCCTTCCCCGGAGACACGGGGGCTTTGATGTCAGGGGTTTCCTCCCTTAGCCTTTCCGCAGCCCCCGTGATGTTACTTCGTGGGGGTCGGGGTCGTCTATGTCCCGTGCAGATGTGAACATCTGCCCACTGCCCAGACGGTGACACTTACCAGAGAGAAAAATCGAACGCCGGAACCCGGTATCGAACCTCGCACCTTTGGCATTGGAGGCAGACGCCTTAATCACTGCGCCACTTCCCCGCCTAATTTTTACTAAAGAAGTTGTAAAGATACAAAGCTGGCTAACAAACTCATCAAATGTCTTAAATTGCTGGCATTAAACAATTCCAATTTAATCGGTGTATATTAATGTACAAGATTTTACAAGAGTGAGCCCCACTCCGTTTGCGAACTCTGTTTTCAGATAATCATAAACAGAACAGGAGAAACAGGTCGCACCACCTAACGAGAACATGACTAGATATATATAAAACTAGCCTAACCTTTTCAGTTGCAAATTCTAAATTTAGTATTCTAAGGATTGCCTTTATCACTTTATACTTCTAGACTAATACCACAATTCAGTTCTCCTCTATTGATGCCGTACTCTCAGAGATGACCTTCAGCTTATGTCACTGTTATTTTGTTTGTTTTGTTTTGTTTTTGTATTTTATGCTTTTTGTACACTTGAATGTTGTTGATACTATGATTGTTCATTTTTTAAAAATAATATTATTTATGTGTTTAGAGTAGCAGGATAGTTTGTAAGAGAGGCATTTGCATGCCTAAAACTTTATCCTGAATAAAAACGTTTCATCATCATCTTTTCTCCAAACTAGCTATATGCAAATGTTCAAGTAAATATGACAAAAATTACTGATTCTAATCTGGGTCAACCAACTTCCTATAAATGATTGTTTATGTTTTCAACGAGACATTCAACTACAATATGCTTTGAGGCTCTTTTAGCAACCCACTTAAGAAAGTATTTCACCAAGTTTCAAGCTTGTATGTACAGAAATGTCGGCAATTCTATTGTTTACATAAATACGCACATACATACATATGCACAAAAGACCTTAGCATCAAATGTGCGTTCAGCCGCAAGGTTAACATAATTAGACATGACGTAATTTTTATCTTGTTACTTCAATTGTTAGAGGTTTAGCCTGCCCGCCTTTGACATTATGCACATGCTATTAAATTTGCGCCACCAAGACCCATCCTAAAAAGTTCCTCCTATACATAGAAGGGACTTTAAAATGGGTTATACATACAGCAGTGATCTGCAGTGCACGGGACTGAACTTTGTTTATATTTCCAAGTTGCATTGCCCTCTTTTGTTGGTATTTTTATTCCTAAATGTGACCCTCTCTCACGAAACCAGTCTTAACTCGCAGGGAGCCGATCAGCACTACACGCAATAATATGTGGTGGGGGTCAATCTGGGTCATTTTCACTTTTTTGCAGAAATGTATTCTACATACACCAAAGTATCATATGGTTAAAATCTTTATCCTGAAAAATGCCATTAAATAGGTTAAAAATGATTTTAAAAGTCTGCCCTTGGCCCCAATTATGCTGCACACAGAAACTTCACAGGCTGTTTTCTCAAAATGGCCGCCGGAGGCTTTAACAACTTTAAACACTAACAACTTCTACAATTTTTGCACAACAGCATACAGTCATATATCACAGTAATCAGCAAACACTGTAGTTTTCAGAAATGTATATATGTCAAAACATCCAAAATACGAGTTAAGACTGATTTTGTGAGAGAGGGTCACAAATAAGCCCTTAACCTATTTGTCTTACATTATGTCAAATTGGTATTAACATGACAAATACGTTAATACTTTGTTAATGAGGTTGAGGTGATAACATTTGTGAATATGATTAATACTTTGTGAAAAAAGCAGATACTTAGTAATATACTCATTCCCTGTTTAGTAGAATCACTGCTGAAGTACTTGATAAAAAAATTGCGGAGGTACTTGATAAGTTTCCCTGATCACCACATGTGCAAGAGGAAATAGGAATTACTAAACTGAAATTAAGAAATAAGAAAGTACAAGCTGAAGTACCTGACAAGTTACCCACCACATGTAAGTGACTGAAGTTAATTGACAATTGGCTTTGAAGTGAGTTGGCACAAGATCTTATCCCAAGTCAGTAAGTTACTTGGACAAACCTGTCCAGTTACATGGAAAGCAGTTATCTTTTTTTTTAGTTTTAGTACATTGTCATGAATGACCGTTTCGGAAATAAGTCCAGCCTGCTGCCAGTTTCTGCCTGGCCTCTAGCATATGCAAAGAGGGAAAGTTGCGCCCAAATCTCGGGTTGTATTTCTCTTTGCCATATACCATGGTCATGTATATGAATCACCACTGGGCCTCTCCACACTTTCGTTTCATCACTTTGGTGGAAGGAGTCCCATCAGGGGTGTGACAAACACCATGGCGGTCAGCACACCACAGCGCTCTCATGGGAAATGTGACTTGCATGCATTAACCTAGGTTATACCTCCTCTGTGACAGCACAGTGGAAACAGGATACAAAGTGGGCTTTTTACCATTTTTAAGTGTCGGGCAAGTCAGTAAGTTAATTGGACAAACTTTAAAAGTTACATAGACAACAATTTTTTTTCAATAATATTCTGGTAGTGGAGCTGTTGGTGTTACATATCTAGGCATGACTTTGTGAATTGTATGACAGTAATCTTTATTCGTTTAGAAGACCTTGTACTTTTTCCATCATCTCTTTAATTTCTAGTTTTTGCCTTTTTCTAAAAAAGTTGTTTTCAATTTTGCAATATTAACTTCATTCATTCATTCATTCAGTTCTCTCTGCGCCGTCTGGTGCTTGAGGCGACGGCAAGGGAACGCCACTTTTGTCTGTCAGCTGCTATTTTGGGTGCTGTTTGCAGAGTAAGGCCTCTGTTCTTGAGCTCTCGCTCCACGGTTCGGCGCCACGTCTCCTTTGGTCGCCCACGGTTTCTCTTCCCCTGTGGTGTCCATCTCAGTGCCACCCTTGGTAATAAGTCGGGTGACATTCTGCAAACGTGGCCTAGCCATCTCCATCTCCGTGTGGCGATGGTTTCAGCGATGCTGTCTGCGCCTGCTTTCTTCCGTAGTTCCTCGTTTGTAATCATGTTTGGCCAGAAGACCTTCATGATCCGTCGCAGGCACTTGTTCTGGAAGACTTCCAGCTTGCGTTCCGTAGCAGTAGTAGATTTCCAGCACTCTGACCCATAGAGAAGGACACTCAGCACGTTACTCTTAAAAATACGAAGCTTGGTGTGGATGCTCAGGTTTGTAGTCCTCCAGATGGGTTTCAGCATTGCGAAGGCTTGGTTGGCTTTGCTGATTCTTGTGGTGATCTCCCTTGTGCAGTCTCCATCTGTGGTAACCTTGCTGCCCAGGTACGTGAACTCGTCCACCTCTTGCAGAGGTCATTGATGGTGATTGGGTCGCCCACTATGGTGTTCTTCCTCATGACTTGAGTCTTCCTAATGTTGACCCCGAGACCTATGGAGCTTGCTGACTGTGTCAACTGTTGTGTCTTCTGTTGCATGTCCTGGTTTCTGCTTGCCAGCAGCCCGATATCATCGGCGTAGTCGAGGTCATCCAGCATTGAGGTCAGCGTCCACTGAATTCCCTGCCTCCTTCCCTCTGTGGTGCGGCGCATGATCCAATCAATTGCCATTGAGAAGAGGATCGGCGAAAGAATACATCCTTGTTTCACTCCGGTTTCCACCTTAAACGGTTCGGTGAGCTGGTTGTTGTGGACGACTCTGCACTCAAAATTCTTGTACAGGGACCTGATGACGTTGACAAGTTTCTGGGGGATTCCATAGTATCGCAGGATTTTCCAAAGGGAGTCTCGATGCAGACTGTCGAAGGCCTTCTCAAAGTCCACAAAGACCACATAGAGGGATCCATTCCATTCGTTAGACTGTTCAAGGATCTGTCTCAGGACGAAAATATGGTCAATGCAGGACTTGCCTTTCCTAAAGCCTGCCTGCTCCTGGCGAAGGATGCCATCCACTGCTGTCGTAATGCGTTCAAGGAGAATGCGGCTGAAGATCTTGCTGGTGAAGGATAGTAAGGTGATGCCTCGCCAGTTGTTACAGTTCCCCAGGTCTCCTTTCTTCGGAAGTTTGACGATGGTGCCGGTCTTCCAATCGCTCGGCGCTTCTTCAGTGTCCCAGATCTTTTGAAAAATCTGACAAAGAAGCTGCGGCGTTACTGTATCTTCTACTTTCAGCATCTCGGGGCACACTCCGTCATCGCCAGGTGCCTTCCCGTTCTTCAGCTTTTGAATGGCCTGCTTGACTTCCGCAATAGTAATGTTGCCGAGGTTAATGTCCAGGTCCTCCTCCGCTTCAGGAATGTCAGTGAGGGTTGGTGGGTCTGAGCGGTTCAGGATGGACTCAAAGTGTTGCTTCCATCTCTTCAGCTTCTCTTCCTCTACTGTGACATGAGTTCCATCTTCAGCTCTCACTGGGAGGTCGTGGTACTGCCCGTAATCGCCCTTCAGCTTCTTGGTGTTCTGGTATACTGTCTTCATGTCTCTCTGTTTTGCAGCTGCCTCCGCTTCTTCTGCCAGCCTTTCTGTGTGCATTCTCTTGTCTCTTCTCGCTGATGTCTTCACCGCTTGATCTTTCTCTCTGTATTCTCTTGATATTCTTTCCTTCAGTCTTGGTGATTTGGCGTCCAAAAGTTTCTTCTTGATCTGTCTTCTCTCTTCTATGCGAGCCCACGTGTCTTCTGAGATCCACTCTGTCTTCCTGCTCTTTCTGTATCCTAAAACTTCCCCTCCTGTTTCCTTCATGGCTCTGTTGAAATCTTCAATAGTCAGCGCTGTCTCATCTTCCAAAACACTAAATCTATTCCTGAGGGCCAACCTAAACTCTTCTTTCACTTTTGGGTCTTTCAACTTGGCCACGTCGTAGCGCTGATTTCTGGTGTCTCCTATCTTTACTTTCCTAAGCTTCAATGTCACCTTCCCCACCAGAAGACTATGGTCGCTGCCAATGTCAGCATGTCGCATCACTCGCACATCCTGCAGAGAGTGCCTCCAGCGACCGTTAATGATGATGTGGTCGATCTGGTTCTGGGTCTTGCCGTCTGGTGATTTCCATGTGAGTTTGTGGATCTCCCTATGCGCAAACAGGGTCCCTCCTATGACTAAGTCATTTTCCTCGCAGAAATTGACCAGCCTCTCCCCGTTGTCGTTGATCACACCCGCTCCATGTCGTCCCATGGTCCTCTCTCTGTCTTCATTGTCGCAGCCGACCTTAGCGTTGAAGTCACCGATCAGCATCAGCACATCATGTCGAGGGATGTCTTCCAAAACAGCTTGGAGGGCGTCGTAGAATACATCCTTATCCTCTTCTTCCGCGTCGTCTATCGGTGCGTAGCCCACAACAATAGACAGCTTTGCGTATTTGGAATTCATCCTGACGTACAGCAGGCGCTCGTTCACAGGTTTCCACTGTAGAACGGTGTTGGCCTTGCTCTTATTGATGATGACAGCAACTCCTTCTCGGTGTTCGTTGTCTGTTCTTCCAGACCAGATGATGACTTCTCCGGAGCTCAGCCTCTGTTTGCCAGCACCAGTCCATCTTGCTTCTGTTACTCCCATGAGGGTTAGTTTGTGGCGGTTCAGTTCACTTACTGCTTGCGCCAGCTTTCCAGTCTGGTAGAGCGTTCACACATTCCAGCATCCAATTCTGATCCATCGTTTTGGCGTCAGTAGTTCCGCTATCGGGGTGGAGACGTCCTTGCGGCTTTGGTCCCCATCCGTCATAAGTCCAGTTTCCTGGTCTGCTTCGCTCCCAGCGCTGGTTGTCGCTTTTTCCCTTGTTGTCGTTTCCGTAGCAAGTTTCTTTTTACAGGGTGGAGTCGCTAGCCCCACGCCTAACCCTCCTCCTTTATCCTGACTTGGGACAGGCAGTTAAGCCCCCAAAGGGGCCTCCCTGGTGGAGTTAATATTAACTTCTCTAGCATCTTATTTTGAATTTCAAACTTCGGTCGTTTGTAATCGTCCAATTCATCCTGCACCCTCTTAAGGTTGATGAATATATCTACATTTTGTAATTGAAAACTGCCGTTTCAATTTTTTTTGGAGAGCCTTGTTCAGTCTGGAGGCTATTGCCACTCTGGCAGACCCATGGTCCCAAGCATATTTGTAATGCCGTTTGCGTGAAGTACCCCATGAGCGAAAAACACGCAAAATAGCTGATTTAAGCACACCATAAAATTTTATCGAATAGTGTGTTAAAATGATAAAGAAACTTTATATCAAAAAATGTTCGTTCGATCCGCCTCATTTCAACGAACCTCCTCATAGCCTCACACATTTCAGCATACGCATCATTTGGCAAAATACATTCCACTTCAACCGCCGCAAAATGACAGAATCCTTTTTTTGTGGACAGGCTTGGCACTTACCATCCGTGCGGCTTGAACATTCGCCTCTAAGTTGGTGCCAGACTTGACCTCACTGTTGATACTGTATGCTACCATTGAGTTTGTGTGTGTGTGTGTGTGTGTGTGTTGGCACGCCAGGTTTAAACTAACTGTTTTTAACAAGATCTGGAATGTGGCAATCGTTAGCAGACAAGCCCTGTCAGTCTAACTCGCTGTGATAGGCCTAACTTAAAAGCAGACAGTACAGTTGTCTGAAACCCTGTAAAAGGAGCTCTTGAGGATATGACTTTGTGACCTGCGAGAGATCACTAAGAAGACATGGGTTCCGGAAAAACTTAGCCTCTTGCAAAACAAGCTCTGTTTTGTATGTGCTCATACGTAGGAAGTCAGATAAGGAAGGTTTCCGTTTAAGCCAGAGGATAACTAAGCTTTAAATAATAGATTGAATAAATGGCTGCAGTGTTTGTCACAAGGCGGATTAGTCTGGGCCTTGAACTGGCTGTTGTGTGTACAAAGCCCGAGTATACATAGAAGGTGGCATTCACATTTTTTGCGAAATTAGCATAGTGTTTCTCAAAACTTGGTATGTAGCTGGCAAGGGGCGAATATGTGTGGACGGCGTGCGTACATAGGTACATAATGTGGTGTGTCAGTTTGCTGGCTATGCTTGATTTGAAAATATATTGTGTAAAGTTAAAAGGTGGGGACTTTTTATGGGTAACGGAAGGTGTTTGTCAAAATGACGGATTAATTAGGATGAACTTTGCTGGGACACCCCATATCTCTCTCTCTTAGATGACTTGCTTTAAAGATTAGATCATCTCCACTTGATGATCTAGAGTTAAAAATTGTATATATATATATATATAAAATATAATATAATATAATATAATATAATATAATATAATATAATATAATATAATATAATATAATATAATATAATATAATATAATATAATATAATATAATATATATATGCAACTTGCTGAAGGACAAGGCAGCATCACTGAGCGCTTCAGAGAACACTTCTCAAATTTGCTGAACCTGAACAGTGGAAGCACTGTCGACGCCGCAGCCCTGGACATGATTCGCCAGAAGCCAACACTGCTTGACCTTGACCTCCCGCCTATTCTAGACGAGGTCAAGAGGGCAATCAACCAGACTAGCTCCGGCAAGGCTGCGGGCATGGATGGCATCCTCACAGAGCTCTTTAAAGCAGCTGGACTGAGACCCATGACGCCTTTCTCAACATTCTAACTTGCATCTGGGCAGAGGAGAACATGCCACAAGAATTTAGAGATGCTACAATCGTCTCCCTGTTCAAGATCAAGGGCAGCAAAGCAGATTGTGCCAATTACTGAGGGATCTCACTCTTGTCCATTGTCGGCAAGATTCTCGTGAGAATCATCCTCAACTGCCTGATCAGCTCTGTATCTGAGGAAGCATTCCCAGAGGCTCAGTGTGGCTTCAAACCCGGCCGCAACAGTCTCTGTGAGACAGGTCCAGGAGAAATGCATTAAACAGCACATCGACCTCTACGCTGTTTTCATAGATCTGACCAAAGCATTCGACACCGTGAACAGAGAATCACTTTGGGTCATCCTCACAAAACTCGGCTGCCCCAGAAAGTTCACCAACATCATCCGCCTCTTCCATGATGGAATGTAGGAGTTGTCCAGTCAGTCGGCGACACATCCACACCCTTTGACATTTCCTACGGTGTGAAACAAGGTTGTGTTCTTGCCCCCGTGATGTTCAACCTGTTCTTCACGTGTGTCCTGACCCATGCAGTAGGCGATCTTGAGAAGGGAGTGTACCTGAAGTATAGACTAGACGGCTCTCTCTCTCTTTGACCTCCATCGACTGAACGCCAGGACCAAGACCATCAAGAGACTGATCCTTGAGGCACTGTTTACCGATGACTGTGCGCTGATGGCGCACACGGAGTCTGACCTCCAGACCATCGTCAACAGGTTCTCGGAAGCCTCTCGAGTGTTTGGCCTCACCATCAGTCTCAACAAGAACGAGGTCCTGCACAGGCCAACCCCAGGCACAAGAGCATCCCCCCCCCCCTCCCACCCAAAATGTATATCGAAGGCACAAAGCTGAAGACTGTCTACCAAAGGGAGCATCATCTATTCTCACAGTACTATCGACAAGGATATCGCAGCTCGCATCAGCAAAGCCAGCCAAGCCCTGGGTCATCTGCTCACTCGTGTGTTGAATAACAACGTCAAGCTCTCCACCAAGATCAAATCTACAACGCAGTAGTCCTCCCCAGCCTCCTCTATGGCTGTGAGTCATGGACGCTGTACAGAAAGCAACTCAAGCAGCTTGAACGTTTCCACATAAGATCCCTTGGCCCACTCATGGGCATCAAATGGCAAGACAAGTTGACAAACTTGGAAGCTCTGGACAATGCTGGCTTAGTGAGTGTTGAAGCCTTGATCTTAAAGACACGATTTCACTGGACATATCATGTCATATGCATGGATGATTCTCGCATGCCACGCCAACTCCTGTTTGGTGCACTCTCAAAAGGCCACAGGAAGCAAGGACGGCCAAAGAAACGCTTCAAACACTGCATAAAAGACAGCCTCATGTACTGCATCTTCCCGGTAAAGGAACTTGAAGCACATGCACAAGACAGATCTAGCTGGTGTGCCGCCACCAAGAAAGCCTGCACTCTCTTTGAACACAATCAGCGCGAACGGATCACCAGTGCCAGAGCTCACAGAAACACAGCGTTGACTCTCCCCACAGCTACGTTCCAGTGCCCTCTTTGCCCTTCCAGGTGTGGCTCCAGGATTGGCTTGGCCAGGCACACCTCCACCCACAAATAGTAGTCATGCACAATGACGACATCATCGGTTTTCGATGGTCTACCCATTTGTGTACCCATTATATATATATATATATATATATATATATATATATATATATATATATATATATATATATATATATATATATATATATGAGTAAATAAAACCAGTCCAAGGTAGGCATATGGCGTAACCTGAAATTGCAAACACAACGCATGTACTGAAGAGCACCCCCCCCCCCCCCCCCTTAGATCAAAACATGTCGTAGGCGGCAAAAACTTTAAATCTACTCAGCAGGTCCAATATCTGTTTGGGAATATTTTCTAGCATCGCCCCTTGGGGGGAAGGACTGGATATTCTCCAGCGCATGGCGGGGCGCCTGGGGGTTGTCTCTATTACTTTATGTATTAGGTGTTCAGTGACCGGTTTCCACCCAAGGGGGGGGGGGGGGGGGGCTATTCAGTACATGCCTTGTGTTTGCAATTTTAGGTTATGACATATGCCTACCTGAAGGGCCCCCCCCCTTGGGGCGAAACCTGTCGAAGGCAGAAAAAATGTAAATCTACTCAGCAGGTCCAATATCTGTTTGGGAATATTTTCTAGCATTCCCCCTCGGTGGGAGGGGGGGGGAGGACTGGATATTCTCCAGCGGATGGTGGGGCGCCTGGGGGTAGTCCCTATTACTTTATGTAATAGGTGTTCAGTGGAAGGCTCAAAAGATCTAATAAGCGATGCAGTCAAAAAAGGGCAGCTGATGTACTGATGACACAATGCAAGCTTACCAGCCTGGAATTCCATGGCATTAGCACAGCATTCTCAGAATTTAATGAAAAATTACGTCCCTTGGAGCTAATCTGATTGAGTGCATTTTTTGGCTTTGGGCAACGCCTTTGTTATAAGTAAAGAATAATTGCACCACAAAATTGTCTAGGTGTTGCCTTTTCAAAATTAGTCTATCTTCTTCCACTGCAACACCTCATAAGCTTTAGGGATGCAATCCGAGCTGTGTTGGTGGTGCTACCAGTAACTTCTGGAGGCGGCTTCTAGTACATGCGTTGTGTTTGCAATTTCACATTACGCCGTATGCCTACCTGAAGAGCCCCCCCCCCCCCCCCCCCCCCCTGGGTCGAAACCGGTCGTAGGCAGCAAAAACATAAATCTACTCAGCAAGTTCAATATTTGTTTGGGAATATTTTCTAGCATCCCCCCTTGGGGGAGGACTGGATATTCTCCAACGGATGGTGGTGCGCCTGGGGGTAGACCCTACTGCTTTATTTAGTAGGTATTCAGTGGAAGGCTCAAAATGATAGGTCTGTCATTCCTTCTCTCCTTTCTAGAAGTAGTGAGCGATGCAGTCACAAAAAGGACAGCTGATGTCCTGTTGACACAATGCAAGCTTACCAGCCTGTAATTCCATGGCATTAGCACAGCATTCTCAGAATTTAATGAAAAATTACATCCCTTGGAGCCTATCTGATTGAGTGCATTTTTTTTGGCTTTGGGCGATGCCTTTGTTAAAAGTAAAGAATAATTGTACCGCAAAATTGTTTAGGTGTTGCCTTTTCAAAATTAGTCTGTCTTGTTCCACTGCAACACATCATAAAGCTTTAGGGATGCAATACGCGCTGTACTAGTGGTGCTACCAGTAAATTCTGGAGGTGGCTTCTAGTACATGCGTTGTGTTTGCAATTTCAGGTTATGACGTATGCCTACCTGAAGCGCCCCCCCCCCCCCACCCTTTTTTTTTTTTTTTTGCAGTATGATGTGTTTATTCACATCATCGTTGTGTTTTGTTCTTCACCTGGGTCTAGTCACAGATCTACCGTATGATTTACCTTTAGTCCAGGAGAATAAGTGTCGCCTTCCCTCACTTTACTTGAGCTGTGGCCTGCTGATCAAAAATGGCCTTGCTAACTCCCACCTCTTCTTGGTGTAGGCGTCATACTTCTGTGCGTTTTGGCAAGTATGTCCTGTAGGTGAGAGTACTGAGACTCTACAGCGAGGTCAACAGCAGTATTGGCCTGAAATGATATACATGATTATTACTGTGTTGTTCGGCAGCATGACAATTTAACTTTGCGTGAAATAAATGCAGGAGCAATGTAATATAAACTGTGTACACCCAAAAAACAAACAACAAACAACAATGGTAAAGCCTGTATGCCTCATGTGCATAACTGATTCACATATAACTTGATCTGTTTGACCTTTCCAAAAGGTGAATGAAATAAGTGTCAGGGGTCTCAACATAAAGGCTTGCTTTTATACTAGTGAAATTTTTATTTTCTTTACAATTATGCATTTTTCACAGCTTTGTCAACCTTCTGTGACTCTTGACTTTTGTAAGGAGTCAACCAAATTAGTAACTACAGGAAGATTTCATTATCACATACCTTTGTGGCAAATTGATAGAGACATTGCAAACACTTTGATACAAACTGAAGACTGAAAGCATACACTGAAATAGGAATTTTTCACACATTCCATGGTCATCCACAATGGTAGTCAACAAATATTAGGGTTTCAGCCAAAGTAGCGTAAGTTTAATTGAACTAACCTACATACATATGTAAAAAGTACAAGGTAACCCTTTTAACCCTTTTCATCATGATACACCCACTGCTTGAAATAAATGTGACTATGATAGTTCAAAGGTGGTGCCAGAACAGCTTGGCCTCATCCACTAAGCTATTATGGTATCATCCTTGAACTAAAAAAAATGCTTGACCTATCTCCTAATATGTAATATAGACTTCATAAGACAGTAAGATTTTCTTTTTTAAAATCGGCTTCAGGATGTATGTGCATAGCACTAACAGGGATGAACTGCTGCATCTAACGGCTAATATATAACTAATAACTATGATAGTTCAAAGGTGGTGCCAGAACAGCTTGGCCTCATCCACTAAGCTATTATGGTATCATCCTTGAACTAAAAAAAATGCTTGACCTATCTCCTAATATGTAATATAGACTTCATAAGACAGTAAGATTTTCTTTTTTAAAATCGGCTTCAGGATGTATGTGCATAGCACTAACAGGGATGAACTGCTGCATCTAACGGCTTGCTGTGTGGTGGAAAAGATTATGAATAATAATAATAAGGGCCAGACTGGTGTCCTAACAGATAACACTACATTATGCCAAAATGAGGTTACACATTTAACCCCAAGGCTGCATTTGCCATATTTTGGAGGTGTCACCAAACAACTATGCACCAGTTGCAAGAGATGCATGAAATGAGTTGACCATGATACTTCAAGGGTATTGCCAGATTTGCTTGACTTCCTCAGGCACTATGCTAACCTGGCACTACCCTTGAATTATTGTGGTCAATCCATTTCCTGCTGTCGGGTGTTGGGGCTAAATGGGTTAACTGGCTACTGTTGAGACAGACATACCTGCTAAAGCACTAACCCATTCACAACCAGCATAGTTTACTGTTGGTGTAATGTCAGTGCCAGGGAATTTCTCGCGACAAGAAAGAGATAGAGAATGGTTCTCTTTAGATAATTCTCAATCATCTGTTAACACCATTCAACACACTGTCAGCGGTGGTTGTTAAGGCCTGTTTGCTTTGTTTACCTTAGAAACCACAGTGCCGGCATAACCACCAAGGGTGTAAACAGTAGATTGAAGACTTTGTATTAAGAAATCATTTAACTCTGTGTTCCATCTCTAAATTCTTAGTTGTTTACATCACAAAAGTGATAGCTAATGGCTCTGTTTACACCCTGTGCAGGCTGCACAGCGGTGGTTGACAAAGACACTTCTCTTTGTCTACCTTACAAACTGCGGTGCCTGTGTATCTGCAGGGTGTTAACAGAACACTTAAGACTTTGTGTTAAGAGTCATTTTAACTCATGTTCTGTCTCTCATTTCTTAGTTGTCCACGACACAGAAGTGATAGCAAATGGTTCTCATTTAAAAAGGCTCAATCTTCTGTTTACACCCTTCAATACATGGTGTCCTTACTCCGCAGCAAATTTGACAGGCTAAGTACGACACAGCCTAGCTAATCAAACAACTGTTTAGAATAATCGTCCATAATGGATAGAGGCCGACAGTTGTTTTTTCATTCATTTATCCTGTAATAACCTGTAGCCGTTTACTAAATGTCTTTAACGTAGTCAATGTAGGCAAATCACATTCGGTGGCTACAGTTAGCTGAAGATCTATCAGTAAGATTTTCTTTTCTTGGTTCACTAACCTTTCTGTTGTTTTAACATACCGTTCAGTACGACTGTTAAATTATCAACCTCACCGTAGTAATATTTTGGAAGAGTTAGTGTTAACAATGAATATAAAAGACACCATTTGCAATATCTCCAATGGAACTGAAAATGAACATGTCCTTCTCACATGACTGTATTCTGGAAATGACTGACGCCTTACTGACTAGACCAGTCATGCGATTGTCACGTGGCGTTGCTCTTAGCAACACTGACATCACAGAGAGCTCCTGTGGGTGGGATTTTTGCATGGCAATCGCTCATAATGTGGTCTTCCCGGTCTCATTATGAATATCAGGAATACCCATTACCTAGTAATTGTGGACAGCTAGGCTAGGCGGATTTCTGATAACAGGTTATTGCAGATTTGAGAATAATAATAAAGGCTGTGGTCACTGTGTCTGTTGATAGAGTAATTAGCCTTTGTTTAAGAAGTAGATGGCATTATTGCATTAGGTGATCTGGAAATCCTTTTTTACCGAGTGCATTAAAAAGGGTCCGGTTATTTTAAGGCTGTGGTCATTTAAGAGTTAATTACCAAAAATGGCTAATTATATAGGTCTAATTAAGATAATTAAGACAAAAAGAATTGTCCAAATATTGTCCATTTTTATATCTCTAGAGGATGCCTTCAAAAAGGAAATAAGTGACATGGAACTTAATATTTATGATGATGATATCCCACCCTTGGAAGGGGAAAAAAAGAGTTTGTTGAACTAAGAAGAAAACAAAAACAGACAGTGTGATCGTTCGGTCTCGAGCTAAATGGGTGTGGGAGGGGGAGAAGGTTTCAAAATTATTTTGCAACTTAGAAAATATAAATTATGTTAGCAAAACTATAATTTTTTTTTAGAAAAGGATAATGGTGATGTAATACATTTTGACCAGTCTATTCTAAAGAAAACTACTCGAAAACAACTGTTCTTGCTTTTGTGGTGAAATGATTTGTTTGATTGATTATTGGTGTTTAATGCCGAGCAGGCGACTAAGGCCATCTCACGGCAGATGAAATGATTTGGTAAGATGTTTCAGATGCTATGGTGTCCCAAGTTGTGACCTTTGTTAACCTTTCATTTAGGTGATTTGTTTTCTAAAATCGCCTCAAAAAGTATATTTAGTCTTTGACTGAACATTACATGTTCACAAAATGGTGTATGTTAAATTTAATTAGAGTGTGTGCATTGCATGTGTCCCTGTGGTACATCCGAAACGGGTATAATACCTCCCTCAGTCGATCCTCAATTGTGCCAACACAGAACAGATTATTTATTTTCTTTTTGTCATATATATCTAGAACAGGCATTGTTTCTTCGTTTGCTTTATTTTCTTTCTTTTTTTTTAATCCTATTTTCCCACTTTTGGTGCTACGTATTGTAGATGAACTCATATTATTTAAGAGCACTCACAAATTTGCTTGGTACATGTTGCTCATTTCCAACACCAATAGGTCACAGCAGCCCACTGTTGCCACCAGCTTCAGTTCTTATCGTACTTAAAGCTCTAAACTTAGCAGGGTCTTTTGTATGAGACAATCGTCTTTTACCTCTGTTAAAAGTATTCAAATATAAGTGGCCCTTGTCATCATGTTCGCTGGGTGGTTCAGTGGTAGAGCATTTGACTCTCGTCTGCAAGGTCCAGGTTCGAATCCAGCTGGGCTCAAAATTTGTTTAGAGCCTATTTTGGTGCCCGTATTTTAAGTCACCTTCGTGGTGGACAAAAGACGTTAAGCACTAAACTTTTTTGTTGTCAAGTTCAAACTAATTAGGATCTAATACTTCAGGCCTATCATTAACACTATCATAAAACAATTTTACTTTGCTTGGGAACAGTTCATGATGTAGTGATATTCTATACGGTTCCTCTGTGTATGACTCCAGTGCAAAAGATCTATAATCTTAATCATAAAAATTATTTAGCTCAAAAACCCCTTCCGCTAATTTTTTTTTTTTTTATTTAATTAAAATTTTCATTTAGCAAAAAAAAATGACACAGTCTTACGGGTTAAAGCTAGAACCATACAGAAAACTATATTAACCACTGGGTGTTAAGGGTATTAGGCAATCAATTGTTATCACAAACAATCCTAGTACAGTTAATCAAAGCAAACCTCTTTCTGTCAAGTTTCCGAACCTAGGTCCAAATGATGTGATTGTTTCTGGTACTGACGACTTGCTTTAAACATAGAACTTTCATCAGAAACTGACACGAACAGAACATTAGTTGACAATCTTGGTAGAGCAATTATTAAAACTTAAGTTAAACTTGAAAGCAATAAAGTGTTTAGTGTTTAGTTTGGATTATGCAGATGTTTTCTACTGATAAAAAGATCTGTGGCTGACTAAGGAGGAAAAAGAAGTAGAAGACCGTGTGTATTAAGGCATACAGACTGATAACGTTGCAAAACTTAGAATTGATGCAAGCAACAAGTCTACAACAGCTACAAAGGACGCTGTATTAGCAAAAACATATGGCAGTAGAGAGCTTGCAAAGTAAAGTAGGTAAACGCACTGTCGGGGGAGAGAATTGTGCAGTATCATATGCAATGATCATAGATCGAGTTTGGTCAAAACACCCGCCACCCGGGTCAGTCCTGGGGGAATTGGGTGGTGTTAACTACTTTTTAGTTCCTAGGGTCACACTGGTCAGCCCCACAGGGTGGGTTTTTCCGTCTAATCTGGGCCATGTGTTTCTGTCTACCCTTGGTCCATTCACCTGTATTTTCCTTTTTAAACTCTCCCTACTGTCTGCGCTGCCTTTAGCTCTTGATATTGGATGTGTGTTGCTAAATGGTCTTAGCTTTATTTAGGCCCCATTTCGTAGGTTTATTTAACGTATTGGACCGGCTGGCGACATACATTCAATATTCTGGGTTTGTGTTTTTTTTTTTTTTTTTTCACAAGCAGTGCAGGCACGTGCTGAGAAAGCCTTGTTGCTGTCAGGACGTTAAGCAATGTACAATCAAGCAATGGTCGAAACACAAAACAAGATGAGGATTTCGTTCCAAAGTCTACCGTATTGTTCTGAGCTCACATGTGTTCATCTGTTAGGAACATTCAGAGTTGTTCATGGTTTTAGGCTTATTATGCTAATCCCTTCTCTCTAAACCAACCTCTGATCAACACACACTTTGGTGCACACAAATAAAAAGATGGACACACGGCACTTCCCGCCATTAGTACGCTCTGTGTGCTCGTGTAGCGACAGCAAACCATCTCCTTCTGCTCTACCCACCCTCTGATTTCCCTCCTCTCTAAACCAAACTCTGATCAACACACACTGGCACACAGAAATAAAGACGGACACACAGCGATTCCAGCCAGTTGTAAGCTTTGTGATCTGTCCGAAGCATCCCTATCCTGAAGAGTAATAGTAGCACGAGAAGCGAAATGACGTCACTTCAAACTTCACGTCATGGCATCATTAGTCCCATAAAAAAATAATCTCCAGACCTTTTTAAGTCCTTCTATTTATAGAATAAAACTTTATGATGGGTCACGGTTGGGCGAATTTAATACCATGTCCATGATGTCAAAGGCGGGCAGGCCTAAACCTCTCACAATTTAAGTAACAAGATAAAAATTACGTCACATCTAGTTATGCTAACCTTGCTGCTGAACGTACATTTGGTGCAAAGCGTATGTCTGTATGTATGTATGACGTATGTATGTACATGTATGTGTTTGTGTGTGTATGTATGTAAACAAGAGAATCTCCAATACACACGAGCTTGAAACTTGGCGAAAGACTTTCTTAAAAGGGTTGCTAAGAGAGCCTTCGAGCATATTGTAATTAAATGTCTCATTTAAGACAAAAACAACCGTTAATACTAAGGAAGTTGATTGACCAAGATTAGAGTCCATAGTTTTTGCCATATTGACTTGCAATTTTGGATATAGCTAGTTTAGATAAAGACATTGGATGCGTTAGTTAGTAAGCTTTGTATCCTTTCAAGTTCTTATGTAAAAATTAATTCTTTTCAGAAAAGAATTAGAACAGTAAAAAAAAACAAAAAAAAAACTTGACTTCTACTTGTAGAGAAAGTCAGACAGTGGCAGTGACGTAAAGGCAACTTCATCAACACCCAGACATTCATGTTTTTGGGATTAATTTCACGAATTATTTGTGATTAATCTTAAAACAATTGAATCTTTTTACGAAAAAGAAAACACCAATCTTTTCATTAATACTCGCATGACATTTCATATAAGGTATTTATATACGCATACAGTTTGTCTTGGCTGTCCGGTTCGATTAGGTCAATTGTGACCTGTATGCCCTAATGCTTCATCCCATCTTGTTTTTGTTTTTTTACATTTTGATATGCTTATTGGCGAGAAAATGTCCGTTTTACAAAAACCAGTTGATCCACACTGGAGTCCATTCTTTTTCTTATTTTTACTGATAATTTGCGTATCGCTAGATAAAAGTGAGATATTGAATGAGTTTGTTAACCACCATTGTACCTCTAGAACTTTCTGAGTGATAATCAAGTATTTTTGGGAGGAAAAAGATTCACGTTTCTATGATAATTTCTCGAATTATTTGGGATTAATCTGAAAACAATTGAATCTTTTATGAAAAAAAAATCTTGTCATTAATACTCGCATGATATTTCATATAAGGTTTTTACATAATCCTACAGTTTGTCTCAGCTGTCGGGTACTGTCACTACCACGCTTCCGGGGTGCAAACTATGAGTGCTAACACTCGAGATTCACCCAAACCACACTAACACAAACCTACCACAAACACCAGAGGAACAATGATGACGACATTTATTAAACAAAACCCTAACAATCAACCAACTATTCCCTCATTCAATCGTAACCACACGCTCACGTCACATTCACACACATACGTCCAAACTCCCCAAACCGATTAAACGCTATACACAATACAAAATAACAAAATATATACTAAACTAAGATATTCCTAATACAACAGGCTGAGGAAACTAATATATAATAAACTAAATATCCTTAACAAAATACAACTGAACAATATATAAATAATAAACTACTATCCTTAATAATAATGTAAAAGAAAACAGGCTGAAAGGCTTAACCCATATGCCACTAGGCCCTGCCAGAAGCGTAAGCATCAAGCACTAATGCCAGTTATACCGAAGCCTTTGCTTCCACGGAGAGTCTATCACAGCACGTGGCTCCTTAAGTAATACAGTAGTTCAAATAGCGCAATATCAACTAACTGAACTAAATACGCTTGCTCACTAACTCAAATAAAGATCGAGAAAAATGAATACAATCCGTATGCTACTATATCTCCCCAGCGGGATCACGAACAACAAGTTCGAATTAAACTAACGCTCTAGCAAACTAAGCATTAACAGCAAAAGGCTTATTTGACTAGCACGTCATAGCATCAACAGGTTTCAGGTAACCCTCAATATTCATTGCTTTTACCACAGATGGAAATCTCTTAACCACTCAGTGTTACGTGTGTCATGCATGAGTTCCTTAGAATACTGATAACTGAAAAGTCACTCTGATAATTGTTTGTTTAAGTTTTCAATAATTGCCTGTGACCTATGGTATGCAGCATCTACTAGCACTCCATGCTTCACAAATAATTAATAACTGCACCTTTCAATTCACTTCCGTCATCGACTTGCACAAGCCTAGGGTATTTTAAAGGTCCCTAAATATATATCAATGATAATGCTTTGGCTACTCTACTATGATTTTAGTCAGTTATCAGTTCGGCATCCTTGAATCTTCAAGCAATGATGACAACAGTCAATGTATACTTATACCGTTTTTTGGTGATAGTATCATGTGGTAAAAACAGGAGATCCATTTGTTGTGTGTTATTAGAGGTGGTGTTCTCAAAGTGTGATCTTATTATTTTTCTTGGAGCAAGCAAATATATCTGCCAAATAGCTTACCTCTGTAGCCACTGTTTCACTTCATCAAGTGTTACATCACTGCCTACAGCAGCAGACAATTTTTCTATTGCAGTTTTTCCTTTCCAGTATCCAATAGGGGAGTAATATAGTATGATAGTTTAGCTTTAATGCTTGCCATTTCTTCTAGCAAGAAAAACTCATGTGAAATAAACAAATGACATACCTACTAAAACAAAGATTATTTCTCCATTTTTTTGTTTCTGACTGTCACTATGCTTTGGTTGTGGTATGCTTACGTTTTCACCAGTAACAAGGTAGTATTCTTTAATAGCGTCATCAACATTTGAAAATGTATGCTGTGTATGATCTTCCAGTCTTAGTTTTTCATTGATGAAATCATGTCCTTCTAGTCTTCGTTTTTCATATTCCTGTTCCGCCTCTACTAGTTTTTCTACTGCTTCAGTGTGATGTCTCATTCCTTCTGCACTCTCTTCTTTACTAACTTTTGAAAAGAGGCAATGTCATCCACTGAAAGCAAGTGCATTAACAACAGCACTGCCAACAATAACAGCCAATGTTGACATGTTTTTTATTTACATAGATACATTTTCTGGAATAATTTCTTGTTAAACAAAAAAGTTTTTTGTCGCAATCCACGCTGTGACAATCGCAACTAGCTTAGCACTGTTCTTGAAATCTAGTTTGCCCACGTCTGCAGAAAGCATTCTGAAAATACTCCGCCCTAGCACAGTGTAAGTTACTGCAAGTCCACTTAGAATGGCAGAGTGATAGACGAGGTGCATTATGTTCTTTGCGTCATTTTTTCTTAGGCAACAAAATTTTTTTAAATAAATTTATTCAATGCATGAAAAAAGAATCAAAAGCTTTTGGTACTGCTGATAAAGTGGAGAATTCTTGCTTTGCTTTTTGAGTTTCTGTTTTTTTTTTTTTTGACACTGTTCGAGTTTGTGGCTTGTATTTTTTCCATAATTTGTAACCTGCATTACCAAATCCAACAAGAAATCCACCTACAAAATATTTTGTTATTCCAGATTTAGGCTGATGGGTGACAGACTCAGTTGTTAGTCTCTCGTTTTGTTGTAGTGGTGGTGGTGATGATGATGATGCTGTTGATAGTGGTGGGGGTAGGTCAGTTACATAAGTCTTTTCTGTTAACACCTGTAGCTGTAATGTTTTCTGTCTGTTATACTCAGCTAATCTTTTCCCGCCTCAACTCTTCCCAGGCTCTTGGGTTTAATTACCGTTTGAACCTGTGTCAAGATCGGTTGGGGGTCATCGCATGGTCCTCCATTTTCTTCTTCTTTAAATTTCATTTTAGAAAGATCAGCGTGGCTCCCAGTAATGAGAAAGGTGATAGCTGGTGCTAAATAATTTCCAAACTTGTAAAACATAAGGCATGCTAACTTACGGATTGTACTTGAAACAATAGGATTGCTTTTGAGATCATGTGATAGACTCTCAATGTCCACAGTCAGGAAATGACTAACTGCTTTTTATACAGACACACGAGAGATCGACTTAAGTCACAGGTCATTAGTGAACCAATGTGATTTACATATTTAGCATGTAGCTTAATTACCTCCTCAGTGGTGATTGATTCAATTTCTTCTGTTGTATACTGTTTCCCAAGATAAGCTTTCAATTTCCCAGAAACAACTACAGAGAGAAGATGTTCTTTTTTTTAGTCTAAGTCTTCATTTTCTATAGAACAGATATCACCCAGAAGAAGAAGTTCGTCCTGGTTCATTTATTAAATAACAAAAATAAATGAAACAAAATTTATGCACTTATCTTTAGGTTTATGCTGTTACAGATTGGCATAAATCCTCAAATAACCTTTGTAAGCGAAACACATTTCACAAGCACAAGCACATTTTACAAGCATATTTCATAAACACATTTCACAATCATATTTTACAAGCAAAACACTGATCATCCTGCGTAATAGCAGCTTCTCTAAAAGAATGACACTACATTTCAATGCATTGGTTTATAGCTGGCAGGGATGCTTCAGTAAACTGCGCAGTTTAAAACCAGTTTGGTCTGACTTATGAAAGGACTGTCTTATAGCTTCACCTGTCCCCAGCAGGTGTAATGTAATGAATATGCCAAAGCTTGTCTGGCCTGACTTAGATCCTCTTATCTTGATCACTCTTAAGCTTGCCTCGCCTGACCAAGCATGAAAAACTAACTCAGATGTTGTTACCAACTACCCTGAACGGCTGAGAATAAACATCCTGTTATTACTTAAATGAACATGCCAACACAGGCATATGATTTC
This sequence comes from Semisulcospira habei, assembly GCA_036245525.1. Classification (NCBI taxonomy): domain Eukaryota; kingdom Metazoa; phylum Mollusca; class Gastropoda; family Semisulcospiridae; genus Semisulcospira; species Semisulcospira habei. The sequence goes on along the minus strand of BTPG01000003.1, from coordinate 132,603,900 downwards.
TACCTCCAGACTATTATTGACGAAAAAGAAACTTTTTGTCTATGTAACTTAAACAAAATATCCAAGTATCCTAAGGACTTAAGACAAAGAACTTATATGAACTAAATAATAATAATAATTAGAGTATTTATTATGCGCTTATCTTATAATAATTATGACTCTAATGATTGATTGATTATTGGTGTTTAACGCCGAGCAGGCGACTAAGGTCATCTCATGATGGAATTATAACTCTAAGCGCGCTCTCACAACTAAATGCACGCTTTTCACAATGACTCACATACCACAAATATATTACGACAGTCAGCTGGGGGTTAGAGTACTAGAACTGTTGAAAGAGGGTAATTTTGAGGGCAGAATGGAGAAAGGAGGGAGAGGGTTTCTGACGGAGAGAGAGTGGGAGAGTGTTCCAGGTGGATGGACGGCAGACAGAGAAGGAATGGGGGCCGAAAATGCTAAGTTATGTTCTTATAAGTACCTATTTTAACTCAAGTTATAGGTAACTTAATATAATTTATTATTAGTGCCTGTAATTTACTTGTCATGAAGTCAAGATGACCTTCTCATGCTAGGACCCTGTCGTCCCTGAGGAATTTCATAAGGTCCTGTGGCTCAAATGGAAAGACGGTCTCACCTTGCGCACAATTTGAAAAGAAAAGTGGGTTATCTCACAGACACAGGGCTGCCTGAATGGCTGTGATGTGCATGACAGTTTTGATGAAAGAAACTAGGTTTAATTTATGAATGGAATGTCATGGGTAGGCGTTATCTTTCTGGTTAGGAGCCTACTGTGTTCACTGTGGGAGTGGGAGTACTGAGTGGGACTTTGTAAGGAGGTGATAATAATCAAATAATCAAACTGGCTAATTAATTAAGGTCAACTTAAGATAATGGAAAAGGCTGGTCTGGGAGCCAAAATGCTCTGAGTGTTGTAGACGGGGTGGGTGGGTGGGGGGGTGGTGATGGCCAAATGGGCCATTAATTAGTAGTCAGCTGGTCAGCTTAAGACAATCTCCAAATCCTGAAAGATTTAAATTTGACAACTGATTGAAGAAACACTTTGTTAATGATAATAAAATGTACTGAGTTAACTGTAAAAAGCAGGAACTTTCAAAGGGGTAAGAAAGGATGGTTGTCACATGGCTAATTAATTAGGGTCAACTTAAGACAATGATTCCCATTTTCATTCTCTCTCTATCTAAGTTTTGAACTAACTTTTAACAACTACTCCAAAGTTATCAGATCATCTGACACAGACGCAACATACAAGACATCAAACATTTCACTAGAGTATGAAATGGTTACACATGCTGATCTAGCAAGACATACAAAACCAGTACCAATCAAAACTGACAATTTATTATGACAGCATAAGACAGCGTAATACCCAGGAAAAAGTGATACAATATGGAACATCAACTTAAACACACTGCTAGGTTACTGAAAGTCATTCTTATGATATTCATTGAACAAACACTCCATTCAGCAGATAGAATAATTTTACAATCCAAAGATTATACAGTTATCCTGCACTATTGAAAGTGCCCTAATCAAGTGTATGTTTCAGACATGCTACCTGATCAACATTACAATGCAATCATAAAATATTTTGAGGTGGAAGACTTCAATTAATTACCTGTATACATGGCAAGCAAAGAGGTACATTTGTATGATGTAAGATTTGACCAATACCTGATGCACAAAATTTAATATGCACTTCGGCTAGATTAACGTAGTTCAGATGACAACTACCTCCACGTTTCAGATCGAACTATCAAGAATGGCAGTGACGGGATCACAATTGAGATTTTTTAAAAACAAGAGTGAAATAGGTGGACCAATAAATATATACTTGTATTTGATTTATGATGCACAGCTAAACATGAAAGAAAGCAGGCTAAGTGGTACGATGTATCAATCTGCACGGGACAACCAAATAAGTTTTTTTTTTAAATGATGCACTTGTTGCCAAAGGGATCCTCAATGCGGTTCAATATGTAGTGCCACAAGCTGTGGGAAAAACTGAATTTGTTGTTGCAAACAGGTATAAGGATCATTTTGAAAATATTGTAATATTCTGTCCTACGATCAAACACAACACAACATATCACAACCACCTCTTTATCTGGTCTGACAACATCATTTACTTAGCTGACTCTGACAATAAAATAAAAACCATCCTTAATACTTCACCCACAACACTGTTCTGTTTTTGCAGTCCCTATACAAACTAACCCCAAAATATAATTGTACTTTCATATTGATTTATCCTAGGATGTAAAAAGAACAACAGCAACATTTGGTGACACCTGGAGATTAAGAAATCATAACAGAAAAGAATCCACAATATTTCTCTATATTTAATTATCAAAAAGGACAAATTTTCAAATGAACTAGAAAATCACATGAAAGGACATGGAAACATTTCTGAACATGTATGGCAACATACTTCTGCAGACTTCTTCAAATGCAATTTATTCTCACCTACAAACCATTGATTTGCCTGAATAAAGTTCTTAAATAGTTAAATCTTCAAATGTTTGTCAGTTTAAAAATCATCATAAAACCGGATTCATCAAGTTCTATTACAGTAGAACCAATAACTAGCAACAGAGCATATTCACCAAGCATAGCCACCAGAAATCATGTTCTAGGCACATTTTGAGGTGATCTTTCCCCATTCTACAGCCGGGCACAGTCCCAACTACTGATTATGCTTCCCCCCACCGGATCTGCCCTAGGGGACCTTGGTGGAGTTGTCTACATTTTAGTTCCTAGGGTCACCTTGTCTAACGCCTGCAAGGTGGGTTCTACTCCTTTGGGGGTTTGTATTTCTGTTTTTCTGGTCCATTCATCTGTATTTTTCTTTTGAAATTCTCCCTCCTCTCTGCGCTTCTTGCAGTTCTTTTCTTCATTTAGCGCAGGCACTTCCTGAGAAGGCCTTTGTCGCTTGCGGGACGTAAAGCAATCTATACTCACTCACTCAATCACTGATTATGCTTACAAACAATAAGAGACTTTACAGTGTCAGACTGAATTATTTAAATGGTTATGTCAATGATTATCAATCCACTGGCCTACATTTTCACAACATTAGGAGATTTAGTGTTCTAAAAAGGAGGGGACATTATTGCATTCAACCATGTGTTGATTTATTGCATGGGTTACAATGTGGTAATGTAGTCTGATAATGACAATAATCAGACTGAGGCGCCAGTGGTGTGGAGGTCCGATAATTGGTTTAGAGTACCACAATAATACGATGTTACCAGAGCACGCAAACACAGATGGTTCAAAAGCCTTTGTCAAACAGTTAAAAGAATAAATAATAATAATAATTACGGTATTTATAATGCGCTTATCTTATAATAAATAGAACTCTAAGCGCGCACTCACAACTCGCGCACGCATGCGCATGCTTTAGACAACGACTCACGTACCACAAATGGTGAAATACATTGCGACAGTCAGCTTTTGTGGGGAGTGTGGTGATATAGTGCTAGAACTGTTGAAAAAGGTGAGATGTGAGGGCGGACTGAAAGGAGGAGAGAGAGTCTTTCTGACGGAGAGTGTTCCAGGTGGATGGACCATAAACTGAGAAGGAGCGGGGGCCGAAAGTGCTGAGTTTGGTGCGGGGAATGTGGAGACGGAGAGGGTCGGAGGCGGAGCGGAGGGAGCGGGAAGGAGTGTAGGGATGAAGTAAGTTGGAGAGATTGACAGGAGCACAGTTGTTCAGGGATTTGTAGCAGAGAGAGACAGAATCTTGTATTGGATGCGTTGTGGGATGGGAAGCCAGTGAAGGAGTTTGAGCAGGGGAGTGATGTGGTCGGATTTTTTCTTTCTGAGGACGAGGCGGGCAGCATTGTTCTGGACGCGCTGGAGAGTGGAAATGGTGGAGTGAGGGAGGCCGGAAAGGAGAGAGTTGCAGTAGTCGATGCGAGATAGGATGAGAGAGACAACAAGTTTGGTGGCAGCTTCGGTGGTGAGGTATTTTCTGATCTGACTGATGCGGCGGAGGTGAAAGTAGCATGCCTGGGCAGTGGCGGAGACGAAGCTGGTCATGGTAAGAGAGGAATCAAGGATAACGCCAAGGTTTTTGGCCGAGTCACTGAGGGAGATGGGGGTGCTGTCGAGTTGAAGGTGGAGAGAGGGAGGGAGCTGGGAAAGTTTCTGGCGAGTGCTTACCAGCACGGCTTCCGTTTTGTCGTCGTTCAGTTTAAGCTTGTTTCCTGTCATCCAGTTTTTCACGTCTTCATAGCAGTCAGCCGTGCGAGTCAGTAGTGACTGAGAGTTGTCGAGTTTGTCTTTGTCTAGTAGTTGTGAGTCGTCAGCGTAGAGGTGGTGGCGTATGTGGTGAGACTGTATGATGTTGGACAGGGGGGAGGTGTAGAGTGTGAAAAGGACCGGGCCCAGGACGGACCCTGTGGAACTCCGCAGAAGAGCGTGACTGGGCTGGAAGAGACGCCGTTGATGGTGACGGACTGCTGTCTGTCGGAGAGGTAGGAGAGAAACCAGGAGTGAGCGGAGTCAGTGATGCCAAAGGAGTGACGAAGGCGGTGGAGGAGGATAGAGTGGTCTATGGTGTCGAAGGCGGCAGAGAGGTCGAGTAGCGTAGTAACGGAGATGTTGCCCGAGTCGGTGGAGAGGAGCTGATCGTTTAAGATGTGTAGAAGGGCTGTTTCAGTGATAGGCAGACTGGAAGGGACTGAGGAGGTTGTTGTCGGCAAGGTGAAGGTTGAGCTGGTTGAGAACAACCTTCTCAATAAGCTTGGACAGGAAAGAGAGAGTGGAGACTGGGCGATAGTTTTTGAGTTCGTTTGGGTCGAGGTTGTGTTTTTTGAGGAGAGGACGGACGATGGCGGACTTGAAGATATCAGGGACTGAACCGTTCTCTAGAGATGTGTTGATGATGTCGTAATGAAGGGCAGAAGTTTTGGAAGGCCGTCCCGGTAGAGTGAAGCTAGGAGGGGGTCTAGTTCGCAGGTTTTGAGAGGCATAGACTTTATGGTCTTGAGGACTTCTTCCTGAAAGACGGGGCGGAAGGACGAGAGGGGTGTGCCGGAAAAGGGGGTGTCGGGAGGGCAAGGCGGAGAAGGCAGAGAGTCGAGTGTGTTGCGCAGAGTTTGAATTTTGTCGGAAAAGTAGGTGGAAAAAGCGGACGGGAGTTCTTCTCTGCTGTGTGTGTTGGGGAGAGGAGTGTCTTTAGGAGTGCCTAGGAGTGTGTTCATGGTAGCGTAGAGGTTTTTGGAAGAAGTAGATTCCAGGATTTTGTTTTGAAGGTGTTTACGTTTGGAGTCGGAGATCATTCTGCAGACTTTGGATCTAGTTGCTTGGAAGATCTGTCTGTGAACGGTGAGGTCAGATGAGCGCCAGAGGCGTTCCGCTTGTCGGCGCTCGCGCTTGGCCTCAGCTATGTCGTCAGTGAGCTAGGGGGAGGGGTATGGAGCAGGTGGTGACAGGTGCATGGGTGTCTAGAAGTTTTCGAAGGGAGGAGTCGAAATGGGATGCAAGATCAGGAGAGGAGGCGGGATCCAAGAGAAGGTTGACAGCTTCATCGAAGAAGCTCTCTCGGTTGACAGATTTCAGTTTGCGGCGAGTGACATGGAGCTTGTTTTTTTTTTTTTTCGGGTGAGGTAGGTTGAGGGAGACGAGAATGGCGAGGTGGTCAGAGGGAAGCACAGAGGAGGTGTCAAAGTCGAGAAAGAGTTGATCGGAGGTGCGGGTGATGATCCAGTCGAGGGTGTGGCCGAGTCGGTGGGTGGGTTTGGTGATGTGTTGTGTAAGATTGTGGTTCGAAAGAGATGTGCAAAGGCGTCTTTGTCAGGGTGGTCGGGTTTGTCGAAGTGGAAGTTAAAGTCGCCAAGAAGGATGTGTTTTCCGGGTCGTGTGCTGTAGTGGTCGAGAAGGAGGTCAAACTCGGTGAGGAACATGGAGTTTGTGAGTTTGTTTTGAGGGCTTGGAGGGGGTGGTAGATACATGAGAAGATGAGGGACTGGCCAGGGAGTGTTGCTACGGCCTCGACAGATTCAAAGGAGGGATGAGCAAAAGGGAGAGACTGAGAGAAGGAGAGGTGAGCGGAAAGACAGTCCTTGTAGATGATGGCAATGCCACCCCCTCTGGAATGAACTATGTACACATATATAGTACTTACAAAAACTAAACGCTACCAGCATTCAATTTCAGGTATAGTCTGTTATCAGGATATTTTATGTCATTATGTATAACCAACAATATACCCTGCTTGACCCTGACTTTCTGGCAACTGAAGCTGAAATTATAATTTCCCTTTTTTTTTGCGTGAGCACTATATGTCAAACGAATGTTGTGAAAATGTAGGCCACTGGTATGGGCCGCTGACATAACCTTTCTATTGAGAACGTTTTTATTTCAAGCAGAAATTGCAATGTCTTCTACTTCAAGGATTGTGTTATACATCACTCAATGCATGTATGCGTGTTCATTCATTACATCATCACTCTGAGAGCAATGTTGTTCAGGTGTGTTTTTCGATGTTGAGTTTGAGATACGGTAGCATACTTATTCCCTCTTCGCTGACAAGGTAAGTAGCGTACTATGCGTATTTCTTTCTCCGTTGGGTTCTTCTCTTACTTTAGTAAGCAACCCAGACGTTTTACACCTTTAAGTGTTTTGCATGCTTTTTAACCCAACCAATTTCGCCAGGGCATACACTGGTGGGCGTCTAATATTGTGGATGTGCATATGAGCCTGCGTCAAAAAGTGAAGACAAAAATGGGACAATGCAGCTGAGAATTAAAATAAAGAATCACTTTACTCTTACCTGTGATTTTAGACACCACTAGCATACTGTAGAGTAAGTGAAAAGCTAGTTTGGTGACTCTTGACTGCCTCATAATGGTTTAGCTGGCTTGTCGCGGATGTGACAATAGACAAAATAATCAGGATGAAATTCAAAGGAAAATATTATATGTGATTCTTTCGTCAGTTTTTACATTCAATACAAAGTAAGTTTTCAAAATGTTTTCTTGTTGGGAATTTTGCTGCCAGAAATTCACACCGACGCATGGGTTATACAATTATCTTGGTCCAGAGCCACATCCATGAGAAGTCTCCACATAAAAACGCGTGACTCAAAGAATCAAATGCAAATCATTTGAAAATCAACAGTCATTTATTTAAGTAACACCACAACACAAGTTTTCAGACACAGCAACACCATGTGACATCATTGTTTTCATTTTATTTTGTATGAACTTTACGTTTTGGATGTGACATAACCATTGTGGACAAATTTTATAAGCAGTTAAAACTTTTTAAACATGGGTTGTTTTACTTCAGGGAATTAGAGACTCAATAAAAGCATAAGCTTTGAAATCATCAAATCATGTAGCTTTTCGGTACGTATGTTCGAGGAATGTGTGATGGGTATGACACACCTCAAGTGGACCAAAAAAGTGTTTGGTAAGAGGTTATACTGCAATCCAAGTGCCTGCAAATAAATGACAAATATTCAATAATCAAATGTCAGGGTCAAGCAGTGGGAAAAGGGGAAGAAATCGCTGGACGTTTAGTTGTTCTCCAGTTGGAGCTCCACATGATGTGACAGGTGACTGAGGCTGAAGAATGTACAGGAGTAAGCGGTCGCTTGTTTAGATCCACATAGATCTCCCAGCCTCTACACTGATACAATGAGCAGACGGTGGCCCTAAAAACATATGCAACTACTGCAATCTGCCACAGTCCACAGAATGCAGCAAACAGTCGAACCTGCATGATGGCTGTAGCCAGAGTGACAAATATGTGCTAAAAGGGTCACAGTCTCAAGAGTGAGGCCAGAGATTTCTGCGATGACAGACAGAAGACTAGTAACATGCTCTGGTGTTTCGCCGTCCTTCAACGATCTTCTCCTTGAGCTTACCGCTCGAAATATTTGACAAGTTTCATTTCAAGTCTGCAGCGCAATTCCTGGTGACATGATTCCGTATCATACTAATAAGCAGGTGTTTCGGCAAGCAATTTTCTTCTGATTCTGCTACGATCTGATGGCACTCAAAGCATGCCTGTCAACACATCCCCGAAGATCAACCACAGTGCGGAGAAGAATGGGAGGAACGAAACAGCTTTCAACCTCAGCAAGATTGCTGGCTACATCTTGCAACTCTGGAAAAGTTTTGCAGCGTCGCTGCTGTGCATGTTGACGTCTGAAGAAAACAGTTCTTAGTAGTTGAGATCCAGTAAGGTGGGGGCTGGTGGAGGTGGTGGTGGCGAAGGGGGAGGTGGGGTGGTGGAGACAGGGATGGTGGGTCTGATGGCAGTGTTTGATGGAGCTGGCGATTCTGGACAAGGGCGTGAAGGTGATGCTAAAGCATCAGCAGCTGATGGAAAAGGTAGTTCTGATAACAACTGTTGTAGCACCAATATCGATAGGGATGGTGATGCTGCTGACTGTAGTGCATAATTGGATGCTGTTGCAGGCTGTGAAGTTCAGTCTCAACTGGTCATGTTTTCAATCATCCACAGAGCCAGAATGTTCACAGCATGTCCTCCAATGAAGCAGGACAGTTTCCTTGTCTGAAGTTAGATTATTTCTTCCCAGGCTGTCAAGTTCTTGAGAGCCTTTCAAAGTACGATGTTGCCATGAAGCGATCCAAAGTTTTAAAGTTTATAATATTACAAGTGGCTATGATGTTTGTATGAAAGTGAAATAATAGTTATTGGCTGACTTGAAAAATCTCATAAAAATTTGTTCTGATCATCCTCATTTGTTCATGTTACGATAGTATGCAACTTTTTTGTGCACTCCAGAACATGGCGATCTAGTGAACATGGCAGATGGTGAATGTTTATAAATAAGTATGTTATAAAGTATGCACACATTTATGTTATGTTATGTAATAAATTGTGCCAGTCCATTGTGCCGGAACCTTCGTCAATTGCTGAAGAGGAGGTAGTGGACATCTCTTCTAAGCTGAATGCACACAAAGCACCTGGACCAGATGGGTTAGGTAGAAAAGTACTGAAAACCTGTGCAGGTCAGTTGGGGAAGATCTTCACTACTATCTTTCAGTTCCTGCTTGACCTTCATACTGTCCCTACTGCTTGGAACTCATCAATCATTGTTCCGATTCCTAAAAGAAACAACGCTCATGAATTCAACGATTTCCACCCCGTTGCATTGACTTTTATTCTGTCAAAATGTATGGAAAAAGTGGTACGGAGGCATTTGTTAAATGATGTTGCTGAACTCCTGGATCCATTCCAATTTGCTTAAAAAAATCATAGGGGTGTGGAAGATGCATGTGTGGGTATTTTAATAATGCTTCATGGCGGATACCATAATGATATTTATATGTTTTAAACAGTGTTGAAGGACTTTGTCGGGGCGGTGCCCTCTATATACCGGTGCTGTACTATGGCGGCGGGCGCCCAGGTGCAGCTTTGACCATTGTTTTATGTAGCCTAGATCTGAGATCATTTCTCTGTCGACGGTATTTTGTTTCTGTTGTTAACTTGTTTTTTCATGTATGATGGGGTGCTGATAAGTTCCTGGCTTTGACCTGGAAGAAGAGAGCCAGAGTTATAAAATAACACATTTAATCAACATATCCCCCCCCCCCCCCCCTGAGACTGATGCACTTGGTACAACGTAGTTGCAGTTTTTCTAGACCGTTCAATAAAGTCCGTTGGTTGAGCATCAAACCAGCTGTCAGCAGCATGTGTGACGTCAGAAATGTCGTCAAAACGTTTCCTCTTCAGGTGTTTCTTTGAGTTCGGGAACAGATAATAGTCTGAAGGGGCCAGGTCAGGTGAGTAGGGGGGTGGTGGACCAATTGGAAACCCAAGGTATTCACTTTGGCAGCCACAAGGTTGGACGTGTGCGCAGGTGCATTGTCCCGCAAAAAAGGACCCCTTTGGTCAACTTTCCACGTCGTTTCGTCTTAATTGCCTCTTTTAGCTGGTCCAGGAGGTTTGCATAATACTGTCCGCGGATACCAAAGACAATACATTAAAAGACAAATCACTCCTTCAAAAGGCTTACTGAAAAAAGCGAGGTCAGTGTACGGGTTTAGTCCCTTTGCGTACTCGTGTTGGGTTGCTAGGCTTTCTGAAGGGGAGCTCAGCATATACATGTGCTATGTACGTGCATTGCAGAGGACTAAATCTTTTTCAATTAAAAAAAATATATTATTATTTTGTTTACAAGAGCTTTGATTCTAAGATATTTTTTTTCTTCTGAATTTTCTTTAATTTAAAGATTTTCTTCCTGAAAAGTAGTAAATGAACATGTGCAAGAGAAAAACAAGATATATCAATAAATCAGGCACTTCCTTGTTGCTATAAGAATATAAGAATATGTTGATGTATAGCATGCACGCGCGCGCACACACACACACACACACACACACACACACACACACACACACACACACAACACACACACACACACACACACACACACACACACACACACACACACACACACATCAAGACAAAACAAACATAGGTCATCAAAAAATCATAAGAATGTAAATTCTGCATGTCCGACTAAATTTAATGATAAACAGTTTAACCCTTTGCGTGTCGGTAGCGGTTTTAGTCGCGACACGGCTGTGCAGAACCACACTTTTAGTTAGGAGCGGACCGGGGGCCACTGAGCGCAAGATAAGCCATCTGTGGCAAGGCCGGTCATGGGGGCAATTAATCATTAGCGCGCCTCTTCAGGCAGAGTGGAAGAGCTGTTCATGGTCCTAGAAAGGAGTGCTCTTCCATTACCCTACAATATTTTGCAATTTGCAGAAATTGGAAGAAAGGAGAGACAGGGGAGATCTCATCGAGACTTTCAATATCATAAAGGGACTTGAAAAAGTTTCTGCGGACATATTTTTTACTTCATGCCAGTCATCATTTTACCATAGAGGTCACAGCAGTAAACTGTTCAAAGGGAGGTCCAGACTGAATCTTAGAAAAAACTTTTTTTCCCAAAGAGTTGTGAACCCATGGAATGCTGTGAAACAAACAATTGTCGAAGCTGAAACTGTCAACCAGTTCAAGAACCGCCATGATAAAGAGACAGTTAAGGGGGTTAAAATAAGTTCTCAAACTTCCTACCCCGTCGGCCGCGCTCAGTGGCCACTCAGGTAATTCAGGTAAATATGTGTACGTGCCGACAGCCGCATACCGGCACACTGCAGCGGAAACGCTGAAAAGTGTTAGTAACTGAACATAAACAAAATGCGTTTTTGTCTCAAGAATGTCATTATAACATGAGTGTAAATTTATAGCTGATAAAATGTGCTTTCTTTTCATACTAAACATGCCCATGACTTCTGCAGAGGATTTTGTAATAGCAGTTTTCAGTTGTTCCCAAAGTGTTTCAGGGGAGGAGTCTACTGGGTCCGCTGTGTCTTTGAGCCTGCGCTGTAAATCTGTCTGAAAGGCGGCTTTCACATCGTCACGCTGAAGGCTGGCAACATCAAGCTTTTTCTTGGGGGGCCCCCATTTCTTGGGTTTTGGCCTGAAGTGGAGCCTGAGTTTGCAGCGGACAAGGCGGTGGTCAGTGTGGCACTCTGCGCTGGGCATCACTCTGGTGAGGAGGACGTCACTGCGGTCCCTCTGACGCACTAGGACATAGTCGATAAGGTGCCAGTGTTTGGAGCGAGGATGCATCCAGGTGGTCTTTCGACTGTCCTTTTGCTGAAAAGTAGTGTTGGTGATGACCAGTTGCTGCTCCGCACAGAACTCCAACAGTAGGCGGCCATTGTCATTGCAGTTCCCCACGCCATGCTTGCCGAGGACTCCTTTCCAGGCTTCAGAGTCCTGGCCCACTCTGGCGTTGAAGTCGCCAAGGATGATGACTTTGTCGTCTGCAGGGGTACTCTGTAGGAGGCTGCGCAGGTCAGTGTAAAATTTGTCCTTTTCAGCAGGCTCTGCCAGGAGGGTTGGGGAGTACACACTGAGAAGGGTGACGTGTTGCTGGTGTCTCAGTGGGAGGCGCATGGACATGATGCGGTCTACCGCAGCCAACTACGACTCCTCGAACGCTTCCACCAGCGCTGCCTGCGTACCATCCTGGGCATTCACTGGAGTGACTATGTCACCAACGTCGAGGTCCTTGAACAGGCTGAAACTGTGAGCATCGAGGCTTTGCTGCTGCGGACACAGCTCCGCTGGGCGGGGCATGTCTCCAGGATGGAGGATCATCGCCTACCAAAGATCACCCTGTTCGGCGAGCTTGCTACTGGACACCGTGACAGAGGGGCACCAAAGAAGAGATACAAAGACTGTCTCAAGAAGTCACTTAGTGCCTGCCAAATCGACCACCACCAGTGGTCTTCGCTTGCTGCGGACCGTGACACCTGGCGCTCCACCATTTACAAGGCAGCTGTCTCCTTTGAGGACTCTCACAGAGCTAGCCTTAAGGACAAGCGGCTCAGGAGAAAAAACAGAGATGCCGCAGCTCAGAACCCTGGCCATACCTTCCCCTGCAGCCACTGCGGTCGAACCTGCCTGTCTCGGATTGGCCTCCGCAGCCACGAACAAGCCTGCAGACGTCGTGGGCAACTCCTATAAAATCTTCGTTCGCGAAGTCAAGCCAAGCCAAACATGCCCATGCTGCTTACTACCCAGCACACCTTCAAGAGCAGTTGCATTTCATATTTGCAATACAATGAACATGCACTGACACAAAAAGCAGTAACTTTCAAGCTCAACCTGTTAAGCATCTAAGTTTTCTATGGGATGAAAATTTGATGTATCTACGCAGCGTTCTAGCCTCTACTGTTATCACTTACTAGAATTCTTGTTTGTTTCATACAAGAGCGACACTAGCGTCAGAAAGTACTCCACTGCTGAGAATCTGGTATGACCAGAACATCGATGTGTTGTTCCTGACAGAGACCTGGCTTAAATGTCAAGGAGACGAGGCGAAGTGTGTGGACATAACTCCATCTGGCTATTGCCTTAGATCCTTCCCCCGTGCTACACGTGGTGGAGGACTGGCTTTTTTGATCCGTGACAGTTTATTGGAGCATGCCAACATCACATCATCGTTCCCCTTTTCTCATTCAACGTTTGAGCTTGCCCAGTTGACACTTTCTGTGCCGCAGCATGTGCACCTGTACTGCCTGTACCGTCCACCCCCCAACAGAAAGAATAAACTCACAGACACTACGTTTTTCAGCGAGTTTGCCGATTTCATGGAGCACTGTAATTCTTTGGGTGGTAAGCTTGTGATTGTCGGCGACTTCAACTTTCAATTCGACTGTCCTTCCAACACCAACACGGCTCGTATGCTTGATCTATTACAAACCTTCAGTCTGTCTCAAGGCGTGCATCAGCCTACTCATACCAAAGGTCATACACTCGACTGGGTCGTATATAGAGAGGAGGACTCCATCTTTAGGTCCGCCTCTGTGAGCCACACCATGTCTTCTGACCATTTTCCAGTTCTGTGTCTTTTGGATATAACCAAACCTCAGCTGCAGCCTGTTACCAAGACTTCAAGGAACCTCAAGGGGATCGACCATGGCAAGTTCATAGCCGATGTTGCAGACTTTGTCAGCATCCGTCCCCACATCTCGGCCGAGCAACTCAACGCTGGTCTGCGGGCTGTCCTAGACCAGCATGCTCCCGCCACTCGCCACCGGGTGTCGCAGCATCACTCCACGCCCTGGTACCCATCTGTGGCCGCTGAACTGCGCACCTTGAAGCACGAAAGGCGTCAGGCAGAGAGGCGTTGGCTCAAGTCTGGGCTGACTGTTCATAAACAGATTCTGAATGGTTTGAAGCATAAAATCACTCGCTTGACCACCAATGCCAAGACTGCTTTCATCTGCGCAAAAGTTGCTGCAGCAAGTACTTGCAAAGAACTTTTCCGTGTGACTAATGGACTCTTGGGTAAGACCAAATCTGTTCAACTGCCCAGCACACACCCAATCCGTGACCTCCCAGAACTGTTTTCTCGCTTTTTCTGTTCCAAAGTCAGAACAATACCTGACAACATTGACAAATGTGATGATGCTGATACATCTTGCTCATTTGAATCTAAGTGTTTTGCTGGCACTCCTTTTGCATGCTTCAGTCCAGTGACTGAAAAGGTAGTGCTAGACACCATGAGTAAGATATCTCTCAAGACCTGTGAGCTAGACCCTGTGCCTTCGTCCCTTCTTTTTGAATGTAAAGATGCAATTGTACCAGTTGTTACAGCTATTGTAAATGAGTCCCTCTTGCACGGCACTGTACCTACCTGTTTCAAAACTGCAATTGTTAAGCCGCTCTTAAAGAAAGCTTCACTTGATCCCAACAGTTTGAACAACTACAGACCTACCTTTTCTTTCAAAGCTTCTGGAAAAGATAGTGCTCACGCAGCTGCTAGACCATATCAAGAATAATGGTCTGTGGCATGTGTTCCAGTCAGCATATAGGTCTGGTCATAGCACGGAGACAGCATTGCTGCGTGTTGTGAATGACCTACTTGGTGCTAGCTCTGTTCTGACTCTGCTCGATCTGAGCGCAGCGTTTGATACCATTGACCATGACATTTTACTTGCCCGCCTTCGTGATGTGTTTGGCATTCAAAGCACAGCACTGAAATTTTTCCAATCCTACTTTGTTGGTCGCTTGCAGATGGTTTCAGTGGCAGGATTTGAGTACCACCCTGTTGAGCTGCTTTGTGGCGTTCCACAGGGGTCGGTCTTGGGGCCTGTTCTCTTTACTTTGTATACACAGCCCCTGTCGCATGTCATTGAGCGTCACTTAGTTTCTTATCATTTATATGCAGATGATACAGAATTGTACAAACACTCCCTTCGTGAACATGTCGATCAAATGGTGCAGTCTTTGGAGGCTTGTATTTGTGATGTTCAGAAGTGGACCACACAGAACAAGCTCCAGCTGAACAATGACAAAACTGAGTCCCTCCGAATGATGTGCTCCTCTACGTGCAGTGCTGATCTACCCGAGTCAATGATGGTGGGCGAGAGTGCCATCTCCTTTTCTAGCTCGGCCCGTAACTTGGGTGTCATTTTTGACAACAGGCTGACAATGAAGGAACAAGTGAAGAAAGTTTGCCAGCTTGCCTTCATTGAACTCAGAAGGATCAGCACTGTTCGACATCTGCTGACTGTTGAAGTTACCAAAACACTTGTTACCTCCCTTGTGCTATCCACCGCCGTGAGATGGCCTTAGTCGCCTGCTCGGCGTTAAACCCAAATAACTAACTAACCTTGTGCTATCCCGAATAGACTATTGCAATTCTCTTTTGTCCGGTGTTCCGCAAAATCTTCTTGACCAAATCCAGAGAGTCATGAACTGTGCTGCGCGTCTGATTTTTCGTGTACCGAAACGTGAACACATTATGCCTCTACTAGCTAATTTGCACTGGCTGCCAGTTTCATACAGAATTCAGTATAAAGTCTGTGTTATTTGTTTCAACATCATCTCTGGTTCTGCCCCTCCTTACTTGTCTGATCTTGTCCAGCTGTATACACCGTCCCGCTCACTACGCTCTGCTTCAGACACTCGTGTTTTCCGTATCCCTAGACGTAATAAGGTCACTCAAGGTCATCGTGCATTTTCGTATTTTGGTCCCATTACATGGAACGCTCTCCCAGCTGATGTGCGTCACTCATCATCTCTTTCCATTTTCAAATCCAAGCTTAAAACACACCTTTTCTCTGTTGCATTTTGTCTGCCGACTCATCATGCGTGTGTGTGTGTGTGTGTGTGTGTGTGTGTGTGTGTGTGTGTGTGTGTGTGTGTGTGTGTGTGTGTGTGTGTGTGTGTGTGTGAGTGTGTGGTGTGAGTTTTTGCCCTTGTAAATTAATGTATATTTTTTGTTGTATGTGCTTGTTTGTGTATTCTGCTTCACTGTTTCATTACTGTGATTGTAAAGCGCCTAGAGCACCTTGGTGATTAGGCGCTATACAAATTACCTTTATTATTATTATTATTAAGCTGGTAATCCGTTAGGTCCATGAAGACGATCAACACAAACATGTTGATCCCAGCAGTGTTTGTGCCGTACACTTGGGTTTACACAGTAAACTCATAACCACTAACACAAGTAACAGGTCTTAAGCACATCACACTGGTTATTTATATTAACACTAACACAAATAACAGGTCTAAAGCACATCACACTGGGCCTTTATATCGACACGAACACAATTAACGGGTCTTACGCATATCACACTGGTGGGTCCATTGTATGAACAGTTTTTAGAATTTCCCTTACAGGGATGAATACAGTTTTTGTAATTGAATTGAATTACGCCTCCTTTGTCCGGTTGTTTGTTAATTCTTTTTCACTTTTGTTTGTTCCTACGAAAAAGGGGGACTGCTAGTGCTAATAATTTAGGAAGACTACCCAGTAAAGTAGGTAAAACTCTGTCAGGGTGGAGAACTGTGTCCATATCTTGTTAGCTTGTTCAATTGCATTGTTTGCAGACTCAAAAGTGCGAGCAGATGATTTTCTTTTCACTATAATTAGTCTTTGATAACATTTTACATACAACGAATCTGAGTACCACAGTCCCCTAGTCTCATCTACAGTGATTCCATGTATTTTCTGAAGTTCAGCTACATACATTTTACACAGTTTTATTGGATTTTGATGAAGTTTTCGTTTTAACTTTCCTCCACATTCTCTACATGGAGAATGTAACCTTTTAAAGTGAAAGGCTTCTGTGTGTGCAAATGTTTCTTGTGTATGTTTTGTTCCCGCCATAACTGTACTGTCTTCTCCTTAGACTACACCATTTGGAAGAAAGGAACCATGATAATATGGATGAGCAGACAACAGTTAGTACCTGATACTATTAAACAGTATCACACCGAATACTGGAGGCTATGAGCAGAGCATAATGCACAGGGGATTACACAATACACAACAGTACTCCAGAACAGAGAATGAATGTTCAAACCAACTCGGTACTGTAAGGCTCAGATAACTTATCAGTTGTTCAGTCACACACAAACAAGGTACCTGTCTTTATCCTCGGATTGCATCCTTAAAAATAACGTAACTGCAATTATACCACTAACACAGGAACCAGCACACAACAGTACACAAGTGTGTCAAACGGTTCTATGTAGAAAATCTTTGAATAGGAGATAGAGAACATTAAACACAGACATAACACACCAAACATCAGCAGTCCGTTACAGAGATTAGAGAAAGAATAGCTGATGTCAGACTGTGACCTAGATAGCCTGCTCGCAGCGGGAGTGGCTGCCGCAAGCATGTGGCTGGCTTAACTAAAGAGTGGGAAATCCAGCTAACTGCACAGCCATGGCGATGATTCTTACAGAAATCATTGTGGCTAAAAACCACTACCGACATGCAAAGGGTTAAAATTACAGTTCTAAAAACAACTCATCTCTTGTGCTGTTGTTGTTCTTTGTTTGTTTTGTTTTGTTTTGTAGGGAGGTAAACCTTCATATTTGAGAGTTTTACGTTTACGTATTATATTAACAATTTATTTATTTATGTAAATTACCTGGCTGAAGTGACACGTGTAGCAGCATCCCTTTTCCTGGGTGGACGTCTTTTTGCCGTCACTTTTGGCACAGCATTATACAACAGACTGTGCCTTTCCGTGACACACGTAAACTGGCTGACTTCAAATGGACACTACATAAACTGTAGACCCGTGAATGCATCCCTGCAGGTGGCAGTCTCAACAAATCTTCCCTTCAAGTGTTCTGTACTTATACCTTTACGTCTTTTGGGAAAATAACAAACTCTAAATGAAATTGAAGTATTAAAACATCACCTAAACGCTTTAATCTGTAGTCCTATTTCATGAAAACAGTTCAGTTTGCAAACCCCCCCCCCCCCCCCTTGTCTAAAGTAATATTAGCTGTGCACAAGCGGCACAAATGATTAGTTCTATCTTGCGTTAATCCCACATTAGTGGAGATGAGAACTATTCCATGTACAGATGGATCACTTCTACATTTGAAAGAAAATATTAAGAACGTATAATTTCTTTGGATCTAAATCTTAGTTAGACCACTTTCCAACTGATAACATTTCTTGGAATTCGTGGAGAGCTAGGGTCTAACTGCAGTCAGACCAGTTTTCCCACTTTAGAACAAAAAGGTGACGTTAGGTTTGAACGAGAAAATTCCCAACTTCAAATCCAAAGATAATTAAAATTATTTTTAACGGCTAACCGTTCACATAACACTCATGTACCTTCGTCTCATGCGTATCGCCCGGCACCCATAGCCCTATCTCAAAATCTTTTTTTTTTTCCTTTCAGATAGACCACTCATCCTGTACGCCATTCAATTATTCTCTAGTTTTAAATGTATTGAAAATAAAAAGATAAAAGTGATTACCTTACCTTTTTTCTTCCTTGAGAAAGCGGAAGAATGATATGCCGATACAACTTCGCTTGTTGCATTTGAGAAAGAAATTGCTTTGCGAGTCTCCCCCATGCCTCGCTTTGCTCGGTCAGCCCGTCGCAACAGGCTTATCAGGGAAATAACTCTCAAAACGCGTCCTCGCACTCTCGGGCCGAGTGCTTTGTCTTATAATGTATTGTCTTTGGTGATAATAGAGCCCTGAGGTAGGTAGTCTACCAACAGTATACCGTCCATGTCTCATTAAACCGACTCCATGACTTTTTTTTTTTTGCCGATTTCTGAGTACGGAACTTTTTCGGCTGTTGCGCCATTCCTTTGACTGTTCCTTGATTGCAGGATCATAAATTTGGAGCCAGGTTTTATCCTCAGTATCTAACTTAGCCAACAAGTTGTGTACAGCTTCAAAATGGGCCAAAGCGGCTTTGGATGCGTCAACTCGTTCCTTCCTATGATCACTGTTAAAACATTTCGGCACCAACTTTGCTGAAAGCTTGTACATGTCTAGGATAGTGGGGATAGCAACCCCAACACGCGCCCGTGAGATGTCCAGTATGTGGGCCATCGTTTTTGCGGATATTCGCAGGTCCTGAATAATTAGCTCATGGGCAGCATCGCAGGTTGCTCGGGTCAGTTGAGGTTGGGAGGCGCCAACTGCGGGGCTCATCTTCAACGGTGAAATACCCAATATTGAAACGAGATATCCAGGTATCCAAGTTTTTTTTACAGTGATGTACGAAGGACACTTCTCCCCAGTGTTTGTGACATCTCAGTGTTAATATCCTTTGCTGACTTTCTGGATAAACAAAAACTTCATGACTGTCCTTAAGGTTGTATACTATACCTACATTTTTTAATTGAAATCTGCCGCTTATAGGGTTTTTTGAGAGCCTTATTGAGTCTGGAGGCTATTGCCACCCTGAAAGACCCATGGTCCCGGGCATATTTGTAAGTTTGAGCCTTTTGCATGACCTACCCCATAAGCAAAAACACGCAAAATAGCTGATTTCAGAACACAATAAAAATTTATCGAATAGTGTGTTAAAGTGATAAAGAAACATTTTGGTCACTTCATAAAGTATGTTAGTATTTTCTCGTAAAAAAAGTGTGCTCTGATAATTGGAATTCTAAGTGCAATCGAGAAAAGTGTATGTTGTAAATTCGCAAAGTGCCCGGATGTTATCAATAACATTACAAGTGTTTGCAATGTTGGGCAAATGCTCAGGCCCTTTTTATTCGATAAAGTCGTACTTTAGATCATATCACACACATTATTTATGAAAATATGAGGGGGTCCCGCGCAAAAATTGGCACTTTGGGTCGTTTGCGAGTGCGTTTTCAAAAAGGGATACAAGCGATGTCTGACTTCCGGCAGATCATATCTCCGCCGTAGCCAGTCCCAAGCCCGCATGAGAAAGGAGGAAATCAACGACGCCAAACCAACAAGTATAACCTACGCCCAAACTGTTGCAAACTACTAGTCTTCGATCACTATTGGTGACAGTGGGAAAGTACACTGGAACAAACAACAACGGCAGATACGAGATGAGAAGGTTTATCTATAAGTAATTAAATGCACCCATTATCTCTTAGTAGTTGAATTAGTGCCGTGGTAAAATACTCTTTTTGCCACGCAGGTAACCAGGGTTCAATCCCCGTAGATGGATATTTTTTTTCCTGCTCAAAAATTTGAAACCCATACAGTTTCTACTTCGCTAAATGAAACAAACGCACACACACACACACACACACACACACACACACACACACAAACAAAGCCCCCCCCAAAAAAAAAAAAAAAAAAAATATATATATATATATATATATATAAGAAACGCGTGGTAATTTTGTTTTTTTTTTAATTTAAAATATGCGATTATCATCACCGTTGTAATGTGAATGTTAAACCATGAACCAACCAACAAACCACTTTCAGTCTTGGATAAAAATGCATACTGGTTACCTCGGTACATTTGTTCATTCATTTTTTTTCAGCCAGGCATTGTGAGCATGTTTACATTACATGTTTACATTCATTCAATCATTCACAGATTCACTGATGAAAAAGCACACCAAAGAGTGTCGTCACAGAGTGTTTTTTTTTAATTTTTTCCTGGCATCATCTACAAACATTAATTAATGAATAATGTGAATTTGTTTTAATATACCTGCTGCAAGCAATGCTACATGTTCCTTTGGTGTATCCGTGAAAGCAGGTCAGTGAACATCTCTGGTTGAAAGATGTTTGTGAACAGATTGGTAGTGGATGTACCTATCTCTCCAGCTGAATCTCAGTTTCCCAGCAGTTTTTGGTTACAAATTATAAGGAAACAAAACAAACGTCACATGTTTCAATATGCCCCGTTATGTTTACACATGATCATTGTGAGTAAAGAATAATATCTGTTTATTTTCACAAGAAATGCTGTATTTGCAGACATTCATTTAAAGTATACATGTACAGTCAAGTATGTTGAAAGCATATTAGGCTACAATGCACATAGGCACCCATACAAAAATAACTACCTCAAATACAAAATGTTAAATGTTTAGGGCTCAACATCTTTTGTCCATAAAAGGTGATTTCAAAGATGGGTCACAGAAATAGGGTCTGAACAAATTTTGACCCAAGCTGTATTCGAACCCAGGACCTTTGGGATGAGAGTCAAACACACTACCACCGAGCCACCCAGCTCCCCCTCATATGCCTATGATCAGTTATCACCCAACCACTGAAATCTGCTGTGACAGATGGAGGGTAATGCAAGAACTACATGGTCAACTCACTCTTTAGAAGTATTGCGATTTTCATTGCGCAAGTCCACATTTGGTATATTTTGAGCAGAGGGTTTAATGACATATATGTATATATATACTACATACCTACCCCCCCCCCCCCCCGGGCTGCATTTCTATATTTTGGCACACCCCCACCCCCTCTTCAGAAAGGACCCATGGGTGTTATACTCTGAGGCCAATGACCATTTTCAGAATGTATATCATTTATAATCATGCAAAGCGGAGCAGTGATAAGTTTTCTCCTTGTTTCACACCGACGCTGCAAAAAAATCTATCTGTACCACTGTTTCCTAACCCATAAGAGTCAGCTGTGGAGTACATATTTTGAATGATTGATGTATGCCAGTATTTCGGAACTTGTCACAAACAAGACCTGTTTATATGCTGAAATGTCTTCGAAAAATGAACACATTGGCAGTAAAGGGGTTTTCCTTGGATAATCAAAAACTAATACATATTAAGCTGCATTTCCAAATCGCGACATGACAGGAGAGTGACAAAAAGTAACTTTTCTGAGGGGGGGGTGGGGGGGGGTCATCCAAATAAATATGCATAGGAAGGTCTTACCATCAGGTATCTCTTTACCAAGTTTAGGGTTACAGTTAGGAATACTTGAGAAAAAAACATCTTTGGGCTATGGCTATCTTGTACCTATTTCCCGATTTCTTGTTACCCTTGACCTTTCTGACCTTTCATGCATACGAAATTAGTATGCATGAAAAGTTCTTACCACCTTGTACCAAGTCTGGGTTTGAAGTTGTGTATACTTGAGAAAACATCTTTTTGGTCAAAATACAGATATTTTTCACCTTTTTACTGCACTACAAATTACAACATGGGTGTCAAATCGCTTTGTCACATTGTTATATGAAAACACACAAAGCACACCCCCATCACTGTACAATAGCCCCTGAACTGCTCGACTGCACGTTACAATTTTGTCGCCCCGCTGCTTCTATGTCAGGCTTATGGAAACACTCCCTCTTTATTTCTATTTTCTCGAGTTTTGTCATTGTCACTTTGTTGTCACTGCCCCACTGCTGTTGTGTCTGCAGTTGAATAGCCAGGCCTAAAGCCTGCTTTCCCTTCTCCTAATATATGGCTATGCATCAGCTCAGGCAGTAAGGCACAGGCTTTTGCTGCATTGCGAATGATGTGACTGTCCAAAACCTTGACATTGTGGCCAGCCTGGTGGATGGACATCAAAATAACAGGACGTCTGCCCTCCTACACAGGACAATCAGTTCACTTCCTTTGCCTTCTCGTCGGTTGGCCATCGCGGAGAGATGTACCCGCTGAACTCTTCTTCCCTCATCTTTCGCAACCTGCAAAAGATAATTTTGTATCAAAAAAAGTTCTGACATGCACATATTGCGTGCATATATGTTTGCAAGTATTTATACAAAGTACATACATGCATAAAATCCAGAACAAAATCCAGGCCTTTGAGAACAAGTGCCTGAGGAAGTTGCTCCGCATCTCGTACCGCGAGCACAAGACCAACGAATATGTACGGAGCATCGTCACTTCCCTGGTGGGCCCACATGAACCCCTTCTGGCAACCATGAAACGGCGCAAGCTTGCTTGGTTTGGCCACGTGACCCGACACAACACCTTGTCCAAGACTATCCTCCAAGGCACTCTCGAAGGAAGTCGTCGGCGAGGTCGTCAGAGAAAGAGTTGGGTCGCAAACATAAAAGAATGGACCGAACTCGAGATGCCAGACTTGCTTGCCACCGCCCAAAATAGAACTCAGTGGAGAGCACTGTCTGTTGCTGCTGCCTTTCAGTCCCCCCCCCCCAACGCCCAGTTCGGGCAAGGGACTGATGATGATGATGATGATGAATGATGATGACATACATGCATAATATGACAGTAGTCAGAACATGAACAAGAAAGGCAATGTCCTTATGGTTCACGTGTATGACCAATCCACATAATATGTCTGTCCTTTTTGACCATGGCTTGACTTCTCCAACAGGTCTCTGAAAATGTCTAAACATAAGTATAGGGCTGGATTTTGTACCAGTGAAACCTGAGTATTTTTCCAAATCCCTTCATTTTTCACACATTTGTCAACCCTCTGTGACCCTTGACCTCTGTGAGGGGCTGATTACATTAGTAGCACAGAAAGGTGTTATCATCATGCCAAATTTTATTGAAAAGTTTGCAAAAACATTGATAAAAACTACAACTCTACCCGAAACTAACTTTTGTCACCCTTATCATGTGGTATCTCCATAGCAAGTTTGAGTTTCAAGTTGAAAATACTACTTGAGATGAACTTTGAAAGGTCACAGAAATTGGTATGTTTAGAATTATTTTACCACAAAGTACCCTTGTGCCAAGTTTGAAGTCTGAGGCTTGCATAGTCTTCGAGGAAATGCCAATGTTAAAGTTGCCCACAGGTAACAGACAGTTGACGGACGACCCATTACAAACACTTACTTTTGCTATCACACGTGCGCCAAAAATTAGACGCCATTGAGCTTGAAATGACCACAAAGGGTGTATACATATATCTAGAATCAGCATCAATATTCAAAGTGTAACTTGCAGAAATTGTTTCAAGCAGGACACAACACATTGCTGTTTAGCAACAGCACACACTGGACCAAATGGGTAGTATTCAGATTTTTCTAGTCCTTTTGTATGCACTAAGTGCTTATTAAAGAAAACGACAGTATTTGGAGACTTGCCCAACCCTCTAGTTTTCAAATCAAATGCAATATGGTGCCACTTGTTGACAGCAAGTGATTTTAGCATTCGGTGTTTTTGAGAATGCTGGTACTAATAATAATAATAATAATACCGTTATTATATAGGCGCTTTTTCTCAATTTTGGGGAAATCGACTCAAAGCGCCGTGCCTGAAACCCAACACACACACTCACGAAACAGACACGGATTTACGCCATTTAAGACAAACACAGTACAAGACAAATGAAGGGCCAGTCAGCTACTGAAGTTACAGAGATTTTTGATCGCTTGTATTTGAAATTTGTAAAGTGGCCTGAGACCGGTACCAAAGTGGGGGGGGGGGGGGGGTGGAAAAACCGGAGTACCCGGAGAAAGAACCCCCGACGGTCCGCCCGAATTAACGGTGACACTTACCAGAGGAGAAAAGTCCAACTCCGGAACCCGGTATCGAACCGCGCACCTTTGGCATTGGTGGCAGGCGCCTTAACCACTGCGCCACGGACCGCCCCTACACCACGGACTACTACTACACCATCTTCAAAATGACAGAAAGCATTACAGTGTGATGTGTTTCAACCAGTTGTGTTTTGTTATGAACCTGATTCTATTCACAAATCAATCGGTATGCTTTACCTCGAGTCCAGGACAATAAGTGTCGCCTTCGCTCACTTTAGTTGATCCGCTGGAACTGAAATTGCCTGCTTTTAGCTGTGGCCTTCTCCTTTGAGCAAACATGACCTGACTAGCTCTTGCCTCTTCTTGGTGTAGGCGTCATACTTCTGTGCTTGTTTGCAAGTATACCCTCTGGGCGTGACTCTGAAGTGAGACGTCAACAGCAGCACTGACCTGAAATGAAATACATGTTTATTATCGTGTTATTCGGCAGCATGGCAATTTCACTTCTGATCTTATTTCAGGGTGGGTCGCTTCCAAACTCCACAAACAGGGACTTTGTTATAGCATTATGAACAATTCGGGGCCAGTGGGGGGAGTCCCCCCCCCCCTCCCACCCACCCACCCACCCAATTCGTCCCTACATTTAGTTTACACATTACTACCTTCAAACTAATGTAAAATAAACTGTGAACACCACAAACAAGAATGGTGAAGCCTGGATCGCTCGTGTGCATTTAAAACTGATCATTTTCTTAATCTGAACTGTGTGACCTTTCCAAAAGGTGACTGAAATTTAAGTGCCATGAGTCTAAGCATAAGTAAAGGGCTGGCTTATGTACAGTTGTGAATAGTATTGGAGAAAAAATATCTTTTGTCAAAATATGGCTATTTTTTTTTTTACCTATTTCTTGATTTCTCATGACCCTTGGCCTGAACGCAAACTGGTAGGCTAAGAGTAAGAAAGGTCTTGCCACAAAGTATCCTTCAGCTACGTTTGAAGACTGTGGTTTGAATGGTCTCCGAGAAAATGCCAACATTAAAGTTTACCATGGACGACCAATGGCCCAGAACATAGCCTTACACTTGCTTCACACATGAGCCAATGAAAGAAGGCATTACAGTATGATGTGTTCATTCACACCATAGTTGTGTTGTGTTCTGCACCTGATTCTCGTCACAGATCTACTGGTATGACTTACCTTGAGTCCAGGAGAATAAGTGTCACCTTCCCTCACTTCACTTGAGCTGTGAGTGTGACCTTGGTCAGTTGGTGTAGACGTCATACTTCTGCGCTTGTTTGCAAGTATGTACTCTGGGTGAAAGTACTGAGACTCCACAGCGAGGTCAACAGCAGTATTAGCCTGAAATGAAATACATGATTATTACTGTGTTGTTCGGCAGCATGACAATTTCACTTTGCGTGAACTAAATGCAGGGGCAGATTATTACTTTCAAAATAAATGCGACAAAAACTGTGTAAACCGCAAAGAACAAACAACAATGGCAAAGTCACGTCTGTACGCCTCATGCGCATAACTGATTCACAACCTGTGTGACCTTTCCAAAAGGTAGCTGAAATAAGTGTCACGAGTCTCAACATAAAGGCTTGCTTTTGTACTAGTCAAATTTGTATTTTTCACACATTCTACGGTCATCCAAAATGGTAGTCAACAAATATTAGGGTTTCAGTCAAAGTAGCGTTTTACTAGGTAACCCTTTTAATCCTGATACACCCACTGCTTGAAATAAATGTGACTATGATAGTTCAAGGGTGGTGCCAGAATAGATTGGCGTCTCATCTGCCAAGCTATTCTGGCACCATCCTTGAACTAAAAAAATGCTGGACCTATCTCCTAATCTGTAATATAGCCTTCATAAGACAGAGAATGGATGAGAAAACTAAGTTACTAAGTACTGAAAGCAGTTACTGAGTTAGTAATGCAAAATTCTCCCTTAGCAGGATTTTTTACTACACACAGTACGTTTTCCTAAATAATAAGCACTGGCACTGGTTTAATATCACTACAATGTGGACTACATTCCTTCCACCGTATTAGTAAAGGCTCTCTGAGAATGTATGGAAATGTTCTACTTCTAGGAGGTGACTGACATACATGGAATGCATGCCCCTGTCAACCCACAATAAAATGTAGTCTTCTTCATTGCAGGTAGGCTGTAAATTTCCATGCATAAAAGGACAGTTAGCTATTGGGGTTTTACGCCGTGCAGGTGACATCTCACGGCGGTGCATAAAACTTTTTTTTTTTTAGAGTTGGAAAACCAGTCAGATATGCCACTTACGTACGACATTTTTCTGTCATTACTAGTAACTCGTGTTCTAGTCACTTAGCAAACACCACCAACCTCTTTTTCTACTTTAGTTTACCTTTTCCTTGCTGATGTCTGAAGAGATTTTGTTGTGTTTCTGGCTGCCACGTATATTGCTTCTCGTTCGGTTGGCCCGTTCATTTTTTTTTTTTCTTCTTCTGAGAAATGGATATGCGTTACTACTGACGCTCGATGACTTGTCGCAACTTATGCAAAGGTATCTTATTTCTGAGGAAACACAACATTTTATGCATAGAAACAGTCAGCTTTATATATCTTTTGTCAATTATCGATAAATTGAGCTTGTTTGCAATACGACTTGCCGTACGGCGGTTTTTTTTCGGTGACCTCTAGTCTCAGGTCACGGCAGACGCAAGACAGCGGTATCTAAATGCGCAGAAAAGATGCGCGAAAGAGGTGTGTCCTACAACCTTAACTCCAATGACGTAAAACTTGCTTGTGCCTCTGCCATCACAGATTCTACCTAAAAAAAAAACAGTTGTTGGAATTGCAAACAACTGATATTTGCACAGTTACATACTAAGATATTAGGGTGTCATATGCCCCCACACTCGTTTTTCCTTTTTATCTGAAAGGCGGCAAGGCCAGGAACGTATCAGCACCCCTTCGTACTAGCTTTAGTCAAGTAGGAGCTTTACAAAAGACCATACAATAGTGTGTTCAGGAGACATAGGAATGTCTTAATATTCTGTTTTTGTCAGGGAGGTTTGGGTCGGGATGAGGCCACTGGCGCCGGCCATTAGATGCCTTGGCGACGGTCTTCACCCATCCCGAGTCATTGTCCATTTTGTAGCTCTGTTGTAATTTGTGGAATGAGCGAGTGAGTGAATGTGAGAAGCACCTGAGGTGGCAAAACTAATTGCCCTTTAAGGGATAAATAGAGTTTTTTTAATTTGAATTTGAATGCACATTTTGTCGAAGTTGTTTTCTACATAATACAGATTTTACAAGTTTAGATAAAGAAAGCAATCAACAAAGAAACAAACTAAACAGGTACGAATGCATCTGCACTTTTTATTGTGATGTCAACTGACCAACTGTTTGCCTGCCCAAGGTCGAGTACCATTCTCCAGGTCGAAAGTATGCCTTCTTTGCAACAATTTTTTAGCACGGCTGTCTTTATAAGTACTCTGTGCATGCTTCTCCTGCTGAATATAGCTCTTTAGATATATACCAAATAAAGTGATCCAATATGACCTGTTAATTCGCTTCCTGTCAAGAAATATAGGAGCTGTGCATGACCACTCCAAGCAAAAGTGACCTTTTGAGACAGGCTCATATACATGAATATATACAAGACTAATACGTCTGTTTCAGGCGGTTGCTGTCCCGTCCGATCAGATCAGCCATTCATTAATCAGCAAGACACCCGAGTCAAACAACACTCACCCCTACTACAGCTTCACATGTAGTTTCAGCATGCCGTTCCATACATTCGCGGGGACCTATTATTACAACGCTACTGTCTACCCGGGCACCGTGTTGAAATATGCCACCTTTTCTGGGTCCAGTGTCGTAGGTAAGTACTTAACCTATAAAGGTGATAAATGTTACAGGAGAGAGCTGGCTGGAGATGGCGCCTCACTGCCGCCTAATGATCCACCCGAAGAGGTTAAGTCAGTAAAGTGAGACTGACTGTTATAGTGTCATTAGAGGAGGCGAGGGGGACAAACAACTACATGTAACATAAAGCTCTTTGCTTGACCACACGAAGGAGGCCGAGAATCAAAGTAGCCTTACACGCTGCTTCAGCTTGCCCATCCTAACTGGTCTTAGCAACAGACATTTTTCTCCTGGTGCCGGGTGGTTGGTGCTAAATAACATGCAAATGCCGTTAAGGGGTTACAGACAGACACGCATTTGGAAAGGCCAGCCAGTTTTGCATGTAAAAGTCAAACTGAGACTTATATGCGCTCGCGGGTTTTGATTATACACCATCACACAAAATGCAGCCTAATGCCACAACATTTGTGTTTCAAAATCTGGTACGGCCATTAGCACTGAGAAAAGAAACCCATGCTGAGTCAAAAATGACATTTTATTTATGGTATTGTTCTCGTAATGATTTCTGCATCCATAATTGTTCAATCAAGCTCTCGGTTTTCAGCTAGACTGTTCTGTATGACTGTAGTAGGCATACCTAAGCTAATTTTGTGGGCAGGCTCACACTATTCACTAGATGTATCTTGGAACTGTGCTGAGATGATTTATTCCATAATAAATAATTAATTTACATCGCCTTTTAATGAAATACTTGTAAAATCAGTATGTCGATACACGCCCAAGCAAGCTGAGGGCTTAGAGTGGCTACATTTTCGCTATTACATTATTAATGTAAAAGCTAGCAGGTGTCCCTATACTTATTTTATAAGTATTTCATAACGTCGAGTTAGATTAATGAATTATATTGGAATAAATCATACCAGTACAGTTTCAAGAAATATATAATGAATATTGAAACCCTGCCCACAAAATTAGGAATGCAACTACAATCATTTAGAACAGGCTAGCCGAAAACGCACAGGTTGGCTGTTCAATTATAGGCTGTTCTTTCACATTTCCAAATACAGGTTTCTGATTTTATGGACCCCTTTTAGTTTGCTTACAGAAGGCAAAGAGGTGTTGATGATGCCATTTTGCATGTTGTAAACAACATAAACTCTCATTTAGAGAAACCAGGAGCCTCCATTCGACTGATGTTCTATGATTTTTCATCTGCTTTTAACACCATTCAGCCACACATACTCGCTTAAAAAAATTTAACGAATTGTACAAAAATAACTCATTACAAAAACGCAACTTACAAAAAGTACTAAAACCAAAATACAAAGCACTCTATGAACAACCTAGAAAGTCGCCATTCAATAATTCTACGCTTATGGACTCATACTCGCACTTATGCACGTGCTCGCACACACACCAAACACACACACACACACACACACACACACACACACACACACACACACACACACACACACACACACACACACACACACACACACACACACACACACACACACACACCCTACTTCCAACAGAGATAGAGGTGACTTCAACATGACAGGTCTGTGACAAAGTCATTCTTCGTAGCAGACAGAAAAAAGATGGGTCTCTAGACCTCACCTGAATGCCTCTCTCGAATCCAGGTATCTCAGTTCGTGTGTCATTCCAAACAACTGGGCTCTGGTACCTGAATGACCTCTCACCGAACGACTTTGTTTTGACGAGAGGGATACGTAAAACTCGAGAGTCGGCAGCAGAGCGCAAATTCTGTCTTGAGGGCGTATACAGTTGGAGAAGAGAGGCAAGGTAGCGTGGGCAGGAACAGGTAATACAACTGTAAGTCATGCATGAAATTTTATACTGAATCCTAGCTGTTACAGGTAACCAGTGAAGAGTAGACAGATGGGATGTGATATGATCCGATCTAGGGACTCTAAGAATCAACCTAGCAGCTGAATTAAATAAATGCCTCTACCATTTTTTTTTTTTGTTTTTTTTTTTGGGGGGGGTGGGTTGGACAATCTCACTAACCGTCCACAATACGTCAGAACTAGTTTCGATCTAATCTCAGACATACATTTTACCAACACCGGTGCAGCACACTGTCTTGTCGCCATTTTTGTTTTCTTTGTACACCGCAGACTGTAATGCCACTCATGACGACTGTGTCATGGACAAATACGCTGACGACACGGCACTGCCAGGTCAGATTACAGATGAGGACGACAGACACTATTGACACGAGAGTGACGACTTTGTAGAGTGGTGCGATAGAAACTATCTTGAATTACATGTTGGCAAAACAAAAGATATGGTCATAGATTTCAGGAAAAACAAACATCATTACTATCCTAGATTTAAATTTTCATGCACTGAGTGGCTGGAACAGTGGGATATGTGATAGGCCGCCCTTCGGGGGCGGGGGGGGGGGGGGGGAAGGGGGGCTTCCATATGTATTGCTTTCAGTCACTTTCTTAGCGCACCCCCTCTTTCCTCTTTTTTGTTGTTGTGCTTTGACCACAGTAGATCTAGGATCACTGATCGATCATGCACACTTCTCTCCCCTGACAGTGCTTTTACCTACTTTACTTTGTAATCTTCCTAAAATATTCACACTGGCAGTCTCCCCTTTTCTTTTCAATTAGTCTTGTATATCAACGAAGCTGTTTTTTTTTTAAAACAAGTTGGAACATGAGAAGTATATTTCGTATCATCTTTGTGAAAAAAACAACTGTTTAGCACAGAGTACATTTCATGTACAGATAATTGCATATTATTACAAACTGTTGCGTTTTCTCTATTTATAGCTCCCTTATTTGGTTGTCTGTCACAAATTTCATTCCAATAAATTCGGCTGTGTGAGGGTATCCAAAAGAAAGATATTTCATATACTAAGTCGTTTCTTGTGTTACAATCCCAGCTTTTCAGACTATATAGGACAGATTTAAATTGACACAAATCAAAATGTTCAAAATATCATAAGGTATAAGTTGAATATAATTTAGTGCCATGAGAATCGCATACAGTTCAGAATTAAATATAGAAAATCCCTTACTGTGATAAAAAGATTTCTTCACTTTGAGATCCGGAATAAAAACGTCTGCACCACAGTCTGAAGAATCTAAGACAGACCCATCTGTGAAAATTTTCAAATGTGTAAAATATGTTTTTCGTAATCTTTTTTTCACTAAATTTGCTAAAACGTTTATATCCTCATCTTTTTTAAATCTGTGTAATCTATACCAAAAGTAGCATTAATATGCTCCCACAGAGGCATAGTACGTGTTACTGGTAACACTGGTATAGACATGATATCAATTTTACAGCTTTCTTAGCAATTTGGACATAGTTGCATATAGGTATAAGATACCGGATTGTTTGCGTTCTCTTCAGAAAATCTACATCTGCGTCTAAAATATGTCTTTATGTACTGAATTTTTGATGGACTGACTTCGGACAATGTATTTTGCAGTTGCTAATTTAGGTTGGTCAGATATGACAAAATACCTGCTTCTTTGTAGGCTTTTACAGTATTAGTATGAACTGGCACTCCAAGGGCTAATTTAACTGATTTACTATCAATGCTTTGCAGTTTCTTTCGAAGAGTAGCTGGGGCAGTAAAACCAAGGTGCACAAACGTTGTAATGTCCTGACTCCATGGTTGTGAGTTTATAATTTTTAACAAGTCCTTTTCTTGATTTATTTAATATGTCTTCAATATGAATTCTCCAAGATAATTTTGATGTAAAATGTACGCCTAAGAACTTTACACTCTGGTGATAGTTTAATGGCGTCCCGTTTAGGGAAAAGTTAGGTAATGTTTTAGCACTTTCCTCATTATTAAAAAGCATTAAACATGTTTTTCCTCAGATAGTTCTAGGCCATTTTCTTTCATATAGTTTGATAATTTGTCCAATTCAGCCTGATATATCTTTTGAACGTAACCTACGATTCTTTTTGGGGTACGTTTTCTGAGATTAGTGTTTATCCATATAGCAATATCATCTGCATATTGTGCCAAATGTGTGTCCTGTGAAAGAGGTTTTGGGAGGTCGTAAATTAAGACAGTGAATAAAAAGGGTGAAATTATCGATCCCTGATGAATACCCATATCTATTTCTTAACGGTTTAATAACTATTATCAACTTTGGTGCAGACAATTCTTTCAGACAAAAAGCTTTTACTGTACTCATACGTAAACCCGGTTATGCCAATCTGTTTTATTTTGTATAATAATCAAGCATGCCAAACACTATCGTAAGCCTTTTTATGTCAATAAAAGGTTGCTAATATACTTTTTCTTCGTGAAAATTGTTTTTTAATGTTATTTGTGAGTTAAACTAAATGGTCTGTCGTACATCTACCTTTCTGAAAACCAGCTTGGTTAACTGGAGTTATATCCTGTTTTTCACAGTAATGAAATAGCCGATTTAAAATTATATTTTCCATTACTTTGCAAGCTTGTGACGTTAGTGCAATAGGTCTATAACTACTAATCAAGGTACGTGTTTTACCCGCTTTAAGTACTGGAATTAGTACTGACTGCTTCCAGATAGTAGGAAGAGATCCATTTAACCAACATTTTTGGTAAAATTTATGTAGTAATTTTTTCCACGGTTCAGGTAAATGATTAAGTAGTTTGTAAGAAATTCCATCTATACCCACTGCACTAGAGTGCAAATGACTGTAAAACATCTAGGAATTCATTATATTGAATTGGAGCATTTATGTACTGACAATGATTAGAAACTGGATCTCGATATTCTGCTTTTACTTCTTCTTGTTTTCTGAGGTATGTGTTTGGTAAACTAAGACTTGATGTGAGACTGCTTTCTGCAAACATATTAACAAAGGCCTCCGCTTTATCTACTGCACTAGAAAATGCGATGCCTTTTACTGCTATCGGATACACTTGTAATTTGTATCCATTTTTGAATTCTGATATTTTTTTCCAAACCTTATATGTATCTTTTGATTTAGACACTTCCGTTTTACAAAATTCAGCCTAGTGATTCTTTTTGGCTCTTGCCTCTATTCTGTTACAGTGTATTTTTGATTTCTTCATGTCACAAAAGTTCTCTTCAGCTTTATTTCTTATCCATTTTTTAAATGTTCCTTCTTATTATTTACTGCTTGTTCACCAAACGTTACCTGAATACTTTTCTTTAGATTTTCCTTTGCATTTTGGTATAGACTTCTCCGCAGCAGAAAGTACAGCTTTTGTAATATTTTCGTAAAATGTTTCTATAATTTCATGTTCTATACGTGCAATGTTATGGGACAGCAAGACTGTCTGATACAGTTCACAATTAGGTTGTACTAAAACTTTGGTATTCAGTCCTCAATATTGCAATATGCATCACCCACTCGGCACCGGCCTCTATGTGGCGTGACTGAGTGGGATAGCGAAGGGGTGCCATCTATGTCCATGATTAGGACTTGATGTCAGCAGATATGTTGTTCAGTCTTTATCGCTGGTCCGGTTTTTAATGAGCTGTGCTAACTCAGGTCTCAGGTCCTACCACGTTGGATTGGTCCTTAAAAATACTCGTGAGCTTTTGGTCCTGTGGATCCCAAGTGTTTGCCGTACTTGGAGACCCGTGTCGGAGAAAAAGAGGATCCTGGTGGCCGAGGTTCCCTTTGGGTTGCGGCTCACTGGTGCCAACACTCCACTTTGGCCTTGACTTCTACCTAAACAGGGGACTAGTCCTACCGGCACAGTCAATCGTCTCTTGTCGCGTTGAGCCCTATCCCACAGTTGACATACGGGTTGATATACGGAGCACCATGCTATAGCCTCTGCTGCTGATTAGATGCTTTACGCCAGTATTCCCCTGCATTCGACAGTGTGATAGAAGGCGGTGGCTCAGACGGTTCAGTCGGGCTTGCCCCCTTGAGTATATCTTTTGGGCAGTCTCCATTGTGCATCAACTGAAAACCCGCCGATAGTTACACTTTCCCTTGTTGGGCTAGGTGGCGGGTGGGGACCCCAGGGGATGAATATCTCTACTATTATAATATGGAAACCACCCAAAACAAAAACTGGCACAGAAGCGGCGCAGAGCCACCGACATTGTACATGACAAAGACTCGGACTGTGAGGAGGCGACGCCTCAGGCGTCAGCCGTATGGCCTCGTCTACTCCAAAGGCTTCTGGCTCTGGTCAGCCTTCTACGGCCGTTAATTCTAGCAGCAGGAACGCTGCCCCGAGCTGGAAGTCTAAAAAGGCTACGGGACCGCTGTGCGCACGGGCCCAGAAGGGAGACACTGATGTCCCCCTTCAAAACAAATATGCTGCATCGGAAGAGCGGATGGAGGGAGTGGAAATTGTCGCTGCGGGTGCTGCGGCAGCTCCACTCCCCTCATCTCCGAAGAACCAGAAGAGGCCCGGGAGCCGGCCCCCCTCTGTTTCTTCGACTACTTCAAAGGCAAAGGGAAAGGGGGGAAGAAACTCTTCACCCCCACATAAGACATAATCATGTACTCTCTGCTTCAGTGGAATTGTCGTGGTTTTCGCGCTAACTTTGAGGAATTACGTCTTTTAGTCAATTCCTATAACCCCTCTGTAGTATTTCTTCAGGAGACTTACCTAAAGAATTCTGACCCTGTGTCTTTTAAAGGTTTTAACGCTATCCATAAAGGCTCTGATTCAGAGAGGCACTCGTTTAGAGTGGATCCCCTCATTAGTAGCCATATTTTATGTAGCCCCGTTAGCATCGACACCTGTCTTCAGGCTGTCGCAGCTCGGGTTAACTTAAGGAAGACCATAACCACATGTAGTATTTACCTACCACCGTCCCTGCGGATGTGTAGTAATGATATTTTTAACTTAATAGATCAGCAGCCCTCTCCCTTTATTCTCATGGGAGATTTTAACGGCCACGCTCACTATGATGGCAGAGGTCAGATGTTAGAAGATGTTTTTTTTTCTAAACTTAACGTATGTGTCTTTAACGATGGCTCACCTACCTACTGTAACCCAAGTTCAGGATCTAGTTCTGTTCTAGACCTCACTGTGTGTGACCCTTCTCTCATGCTGGACTTTGACTAAAAGGTTCACGACGACCTGTGTGGTGGTGATCACTTCCCAGTAGTCCTGTCATCGGTCAGCTGTGAGGAGGATTCTCCAGTGGGGCGCTGGAATCTCAAGAAAGCTAACTGGCCTCTGTTCGCCTCCCACTGTCAGTCTCGTATTACAGAGGAGGTGGACATGTCAGCTGAAGAACCTGTTTCTTGTTTTACCTCTATTTTGTTAGACGTAGCAGGTGAAACCATCCCTAGAACTTTCACATTAGTCCCTCGGAAGCCGAGAGTACCATGGTTCAAAGAAGAGTGTCGCAAGGCCTAAAAAACGCGAAAATCTGCTCAGCGACGTGCTTTTCGTAATCTACTGCAAGCGAATATTTTAACCTTTAAAAGACCGTTATTTTTTTTTAACGTGAACGCTGTGCATCCTGGAGACGCTTCGTCTCATCTTTATCTTCTAGGACTCCGTCCCAAAAAGTCTGGAAGGCTGTTCTAAGAATTAGGGGCAGGGGTGGCTCGGATTCTGTCGGCCATCTTAGAGATGGTGCCAGTTTGGTCACGGATACAAAGGCTGTGGCCAATTTGCTTGCCTCCACCATTGCCCATAATTCTTCAACAGAGCATTATTCACCTTTCTTCCAGAGAGAGGAGTAGAAGTGAGAGTCTTGTACTTGTGATTTTATATTGGATAACTCGGAAGACGATAATGCCCCTTTTAGATTTAATAAATAATAATAATAATACCGTTATTATATAGGCGCTTTTTCTCAATTTTGGGGAAATCGACTCAAAGTGCCGCGAACTGAAACCCAACACACACACTCACGTAACAGACACGGATTTACGCCATTTAAGACAAACACAGTACAAGACAGACGAAGGGCCAGTTCAGCTACTGAAGTTACAGAGATTTTTTATCGCTTGTATTTGAAATTTGTAAAGTGGTCTGAGACCGGTACCAAAGTGTGGGGGGTGGATTTTCAGAATTGCAGCAAGTTGTGCAGAAATGTAATGACTCTGCTGCTCGACTAGATACCATCCACTATCAGCTCCTAACACATCTGCCTGAGGATTAACTCCTTGTACTTCTCAAGGCCTTTAACCATAATTATCTGGATAACAGGTCATTTTCCATCATCTTGGCACCAGCCTGTGGTTGAGCCAATCCCCAAGCCGGGTAAGGATCCTTCCGACCCGGGCAACTGCCGGCCAATCGCTTTGACATTGTGTTTATGTAAAACTATGGAACGCTTGGTTAACACCTGCCTGGTGTGGCATCTTGAGTCACAGGGTCTCATCACAGACCTCCAGTGCGGTTTCTGGCACTTCCGTAGTACAGCTGACCATCTAGTCCGCTTTGAGTCGTTTATTCGAGATGCTTTTGTCAACAAGCAGCATGTCTATGCAGTTTGCTTTGATCTTAAGAAGGCATATGACACTAACTGAAAGTATGGTATAATGTCTGATTTGTCGGACATGGCTTTTAAAGGACACCTGCCCGTTTTTATTCACAATTTTTTGTCTAACCGGTCGTTCCATGTCCGTGTGGGCTCCACCCTCTCCGACTCATTTGAACAGGAGATGGGTATCCCACAGGTCAGCATTCTATCTCCGGTTTTATTTAGCATTAAAATTAATAACATTGTAAAGACCGTCAAGGATAATTCTGAATGCTCTTTGTTTGTGGACGACTTTGCTTTTGTGTGCATGAGGTCGAGGACTTTCGTCCCTTGAGAGGCACTTGCAGCTGTGCATTGATTGCATCCAGGGTGGGTGTCTCTCATGGGATTCAAGTTCTCACCCTCCAAGACAATTTGTGTGCATTTTACTAATCAGATAAATTTTTTTCTCTCCAAAACCTAGCCTGAGCATTGCTGGAGTGCCAATTAATGTGGCCGAGGAGGCAAAGTTTCTGAGGGTCATCTTTGGCAAAAGACTGACCTTCTGCAACCATATTAATTACCTTAGAACCTCTTATCAGAAGGCCCTCGACGTTCTTCGTGTCGTTGGTCATACTGACTAGGGGGCAGACCGCATTGACTTACTTCGACTGTACCGGGCCCTTGTTCGGTCGAAACTGGATTACGGCTCTGTGGTATATGGCTCCGCTTCCAAGTCTGTTCTACAATGTCTGAACACAAATTCACCATCAAGGTCTGTTCCCCCAGACAAAATCTTTAAATTCTTGAGATAATGCAATATTTTCAACAAGATCTGAGTATTCATAGACTAGGTGAATTTCCTTATTTTGCCTTTTTTGAGAGTCTGTAGACGTTTCTTTTAAAGACTCGCGCGACATTTTCGCCTGACGTATTTTTAAGGTATATTTACATCTTGTCTTAAGACCTTTCTTTTAGTCTGGCTGACCAGATTTTTACCAATCCCTCCGTGAGATGGCCTTAGTCGCCTGCTCGGCGTTAAACCCCACTAATTAACTAACTAACTAACTAACCGCCTCATGCTCAGCTACGTTCTGAAGCTGAAGGCCCATCCAGACAATCCTGCCTATGATTGTGTTTTTAACCCATTGTCTGCAGAGATTACGATGCTCATCCGGGAGCTGTCCGTCCACCTTTCTTCCGTGTCAGACCTCATCTGCAGGCGGCCGAAGTGGAGCTGGACAAAGTTTCGGAATCTCTGCAGTACATCACTCCACCCTGGCTATTACCTGTTCCCGACATCTTGCTGGTCTTGTCCGCCCATATGAAGGACTGTACTCCACCAGCCATATACCAACACAGCCACAATGAACTCCTTTCAAGTTTTCCTGGCTATTGTCGTATTTATACGGATGGGTCCAAGTCTGAGGATGGGAGAGTTGCTGCGGCTGCAGAGTCTTCTCACCATCCTAGACGCCCATTTAAGCTCCGCCTCCCTGACCATTCCTCTCTATTTAGTGCAGAACTGCAGGCAATTCTGCTGGCACTCATGCATGCCTATCAGTCTAGGGAAAGAAACTTCCTGATTCTGTCTGACTCTCTTTCTAACGCGTAGGCACTTCAGGGCGTGGAAACAGACCACCCCTTGCTGGTGCAGATTCGAGAGCCTTACGCAGACTTGATGAAGGAATATTATGACATCATTTTTATTTGGGTAGCAGGCAAGGCAACATGATCGAAGATTCTGCTTCCAAGGATGCCCGCAATGACGCTGTCTCTGACACACAGACTGTTCATGGTGATTTTAAACCTGTGTTTAGTGTGTACATAGCCCGCGAGTGGCAGTCTGAGTGGGACAAAGAGGAAGCAAACAAGCTGCATGACGCTCTTCCTACAGTGTCCGACATTCTACCTTATTACTGCGGCAGCCGCCATGAGGAGACTGTCCTTACTCGGCTCCACATCGGGCACACATATGTTACACACTCGTACTTACTAAAACAGGATGAGTGTCCATGGTGTTTTGCCTGTGACGAGCAGTTTTCTGTTCGATACTTTTTGCTGTCTTGTGCCGATCTATCTGACACAAATTAAGTAATAATAATAATAATAATAATAATAATAATGAGTACTTGTCTAGCGCCTAACCTCAGATTAGAGCTCTAAGGGTTAAAAAAACGAATTGTACAAAAATTAACTAATTACAAAAACACAATTTACAAAAAGTACTAAAACAAAATACAACGCACTCTGTAAACAAGCTATAAAGTCACCATTCAAAAGTGCTACACTTATGGACTCATATTCGCATTCACGCGCTCGCGCACACACACGCACACACACACACACACACACACACACACACACACACACACACACACCCACACACACACACACACAAACACCACTTCTAACATATATATAGATGACTTTAATATGACAGGTGTGTGACAACGTCATTTGTAGCAGACATAAAAAGGTGGGTCTGTATGGCTCGCTTGAATGCCTCTCTCGAATCCACGTATCTCAGTTCGCGTGGGAGGTCATTCCAAACAACTGGGCTCTGGTACCTGAATGACCTCTCACAGAACGACTTTGTTTTGACATGAGGGATACGTAAAACTCGAGAGTTGGCAGCAGAGCACAAATTCTGTCTTGATGGCGTATACACCTGGAGAAGAGAGGCAAGGTAATGTGGACAGGGACAGGTAATACAACTGTGAGTCATGCATGAAATTTTATACTGAATCCTAGCTGTTACAGGTAACCAGTGAAGAGCATACAGATGGGGTGTGATATGATCTGATCTAGGGACTATAAGAATCAACCTAGCAGCTGAGTTTTGAATTTTCTGGAGTTTGCCAATCAGACACTGTGAACAGCCAGCCAAAAGAGCATTGCAATAGTCAAATTTAGACAAAACAAAGGCGCAGACAAGTACTTTAGTTGCTTCAGGTGTCAGATAGTGGCGGACTGAAGCAATACGTTGCAGTTCAATATAGGCGGATCTGCACACGTTGTTCACATGAAGGCGCATGGACAGGCTACTATCAAGTGTGACACCCAGATTTTGTACATGGGGGAAAAGGGGACAGATGGGTTTTGATATGATCTGCTTTAGGAACTCTAAGAATCAACCTAGCAGCTGAGTTTTGAATTTTCTGGAGTTTGACAATCAGACACTGGGAACAGCCAGCCAAAAGAGCATTGCAATAGTCTAATTTAGACAAAACAAAAGCTCCGACAAGTACCTTAGTTGCTTCAGGTGTCAGACAGTGGCAGACTAAAGGAATACGACGCAGTTCAGTATAGGTGGATCTGCAATCGTTGTTCACATGAAGGCGCATGGACAGGCTACTATCAAGTGTGACACCCATATTTTTTTACATGGGGGGAGAAGGGGACAGTGGCACCACAGATTTGTAATGCCTGGGGGAGTGTCAGCGACTTTGTCAACCTCGGGGAAGCAATGAGCATGGCTTCAGTTTTTCTTTCATTCAACTGTAATTTGTTTGAAGTCATCCACATCTTAGTCTCCGAGACACACTCCTCAAGGCTCTCGATTGTGTCCATAATCTGATCAGGTGAACATGAGTCATGGAGTTGAGTATCTTCTGCAAATGCATGATGTGATATAGAGAAACGGTTAAAGACAATGGCTGAACATGCATGGTATAGGACTGGTCCAAGAACTGAACCTTGTGGGATGCCAAAGTTCACGGTGGATGGGCTGGATAGTTTATCATTAACAACTATGCATGATCTAAACCACGATCAAGCAGTTTCATGAATGCCATACACAGAATAGAGGCGTTGTAGCAAAATGTCATGGTCAATCGTATCAAAGGCAGCAGATAGGTCTAACAGTGCGAGAACAGATACTTTGCCATTATCAAGAGCCTCGAGGAGGTCATTCAGATTTTTTTCAAGTGCAATTTCAGTAGAATGACCTGCACCGTAAGCAGACTGATTGGGACTAAGAAGATGATTCAGGTTCAGATGGTCGAGAAGTTGCGACAATACACCCTTCTGAACGATCTTAGAGAGAAAAGGGAGGTTTGAGACAGGGCGGTTATTCTGTAGATTGTTAGGGTCTAGATAGGGCTTTTTTAAGCAGAGGTTTAACAATGGCCGACTTGAAATCAACGGCAAAACACCAGACCTCAGGGACTCATTGACAACGTTGGTAATGACTGGAAGCATAACATCAATATACTCGTACAGCAATGTAGTAGGAAGTGGGTCTAAACCACAAGTTTTTTGTGCAGTTCTCTTCAGCACAGTATGAAGTTCATGTTCACTGACAGATCTGAAGGACGAGAGACACTGACCAAATAAGGGAACGTCATACTGTGATGGAGACTGTGAAATATGTCCATCAAGTCTATCACGAATGTTCTGTACTTTTTCATTAAAAAAGTTAGACAACTGATCAGGCGAGAAAATGGTCGGGAGTGGAGATGGATCCCTTCTAGCAGTCAGTTTGTTGGTTACATTATAGAGCTGCATGCTGGTGGTGCACGCTGCAATCTTGGCACTGAAGAAAGCTGTCTTTGCCGCGAGTACCAGACGAGGTACGTATTTTTTAGCAGCGCTGAAAATCTGCTTATGCACAGTAAGTCCAGTGGACAGCCACAGTCTCTCAGCTTGTTGTCGCCCTCTCTTTACAGCGAGAAGCTTGCCTCCCACGGCGTTGAACCACGGTGAGGATGTCCGACATGACACTTTACAGCGAACAGATGGAGCATGCTTGTCAAGTAGTGATCTCAGACCCGTGGTGTCATAAACACTTCAAACACTTTATCAAGGAGATAGAAACACTTCACAGCAGACTCCTTGAATGTTTTGTTCCGGGATGTTCCCCCAGACAAAATCTTTAATTTCTTGAGATAATGCAATATTTTTAACAAGATCTGAGCATTCATAGACTATGTGAATTTCCTCTTCTTCTTTTTTTTTTTTTTTTTTTTTTTTTTGCCCTTTTTGAGAGTCTGTAGACGTTTCTTTTAAAGACTCGTGCGACATTTTAGCCTGAAATATTTTTCAGGTATATTTACATCTTGTCTTTAGACCTTTCTTTTAGTCTGGCTGACCAGATTTTTATCCATCCCGCCGTGAGATGGCTTTAGTCGCCTGCTTGGCGTTAAAACCCAATAACACACTCTATACACCCACAAACCTCCTTCTTTTGAGGAACACAGGATCACATCACAGAAATAGTCATGATCACTCATGATGTATACCTCTTACACTGGTTGACAATTACTTAGGGCTTAGTGATCAAAATCAAGACATTTCACACCTCCCCTCTGGTGACACGCAGCAATGACCACATTGCTACTCTGATGGGCACTGTTGCTTGTCCACGAACACTAACTCAGAAGACAAAGCTACGCAATCTGTATGAGACTGGAGACCCACTGTGCTCAGAGAGTGATTTGTGACGGGATTAGGGGATTAGCAATTACCCGGGCCAGTCGGCTGCTCACCCCGAGGGAGACACTCACAGCTAAGTTGATTTCT
The DNA here is from genome assembly GCA_036245525.1 of Semisulcospira habei. Taxonomy (NCBI): domain Eukaryota; kingdom Metazoa; phylum Mollusca; class Gastropoda; family Semisulcospiridae; genus Semisulcospira; species Semisulcospira habei. The sequence continues at coordinate 132,561,875 of BTPG01000003.1, read as the reverse complement.
CGCTTTCTGACCACAGTTGGCGTGTCCACAGTCGTAGACTTAAACCTAGATGACTGCCACGTATGAGGATGCAATACCATTCGTATCGCACAGGAAGAGGTAATGCTTTTTATGAGCCCCTATGCCTGGCTGAGGGACTGAGTTGGACCACAGTTCAGCAATGATTGGACACTTTTCCACCACTGGGGTTGACTAACAGTCAGAGGTTTATTGCCATATGGCTGCCTCTGTATGAGGATGCAATGAGGATTGTATCGCACAACATGAGGCACTGATTTACATGAGCCCCTTTGAGTGTGGGGCACATGGCACTCTATGTGTGGGTAAAGTACTCTGACAGGTGCAGAGAAAGACAATAAGAGAGAACTAAGAATCAAATTTCAATAAGGCCGCACCCATCATTAAATCTCGCCTTTATTGACATGATCCGCCATGACCCCCCCCCCCACCCCCCACCCCCCATTAATCACTAAATCAACCCTGTTGATTTTTGAAAACGTGGCGACTATAATTAGTGCGGCCTTATTGAAATTTGATACATTAGTTCTCTCTTATTGTCTTTCTCTATAACTATTGTCTCTGTAAACACCTTCATTAATTACTAATTACGGTCATTAACGTCTACACGATCGTTTCTCTCAAATCAAACTATATTCTGTCAGTACACCGTTAAATATAATAATGACATTACACACACCTTAATAATTAGAGAATTACTCTTTATTGTCTCCCAATACTGTCAGATTTGATTTCTCAGGAAAGCTATTTTCTCAGTCAGATACATTTCTCAAAAACCGGTTAGGTTTACTACTCTTGCACCGCGCCCATACACGTCACACTCTATTCAATTGGTCCTGTGTAAGCATGGCTCTGAACATAACAAAACATACACGCACACACACACGCCAGTTGCAGACCAAGATAATTCAAGGGCAGTGCTAGATTGACATACAAGTTATATACACAGGCATACACACACACACACACACGCATACACACACACACACACACGCAAACACACACACAAACACATGAATAAACATACCCGTACACACACACACACACACACACACACACACACACACATATATATATGACACCCGACGTCAAAAACACAAGGTTTGTAAGTACGGCCTCACGCCAGTGCAATATTATTTTAAGATTTTCTTCCGGGTGCATACTGGCGCGAGCTATTGAAACACACCAGCCGGCGTGAGTCAATAATAACTCTTATTCAAGTTCACGCGGCACTGGTGGGTTAGACTGGTGTACAGGAACAGGCCTTTAGACTGTAACTACGCTTTCAAGCTGAAAATAGACACATTACTCACTGCTTTATACAGACACCTGACTAAGTACATAAACAACAGATCCTCAAGAGCCTCTGGGCCCCCGGGCTTGACTTCCATTGTACAACAATTCAGTCAGCTGTACTCTCAGGGCCCTCATTATGTGTAAGTTTTGAAACTTGGCGACATGCTTTTGACAGATTAGCATTTCAGTTTCGAATACTCTGCCGAGCTCATGGAGGCTCCAAGATTTATGAATATTATTTTTGACATAATATTCAAGCGATAATGTCGTCGCTCTTTTGTTTGGCTGAATGGGCCTGTCGTCTGCTTACTAATGTATGTGTTGTTACCCTTGGTGCCGTCTGTAGGTAACATACATGTCTTCATAGTCACCCCACACAGAGATAGGCCCGATTTAAAAGTCTATATAGATGTGTGTGCTATTTCATGCCCTGTTTAAACCTGTGTTCATTTAACATAGAAAAGCTGTCATCTTGTTTACCAGCAATGAGTCACGATCACCTGCCTGTTTGCACCGAAATCAGCCTAGTCATAATTTCTCAGGAAAAGCCGTGCCTATGCACGCAAGGGTTTACATTGATCACTGGTTTGTGTTTGAGGAAACAAGACTGCCACCAAAAGAGAAATTTTATTCCACACTAACTGGCAAAGGTATTTCTGACTCTGAATACCAGCATCAACTTGATGCGTGGGGGAAGTTGGGGTGTCAGACGATTGGTGACTACCATGACCAGTACTTGAAAGCTGACGTTTGCTTGCTAGCAGACGTATTTGAAAGTTACCGTGAAAAGGGGTTGTTTCACTACAAACTTGACCCTGCTTGTTACATAACTAGTCCTGGCATGACATGGGATGCATTTTTGAAATCCAGTAAGATATCTATAGACCTGTTGTCTGATCGTACGATGGGTGAAATGGTGGAATGCGGATTGAGAGGAGGCATTAGTATTGCAGCAAATAACTACGCCAGAGCCAACAATAAATATCTTGATGACCTTGACTTTGACCCCTCAAGGTCAAGGTCATTCATTACGTACCTTGACGCTAATAACCTTTATGGGTTCGCGATGTGTGAGTTATTGCCCTTGAAAAACTTTTGTCTGTATGATTTGTCACAGTATGACATAACAGACTCAGGGTTAACTAACAATATTATGAATCTTGACCGAAACGACGCGAAGGGTTGGATCTTTGAAGTCGACCTGGAGTACCCACACCATCTACATGATTACCATAATGATTATCCCTTAGCTGTTGAGAAAATGAGTATGACAGGGAAAAAAGAAGACACTAAACTTGTGCCTAATCTGAATGACAAATTCAATTACGTTTGTCACTATCGATTGCTGCAGTTTTACATCAGACATGGGTTAGTACTAAAGAAAGTTCACAGAGGCATTCAATTTGATCAGAGTGCTTTCATGAAAGATTACATAATGAAGAACACAACCCTTCGTGCCAGAGACGGCAACACTGCATTTGACAAAGACTTCTTTAAGCTTATGAACAATGCCTGTTTTGGCAAGACAATGGAAAATCCTCATCACCGCAAAGATGTGAGACTAGTCACAACTGAATTGGGTGCAATTAAACTTACAGGTAAGCCACAGTACACGGGGTACAAAGAGTTTCATTCATCATTGTATGCAGTGTCACTCAAAAAAAAGATTTTCAAACTGGACAAGCCAGTATTCATTGGTATGGCAATTCTTGAATTGTCAAAACTGTTGATGCTTGAATTTTATTATGATTACTTCAAACCAAAGTATCCTGACTGTCGTCTGCTATACACTGACACTGACTCTATGATCATTGATGTGTGTACTGAAGACTTTTATGAAGACATGAAAACAGAGTTACACATGTATGACACATCTGATTATCCTAAGGATCATCCACTGTACAGCACACAAAACAAGAAAGTGCCTGGTAAGTTTAAGGATGAACTAAATGGTGTGCCAATAGTTGAGTACGTTGGACTGAGATCAAAAATGTATTCTATACTGCACCAAAAGGGAAGTCAGTCGAAAGCCAAAGGAATTAAAAAAACAGCAATAAAAAATAAAGACATTCGACATGAACATTACAAGCAAGTATTAGATGGTGCATTAATGCCTGATTATCCAAACAAGTCACTGAGATCAAACAAACATAATCTTGAAATGATTCAAACACACAAAAAGTCACTGGCAGTTGGGGACACGAAACGCGTGTTTCACACCAAGGAAAAAGCTTATGCACCTGGTCATTACAGACTCAAGTTATCTGAAGAAATAGCAGATGAACTGGTTGATGAACTAATTGACGACTTAGTTACTGAAATGAGTAATGGTGTCTGGGGGAATAATCTGTAATTCTTCTCTGACAAATACCCTCTGTGGCGCAGGGTCATACAGATAATATATTGTTGCGTCTGGACCGGGAATTATTTTTTTTATATTATGAACGGACGTTGACCAGATGGGGTCTGTCGCCCTGCGCTTTATGTCATTTTCAGCTTCACCTGGTTGATATAGATATCTCACCTGTTTGGTAAATAAACTTGTGTCTGGTGCTGGGGTTGGGGTTGGGGTTGGTCCTGTTTTTGGCTCTGTAATTGTTTTTAATTTAATAGCGTCAGCAGGTTTTGGGTGTCCTTCATTGTTCATTGCTTTTATCACATGTGGTAATCTCTTAACCCACTCAGTGTTACGGGTGTCATGCATGAGTTCCTTAGAATACTGATAGCTGAAAAGTCTTTCTGATAACTGTTTGTTAAAGTTCTCTACAATTGCCTGTGATCTGTGCACACCTGGAATACCGCGTCTGACCAGTACGCCATGCTTTGCAAATAACTGATTAACAGCACCTTTGAATTCTGATCTGTCATCAACTTGTACAAGTCTGGGGTATCTTAAGGGGCCTCGACTATATATTTTTGATAAAGCAGTAGCAACTGTACTGGCTGTTTTGTCAGATATGGGTTCAGCGTCTTTGTACCTTGAAGCAATGTCTACGACAGTTAATGCGTACTTGTATCGTTTCTTTCTTATTGTGTCATGTGGAAGAAACAGGAGGTCCATTTGGTGCGTGTCATTGGGGGTAGTGTTTTTCAAAATGGGGTCTTGTTATCTTTCTTGGAGCAGGGAGATATATCTGCCAAATTGCCTGTCTCTGTAACCATTGCTTGACTTGATTGAGTGATATATCTCCGCCCACAGCGGCATGTAATTTTTCAATAGCTGTTTGCCCTTTCCAATAGCCTGATGGTGAGTAATATATTTTTGATAGTTTATTTTCGGCTGCCATTTTTTCTAGCAATGAAAACTGCAGTAAAATAAACAAATGTCATTCCCACTAGAACAAAGATTATCTCCCCGTTTCTTTGTTGTGTGCTTGGTTTGTAATAGTCACTTAGTTTTGGTTTTGGTATAGACATGTCTTCACCTGTGACAAGAAAATATTCCCTGATTGCTTCGTCTGTATTTGAAAACGTATGTTGTGCGTGACCTTCTAGCCTGAGTTTTTCATTGATGAAATCAAGTTTCTCAATTCTATTCTTTTCATAATCCTGCTGGGCTTGAGCAAGTTTTTCTGACGCTTCATTATGACGCTTCAATTCTTCTGCAGATTCCTCTCTACCCATTTTAGAAAAGAGATAATTAGAGCCACTGAATGCGAGGGCGTTAACAACTGCCCCACCAATCATAATAGCTATCGTCGCCATATTATTTTTATTTACATAGAAACATTTTCGGGAATAATTCCTTGCTTAACAAGAAAATCTTTTGTCGCAATCGACGCTGTTACAACTACAATTAGCTTAGCGCTGTCTTCGAAATCGAGTCTACTCAAGTCTGCTGATTTCATTTTGAGTAGACTTTTCCCCAGCATAGAATAAGCTACTGCTAATCCACTGATTACGGCAGAGTGATACACAAGGTTCATTAAATTTTTTGAGTCGTTCATTTCTTAGGCAAGAAAAATTAAAATAATATTTTTATTTACTGCATATAAAATGGGTCAACGGCTTTGGATGTTACTGGTAATGTGGCGACTTCTGGTTTTGTTTTTGGAGTGTCTGATTTTTTGGTCACTGTACGAGTCTGTGGTTTGTATTTTTTGTATAATTGATAACTTACGTAACCAAATCCGACAACAAATCCGGCAACTATATATTTTGTTGTTTCAGGGTCAGGGTCAGACTTAGTTGTTTGTCTCTCACTTTGATGAGGGTGTGTTGATCCTGATGGTAGTGACAGTGATAACGGTCCTGACGGTCCTGACGGTGCTGACACCTGGTTAGTTACATGAGTCTTTTCTGTTTGTGTTTGAAGCTGTAATTTTTTTTTGCCTGTTCCATTCGGCTAATCTTTTTCCTGCATCAACGCGGCCTGGACTTTTAGCCTTAGTCACAGTTTGAACCTGTGTCAAAACAGGGTCGGGGTTCAGTTGTGGAGTCGTCTGGGTTTCGTCCATTTTCTTCTGCAGTAAAATTTATTTTCGAAAAATCAATATGACTCCCGGTAACAAGTAAGGTTACAACAGGTGCAAGGTAATTTCCAAACTTGTAAAACATGACACATGCTAATTTGCCAATTGAACTTGAAACAATAGGATTGCTTTCAAGGTCGTGTGATAGACTGTCACTATCCACAGGTAGAAAGTGACTCACTGCTTTTGTGTATAGGCATACTAGAGATCGACTTAAATCACGTGTCATTAGTGAAGCGATGTGGTTTTCATATTTTGAATGAAGCTTGATTAGCTCGTCAGCGGTGAGAGATTCTATGTCGTCTGTCATGTATTGTTTCCCGAGATAAGTCTTTGATTTGCCTGAGACAATCACAGACAAAAGACGCTGTTTTTTCGAGTCTAAGTCTTTGTTCTCTACAGCATTGATATCATTCAATAGAAGGATTTCATCAGGGTTCATTTATATTGTTATTTTAAAAAAACAAAACAAAAATTAATTTACTAACCCATACCCTGTGGGCTGATCTGTCTTTAAAATGAGCTTTAGATGCTTAGTTGATTTCAGTTTATTTTTTACATCATCACGTTCTTGTTTATTTGGTATGACATCATTTTCTCTGAGACAGTCTTCAAAGCTGTCACAATCCTTGCAGTAAAACAAACAGATAAACTTTAACTGTTCTCGAAAATCTTTCAGTACAGCATTATATTTCTGAGTGAGAATCCATACACTGACGTTTGCGTGTCTACCACTGAAAGCAAGTTCTGCTAGAGTGTTTCTCTTCTTGACAATGTCATTCTCTGCAGAACAGTCATCAACAATAAACAATGTTGACTGTCCTTCAAATTGCTTGTAAAAATATTGTAGGTAGTCATTCAGTTTTTTCTCAAGGTCGACTAAATATATGTTGTTGTCAGTCCAAATGAATAAACGGTTGTGATAAGCTTTGTTGTGTTTGATCGTAGGACAAAATATGACAATGTTTTCAAAGTGGTGTATGTATCTTGTTTGTAATAAGTCAAGTACGAATTGAGTTTTTCCACACCCTGTGGCACCAACAAATAAGCCACAGTGTGGGTCAAGGGTCATTAAGCTCCGGTTCATTTTAATACACAATATAATTTTAATATATGTGTCCACTTAGTCTGCTTTCTGCAATATTGAGTTGTGCATCATATATCAGGTACAAATATATGTTTATGGCTTCGGCTTTTTCAACCTTTTTTTGTATCTGAATTGTAATCCCATCACTACCGTTCTCAACAGTTCGTCCTGACCCATGAAGGTAATCATCATCTGTACTACGAAGGTCTAACCAAAGTGCATATTTGTTTGTAAGGTATTGATCAATCCTTACATCATACAGATGTAGATCTTTGCACGCAATGTTTGCTGGTTTATCTCTAATCCTTCCACCCACAAAATACTTTGTGATCTCATCATAATGCTGGTATGGTAACATTCCTGAAGCGTACACTTGATTAGGGCGGCCTTCGATTGTGCAGGACAAATGTGTAATCTTAGGATTGTAGAATTTTTCTGAATCCCGTTTATATGGATCTGCTGGTTCAACAAACAACATAAGAATACCTTTCAGTGACCTAGCTGGTGTGTTCAAGTTTATGTTCCACATTGGGTCACTCTTGTCTTTGGGTATTAAACTATGTCTAATCACACGGTCATAATAAATTGGAAGTCTTGACTGGTATTGATTTTGAATGAGTCTGGCTAGTTCAGTATGTGTAACAATTTCATATTCCAAGGAAATGTTAGAGATCTTATATGTTGCATATGTGGCAGATGATTTAATAACTTTGGAGTAGTCATTGAAAGTTAGTTCAAAGCTCAGACGGTCATTCAGTGCTCCTTGATAATAAGGCAAATGAGCTGTTAGGATTTCAAACTCAAGTGGAATGTAAAATCTGGTTCCATATGTTTCTGCTATAATAACGTCCTGGGCTGCTGACGTTGATTTGTCTCCAGCATTGATTCGAAGTTTGGTAACATTATCAGACTGTATGCCTTGGTAAATACGGTCTTCTCGTTCTTCTCTTGTGAGCCAAAGGTCTTTGTAACAGTAGAATACATTGGAGTCATCAAGACTAAACACTTCCTGTCCTTCAAGTTTTACTTTAATAGTTCTAACAATTGCTCTGCCAAGATTGTCAACTAGTGTTCTGTTTACATCTGCATCTGATGATAGTTCGATATTAAATGCTAGGCGTGCAGTTCCAGGAACAATAACGTCACTGGGACCTAGGTTTGGAGACTTGACTGTAAGTGTTTGGTTCTGGTCTATGGTACTTGGATTGTTCGTGATGACTATCGATTCTCGAATGGCCTTAACACCCAGAGGCTCACGTAGTTTTCTGTATGGGTCTAACTTTGATCCGTAAGACTGTGTCATTTTTATTATGCACAATAAAAAATAATAAATTAATAAAACAATGGCCGCGGGAGGATTTAATCATGAAGATTTTGAAATGGATGACACGTATGATTTTGGTAATACAACAGATATGACAGATATGGCAGATATGACTGGTACAAGAAATATTTACAGTTTACGTCACGAACTTTTAGAAACCAAAGTGACCTCGTTTTATGATCATGTTGGTGGCCGCCCAGACAACGTAGACCCTAATCAGTTTGAACTTGATGGCAAGGGTCATTTATATTTAAATACTGTTGACAAAGGAAAAGTACTATTGACTAACAAAAAAGGCCCTGGTAGGTTTAGGGCTTTAAGTACAATAAAAAATGAAGGTGGTGTTAGTGCCTTGCGTCAACTTGGTATTGGTGGGTCTCCTGTCACCCCAAGACTTGTTAGTGTTCTTCACGACACGCAAACAAAGTTGCCAACAGGGCAACAAATTGAAATGGCACCTGTAACAAGCCTACCAGAAATAGCAAACACAGTGATACAAGAAACCTCATTTACTGAAGGACAAATAAATAATGCTATGAAATCAATAGACGACCCACCTTTGTCAATGAGAGAGATTATAGGGTTGGATAAATCACTGCAGACAATAAGAGGTGAGATGGTAAACAATGTTGCCAAACTGGGTGAGCTTGATAACACATAGAACATGAAAAAGAAAAACTGGCTACAGCAGACAATGGGAATCTTGACACAGAAATGAAAGAAAGAATCCAACACAGATTAAATGATTTGCAGATAGAAAGATCAGGATGGTTAGAAACAATTAGTATTGGAAGACAAAAACTGAAATCACAGGTCAACAGAATTAGAGAAACTATTCAGAAAATACTTCACGAAGACACAACTCTGGCTGAGAGACTAAAAACACTTTTCAGAGAACAGGGTATCACTATTGCTAGTTTAATTACAGCTCTTGGATTTATTATCAGTACTGTTGTGTTGGCTGTCTCCGGTGCTGGTGGTGGTCCAGCCCCGGCACCAGCACCACCAACCCCGGGCCCCCCGGCCCCAACAGACCCAAAAGATTTACAGTCATGGGTAAAGAAACAACTGTCTCACATATCAGACTTGCTTAAAAAATTGGCTGTGAAAGCAATGGATGCTTTGCCTGGCATAATTGGCACTGTTGTCAGTTGGCTGATTACTACTACAGCAAAGGCAGTAGGGTTTATGGCAGAGCATGTGTGGGTTTTTTTTTGTTACAGTAGGAGGGTTGATGGTGGGTTATTTAATGAAACAGATAAAGAAGTAATACCCCTAATCCTGTTAGACCTATTACCAATGCAGTTCTTTCTGACTCATGTGTGTCAGGGGTTGACTGTACTGGTTGTATGAGTGCCGGTGTTGGGGCCGGGGCCGGGGCCGGGGGTGTTACCGTCTGTAATGATTTTAATGACTGTACGTGTGTGGTTGTTGCTCCTAAGTTTACAGATTGATTGAGACCGAGTTTTTGACCAACACCTGCAACAACTATTTCATTATTATAATTTGTTATTGTACCCATTTGGAGTTGAAGGTCAGATGGTAACATGTATAAACCGATACCAACTACAAAGTCAACTTTTGATCTGGCATATCTGAGTACGTCTTGGTAACGCTGTATGCTTGATGGGAGATCGACTGTTGAATTAATTGAATCTTCAAGATTTGCAAGAAATTGTTTTTGTGCTTCAAATTTACCACTTCCATTCAAAATGTTTGATTTTGTTAGTGATTGTGCTCCTAGTAAACACCAGACATATGTTCTGATAGACTCATTGATGCGCTCGACTCCTGCTTGAGTAAACCCGTCAGTTTTATCTAAAATAAATGTGGTCCACGCATTAGCCTGCTTCTGCTCTATTGATCCTAACCAGACTTGTGATTTTGATGAGAATGAAATGTACCCAGGGTAGTAATCTTGAGGGTATTGTCTGTGACTCATAGCATAATACAATGTGCCCATGCCGTGGTGATCATCAAGTTTTTGTGTGAAGTCATACTTAGTGCTTATGTTAAATTCATTACAGATGCGTTCAAATGCTTTCATATCCATGGGGTTGTTATACCTGTTGAAACTGGATTCAGTTGGTAGTGGGGTATGCAGTTTTGACAAAATACGTCTAAGCTGGTAATAAACATGGAAACGATACACAGACTTAATTAGTTTGTTTGAGTGATTCAAATGGTCTGTAAATGAAACACCACAGCCTGTAGTTGAGCATAGTATGGCAAAGTTAAGTTGGTTTTGAAACATCTGTAGTGGACTTGAAGACCACTTTCTTGCAGTTGAGTCATCTGTTATTGGAAGGTTTAGGTAATGGTCAAATGGATTTGGTACGTTGACTTGGAATAGATCTTGTTCAGACACAGCTATGTCGAGTTGATTTAGTTGAATTATTTTCTGTTCATAAGTAGGTGCGACATTATATTTAGCATCCACATTAAATTGAAATGCGTTTGTAGTGGTAATGGTTGGTGATTTAAATTCCATCCTTTTTTATATGAGATAATAAAAATGTTTATTACCTTAACAAATCTTGACACAAGCAAACCAGTGTGGTTAACTAATGGGATTGATAATCGTGATGGTAGCAAGGCTGTAGCTATCCATGAAATGTTCTACACAGTAAAATGGTTTAATGTAGAAGATGATATATATAATAAAGTAAATTTAGATGGTAAGACTGAAGCTTTACCGCCTGGATATTATGACTTTTGTACTATAGCTGAATGGTTTCAAAGTAATTTTAAAATTAAAGCAACTTTAAATCCAGCTAACCTACTTGTTACATTAGAATTTCCGACACAAAATTGGTTAAAGATCTCAGATAGATTTGCATATTTACTTGGATTTTATATTGATGAAGATTGGTGGAGATCAGATGATTTAGGTGAAGCTATGACCGGTATTATAACAATGAAGACCAAAAAACTTAAAATAACTGGGAAACGCCCTGTCTATTTGGCAGTACACACAGTATTTAATGTTTATTTGAAAGAACTAAACACTACTAAAAATGTACACAATGGAAAGCCTTCAACTTTGTTGAGATGTGTGCCAGCTGGAACTGCTCCTTATTGTGAAAGTGTAGTTGTTAGATTTCCTAATTTGCAGTTTAAGAAATTAGGTTCTAGTTTCTTTGGGTCACTGTGTTTATCTGTAACTAATCAAGATGACAAACCAGTTGTTATGCATGATTTTAGTGTTGTGTTAGAAATTAAATAATTTTATTTTTGTTTATAAAAAATGAGTGGTGGTCCAAAGCCAAGAATCATACCAGTTGCATGTCCAGTAACAGAGTTGAAAGATTTGGCTGATGTACAGGATTTTGAGAAGGAGGGGGATGTTGGAGAAATATATGGTTTTGAACTTGATTCAAATGGCATGTACAAGAGGAAAGTAATTGTTGACATGAAAGACGGTGAAAGACAGATTCCTAAACTTGGTCAGCTACGTGATGTTACTGTACCTACTCCACCTGTAAATAATTCGCCCTACAACTTAATACATGTAGGTAGTAAGTGGGTTGTTTCACCTGTACCTGTTCCACCACCCACAATTGACTGGGACATAAAGATTGAATTTATTAGTCCTTATGTATACACTGATGATGAAGGCGCCTTAGTGTTTAGGAAGGTTGTTAATTCTGGGCCGCTGATTGTAAGCCTTGTTCAAAGCTTTGCTTCAGATGACAATAGCAGAGAAAAACTGAAAGTTGAAAATTTTGAGAGACGGAGATATCTTCTTACGCACAGGAAGGGTAGGTCTGATGCGAAGGTCGTGTTTGCACCAATAAACTTTCCCATCGCAAGAGAAGCGACAATAGTATTTGAAATTATCATGAGATCAGTAACTACTGCTAAAGAGGCTCAAATTGCACAAGGAATTAAACTTACATGGAATGACACAGTGGCAGAGTCATCAAATTGCTATTACAAAAAATAATGATGTTATTAATGTTTCGAGCAGTGTTCCAGCTGTCAAGGTGGTGGTCGACAAAACAACTTTTGTTCGTCTAACTTACATAAACCTTGAACACATTGATCTTGTTGCATTTTATTATGCTAACAAATTGTATACTTTTGAAGAGTTGCAAAATGTAATTGCTGATTAAATAAAAAAAATATTTGTCAATAAAAAAAATGGTAAACTTCTATCCGCAACTACCGACGCTTGAGCCGACTGAAACAAATGTGACGACTAAAACAACACTTGCGCCTGATCCACAGGTGACAGCTGTGCCAATTGCATCAGATAAAACATTACAGGCAGATGCATTCAGATTAAATAATATTACAGAAGCTTTAAAATATTTGGAAAGTGAAGAGGCTAAGTACTCACGGTGCAAAAGGAGGTATAAGTCAGTATTTAATTCTGTTCAAAACACTTCTATGGCTATTGGTGCAGTTTCAGCTTCATGTTCTGTAGGGGGTATAGTTCTGTTCGCCACAGGAATTGGAAGTTTGGCTGGAATAGCAATTGAGGGTGTTAGCGTTGCTACATGCCTGACTTGTTTTGGTTTGGAAGCCTTAAACAAAAGGTTTCACACAAAATTACAGAAACATGAAGCATTGAGTACTTTGGCGGGTGCAAAGCTGAGCAGTATGAAACTTATTATCAGTAAGGCATTGAATGATAATTTTATTGATGACGAAGAATTTAAGCAGGTCCAGGATGATTTAAATAATTACAAAAAACAGAAGTCTGAAATACAAAATAAAATGCGTAGTCAATCTCCCGTGAATGTTGAAGAACTAAAGGCTAGTTTTTTAGCAGAGGGGAAAAGGATCGGTGTTCAGGAAACCACAGAAAAACTACACAATCTTTTAAACAAATAAAAATCAGATTTGGTAATCGTTTATTAATGTCATACACTTCACAGAAAAATGCCATGCCACTTACACCACTTGTGCCTGATTATTTAACCCCATCTGCACCACCGCCAGAGTATTACTGAGAAAAAAAAGTTTTTTTATTGTCCTTGTATCTTGACAAATCTGACCGAGTAAGTTGTGACTTAAGTCAAGTTGTTGTAAGAACTTATAAGAACTTACAGTAAGTAATTAATAAGTTCTTATGATAAGTAATTAATAAGTTCTTATAGCAACTCACTTAAAGGTTACTTCTGCAGGTTCTTAAAAAGTTAGTTGTAACTTATTAGTAACGTATAAAGTTCCACTTAAAATTACTTAGACATGTAAATGATTAGGTGTTCATAGAGACAATAGTTATAGAGATAGATACAAAGAGATTTAAAAGATAATTAAATCAATAATGACGCATCCGTCATGCTCGTCACTTTTTAAAATCAAAGGGTTGATTCGGAATTAACGGGGGTGTAATGGGGGTCAAAATTTTAATATTAAAAATGACGTAAATTAATGACGGATGCGTCATTATTGAATTCATTGTCTTTTAAATCTCTTTGTATCTATCTCTGGTGCAGATCAAGAGTGCCAAGTGAGGCTATTTGACTATAGGCCCATGAACACACTATTCTCACCCACTGATCCTGTGAGATAATTGTGAAATACACCGTACAAGAATAGAAGAACCATCAAATAGTTTAATCCACTAATAACCATCACCCCCCAAAAAATCTGGGTCAGGGCTGATGGGGGTGGGGCCCCTGCCCCACCGCCTGGATTCGCCGCTGTTTAATTAAATTGACAACTCAAAACAATCAGTTCTTATTTCATATGTTACCCACACACACAAACACACACGCACGCACACACTGAGACAAACAAAAAAAAAACTAGGTCATCAAAAAATCGTACGAATATAAAGTCTGCACATCCGACTGATTTTAATAATCAGTTTTTAAGATTACAGCTCTGAAAATAGCTCTCATCTCTTGTGATGTTTTTTGTTTGCTTTTGTTTTGCTTGGTAGTGAGGTAAACTTACATATTTTAAAGTTTTATGTTTACATATTTAAAGTCCCTGGCTGAAGTGACACATGTGCCTGCTTATTAGGTGGTGCTTTTTACTATGTAGCAGCATCTCTCTTTCTGTATCTTTGCTGTCACTTTTGGGGGTGGGGTGGGCATAGAAAACAAAGTTGGCACAGCGTCCAACAAAAACCTGTAAACTGGCTGTCTCCAATTGGACGCTGCATGACCTGTAGGCCTGTGAATGTAGTTCTGCAGGTGGCAGTCTCAACAATTCTCCTCTTTAAGTGTTCTGCACTCCTTTCTTACATCTGTCAATAACAAACACTGAATACAATCGAAGTATTAAGACAAAACCTAAACTCTTTAATCTGTAGTCCTAGTTCATGAGATTTATGAGAACAGTTCAGGCTGCAGCATGGCCAAGTTAGTTATGCACACAAGTGGCACAAATGATTCAATCTAACTTGGGTTGATCCAGCAGTAGGTGGGCAAGTCCTTAGGAGTTTTTCGGGGAGTTAGGAGTCCCCGCCCATCACAGTCTCGGGCAGATGGGGCGCGTAAGCCTTGGATGGCAGCCCATCCAGGAGAAGGAAAACTCTGAATCAAAACCTCCGCTGTCATGTGGTCATATCCTGACATGGAAAAAGCTTCAAGAGTAAACCTCATGGTAAAACCTAGAGTTGGAGCTCCTAATGCAGTCCGTCATTTCATTCAACTTCGTTCTGGCAACTTTTGCGACGGCGCCGGTGCCATACTATAATGGCTCTGCCGTTTCTTTGGATCCATCAGCGTCGTGGACAGGGGGCGGGGATGTGCTGCATGGGCAGCAGCCGGTCCTCCATATCATAACACCCAGACTTGCATCCGAACAGCGTTCACTCACAACTAAAAGCTGGAGAGGACACTCCAGCTTTGCCTTTGGCTTAGACACAACACCGGGAGCAGCAGATGCCGGTTATAAGCCATCACTCAATTGGCGTACAGCGCAGCGTCAGGGGTTGCTCCCGACTGTTTGAGAGATTATCAAATCTCACTGGACAGCTACCGCCCGCCTCAAGCTGGGCAGTTCCCAGCCAGTAAGGTGCTGTCCCGCCACGGTCTGCTTTCTTCATTGGGTGCATGGAGATTAGGAATTATCGGAACAGCAGATCGCAACCTCGCACCAGGCAACAACAGTAGAGAAAGAAAGAGACCAACTCTAAAACTGGATAAAAAGAAGCCAGCTCTAAAACTGGGAAGTTGGAATGTCAGGACAATGTTGACTGGACTTTCCGAAAACCTTGACGACATCAGCGATGCCAGGAAAACCGCTGTCATCAACGACGACCTCAAAAGACATTCAGGAAACTCGGCTAGCGGATGCTGCACACTAAAGGAAGGTCTATACGTTCTATTGGCAAGGGAAGAGTTCTGACGAGCGGAGAGAGTACCGAGTAGGCTTTGCAGTGAGGAACTACATGCCGAGTATGGCTGAATCAGGCAGTAAGGGCTCAGAGCGACACCTCAACACCACCGTGGGCCCCATTACCCTTGTCAACGCGTACGCGTCGACACTGTTTGCCACGCCAGATGCCAAAGATGAGTTTTACGAGAACATCGCACAATCATAAGGAGCGTCTCAAGCAAGGAACGTATATCCTTGGTCACTTCAATTGCCAGAGTTGGTGCAGACCACGACTCCTGGCATTCCTGTCTCAGCCAGTTTGGTGTGGGCAAGATGCATGAGAATGGGCAGCGGATGCTTGAGATGTGCACTTACCACGGCCTGTGCATCACCAACTCTTACCTCAAAACCAAGACTCAGCACAAGGTCTCGTGGAGACACCCGCCCTCCAAGCACTGGCACCAACTGGATCTGATCCTGGCCAGGCGTGCCAACTTGAATAATGTTCTCCACACACGCTCCTATCCTATAGCACGGACTGCGACACAGACCATTCTTTTGTGTTTTGAAAGATCAGGCTGCAACCAAAGAAGTTTCATCGCACCAAGCAGCTAAGGAAACCTCGCACTGATTTCTGCAAAATGTCCCAGCCCGACCTCGTGGGGCAGTTTGCAGAGGCCTTCCTGAAGGAACTTAAAAACTCACAGCCCGGTGACACTGACTCTGCCACAGAGAAGTAGGAATCCCTATAGGACACCATGCACCGCACAGCCTTGGCCACCTTTAGGAAGAGGACCTCGAAGACACAAGACTGGTGCTAGGTTAAGTCGACCGAGATGTCCCCCATCATCGTAGCCAAGCAAACTGCCCTTGCTGAGTACAAACGGTCGCCCAGCAAAAAGAACTTGCAGGTTATCAGGGCTGCCAGGAGCAAGGTCAAACAGACTGCCAGGCGCTGCGCCAACGAATACTGGACGGAGCTCAGTGAGATCATCCAGATTGCAGCCGTTACAGGTAACATTAGAGGAATGTACGACGGCATTAAGAAGGCATCAGTACCAACCCAAAACAAGACGGCCCTCCTCAAATCTTCACCAGGGAAGTTATTAAGGACAAAGGCCAGCAGCTGGAGTGATGGGTGGAACACTATTCTGACCTCCACTCCAGGCAGAATGCCGTGACCCCATCAGCTCTTAACGCCATCGAGTGCCTGCCTTATTAGATGAGCTAGATGCAGTGCGAACAACAGAGGAGCTCAGCAAAGCCATTGACAGCTTGGCTTCAGGCAAATCCCCAAGCAACGATGGGATCCCCCCCCCCCCCCCCGGATTTGATCAAGAACTGCAAGGCCACATACCTTCTCCCACTGCACGAGGTCCTACTCCAGTCCTGGCAGGAAGGAGAGGTACCACATGACATGAGTGAATCCAAGATTATCACCCTCTACAAGAACAAGGGCGAGATAAGTGACTGTAAGAACTAAAGAGGCATCTCCCTTCTCAGCATTGTCGCAAAGTCTTTGCATGGTCTTCTCCCTCCGTCAACTTCAGGAGAAATGCAGGGAACAACACATGTATCTGGTTGTCACTTTTATTGACCTCAGCAAAGCCTTTGACCTGGTCAGTAGAGTCGGCCTGTTCAAGATAGTTTCAAAGATTGGATGCCCCCCAAACTGTAGAGTATGATAGAATCCTTCCACACCAACATGAAGGGGGCAGTGCAGTTCAACGGCAGCACACTCAAACCCTTTGACGTATGCTGTGGAGTCAAACAAAGCTGCGTCCTGGCCCCACTCTCTTTGGGATCCTCTTCGCTGTCCTGCTTAAGCATGCATTCGGTAACGCAACAGCAGGAATCTACCTGCAAACAACATCAGATGGCAGGCTTTTCAACCTTGCCCACCTCAAAGCCAAGACAAGGATACGCGAAGCCCTCATCAGGGACGTGCTGTTTGCTGATGATGCAGCAGATTCGGCCCATATTCAGCAGAAACTGCAGTCACTGTTGGACCGATTCTCCCAGGCTTGCAAGGACGTTGGACGTCAGTCTAAAGAAGACGAACGTCCTGGGACAGGACACAGAGACACCGCCATGCATCACCATTGACAACTACGAATTAGACGTCGTCTGCCAGTTTATGTACTTTGGATCCACCATCACCAATAACCTCTCTTTGGACATCAAGACCGACAAGAGGCTCGGGAAGGCTGCTGCGACCTTTTCACGCCTCACAACTCGAGTGTGGACAAGTTCTAAGCTGACTGTGAAAACAAAGATGGCTGTGTACAACGCCTGCGTCAACAGCACACTGCTGTACGGCTGTGAGACATGGACCACATATGCCAGACAGGAGAGAAGACTCAACACCTTTCACCTGAGAAGCATCCGCCGTATTCTGGGCATATCTTGGCAATATAGAGTGACCAACACCGAAGTCATGTCCCGTGCTGGCCTTTCCATTATGTACACCCTACTCAGAAAATGCAGACTACGCTGGTTTGGCCACGTTCACCACATGGTAAATGGGCGCATCCCAAAGGACATCCTCTACGGAGAACTGGCAGCTGGGCGAAGAAACCCTGGTTGCCCCAAGCTACGATTTGTAGATGTCGGCAAAAGGAAAATGAGAGCACTGGACATTGACACTGGGTCTTCGGAACGCTTTTCGGATAACCGTGCAAAGTTGAGAGGTATCCTCCACCAACACCTCAAGTCAGGGGAAGAGAAGATGTCGAAAGCAGCAGGAGACAAGCGGCCACACAGAAAGGAGTGCAACAACTCCATCAGAACAGCGACCACATACATTTGTAATCTTTGCAGCAGGGACTGCCAATCCCGCATTGGCCTCTACAGTCACAAAAGATGCTGCTTCAAATCCAGCTGAGCAGGCAATCAGATCAGAACTAGGATACATTATCTATGGTTGATTCAGACCTACAGCAGCCTATTATGCTCAGGTCTTCACCAGTAACAAGGCAGTATTCTTTAATAGCGTCATCAACATCTAAAAATGTATGCTGTGCGTGACCTTCCAGTCTGAGTTTGTCTTTGATAAAATCATGTCTTTCTATTCTTTTTTTCTCTTACTCCTGTTTTGCTTGAGCCAGTTTCTCTGCTGCTTTGTTGTGACATCTCATTTCTCCTTCACTTTCTTGCCTACTCATTCTTGAAAATAAGATAATTTGATCCTCTGAAAGCAAGTGCATTAACAACAGCACCGCCAACAATAACAGCCAATGTTGCCATATTTTTATTTGCAAAGATACATTTTCTGGAATAATTCCTTGCTTAACAGAAAAGTCTTTTGTCACATTTTTTTTAATTATATTTTTTTAAATCAGTCTCAAACCGGCCCAGCAATTCCCGTGTAGGAAGATTTTTTGTGCCTGTTTTCCATTCCTTTTTTTTCCCCCAAATTCTTCTTTTATCCTTCCGACATCATCTTCCCATTTATTCTTCACATTTTGTCTAGTCAACTTTATTTGAAAGTCTGATGATGCATGCACAATGCAACAGTGAACACTACGTGAACTAGTAATGGACATAAACCCGTTGTTTGCAGTGTCTTGATCGTCATGTATACTATATATGGCAATTAAATGTTATATTGGGATGGACAGCCAAAACAGCATGGGTTTGCTGCCATGCACTCTCTGCTACTGTCTTTTGCTACTGTCTTTAAAACATGCACGAGAGAGAGAGAGAGAGAGAGAGAGAGAGAGAGAGAGAGAGAGAGAGAGAGAGAGAGAGAGAGAGAGAGAGAAATGAAATGAAATGAAATGAAATGAAACTTTATTTCTCAAGGACAAATGATTAGGTACACAGACCTTTTTTCAATCATGTCCTTGCACACGCACTCATACATCAATCTCACGCGCGTTACTAAAACTAATAAAACTGGAAAGGCAAAACGTGAGCATAAGAGAGAGAGAGAGAGATGATTATGTGCATGCGCTCTCACAGTTATAAATGTGGCATCAAATGGTTTCTTAGCATCAGCTCCTTTCCAAATATCATGCAAATATTAGCGGCGTCGCCGTATCTAAATTTGCTGATACACATTTTTTCTAGGATAATGAGGTGATTTATTAGGTTCTTGTTTTGTTGGTCGACGTTTCGTTTGTGGATTGCCAGAAGGGCAATGTTTTCAGTTATTTTGGGATGCTGTTGGGTTCACACGTTGATTTCTTTTTCGACCATTTGCCAAAATAGTTTGGTTTTGGGACAGGCAAAGCAAAAAATGCTCTATAAAGTCTGTTTGGTCCAGATGGCATGAGTTACATTTGTCCGAGTTTGCAATCGCCATCTTTGTTAGGAGTATGTTTGTGGGGAAGATGTTGTGAAGGATCTTCCAATGAAGACCCTGAGTCTAGTTTCTCAGATAGCGTTGATTAGAGCCTCTCAGTGATGCTTGTTGATAGATACATGTAACTTTCTATTCCAAAAGTTTACCACGCATGGTTGTGTTTCTTCCGAGAGCAATCTTTGAAAGTGTTTTGCGGTGAGAGTGTCTACTGTGATGCCATTTAGTGTCATGCATGAGGGGTTTTGTTCTGGGTGGTCAAAGAGTTTAATTCAGTTGCTTGCAAAGGCCTGCTGAATTGCAGAACGCATTGCCTTGTATTCTAGTATTCTATGTGGGGCCGAGCCTACCAGCGCCTCTAGATCGCCAAGTGTGATTATTTCGAGCCTGTCGCTAAGGATATCATTGAGCTTGTGTAATCCTTTTGCAATCCAATCTTTCACGTACAGGCTTTTGCTTTTAAATTGTAGATTGGAGTTATTCCATATAGCGGAGTTTAGGTAAAGTTCTCTTGCCTCGTTCTCATCAAATTTAGATCTCAAGTTTAACCAGGCACAGAAGACGTTTTTCCAAAAGTTTCCTATGTTTGGGGAAAGTCCATTTAAGTCCTTTGGGTTTGAGGCAGTTGCCAATATGTCCAGGTCGTTAGTTTTGAAAAGACGTGTGCTGGGTATGCCTTCCAAGCGCTGCTTGTGTCCCCTTTTATGAGTTTGGGGGTGAGGTACAGAGCTTCTTGGAGTGTTTTCATATCTATCATCTTGAGACCTCCGAGGTCGGTACCTTGGCTAAGTACCTTTCGTTTGACTTTTTTCAAATGCTTTGTTATTATTATATTTCTTTTTCCAGGTGAAAGTAAATAGTTCTCGATTAATTGCAGCCAAAATGTTCTCCGGGAGGCCGATGGCTTGCCTGATGTACACAAACTGAGAGATAAGACAGGTTTTAGCTACAACAATTTTAACTTGTATACTTAAATTTCGTCTTGACCATTGCTTTATTGCCCGTTTCATGTTTTCGATTTTTGTCGACCAGTTGTCTTCAATTTCTTGTGCACTCACATTGCTGTTAAGTATGTGCCAAGAATTTTCATTTGTTTTACCCATTTAATGCCGTGGGGAGAATGTTCGTTATTTTTGTCTTTTCCTAGCCACATTGCTTCTGTCTTGTCCTTGTTCATGTTGAGGCCAGTTATCTTTGAGAAGTTATCAAATATCTCGATTATCTTGTCCAGGTCAGTACCGTCTTAAGAAAGAGTGTAGTGTCATCTGCAAACTGTTGGATTTTAGTTTCAGCTCTACATTGTGGTTTCTCTTGATCGATGTCCCGTATACGTTACTATCCCTGATCTTTATTGCAAGCACTTCTACTGCTAAGATGAACAGCAGCGGGGACAGTGGACATCATTGTTGTATTCCTCGCTCGATTCTGAAGGGTTCAGAGATCCATCCATAATGGTTTATGGAGCTTTCTGTTTGCTCTATGAGAGTGCTTATCCACTGTTGAACGTTGGGGCCGAAGCCATATAGTTTGAGGCTGTCCTCTATGATTTTTTTTTTTAGATTGTGTCAAAAGCTTTTTAAAGTCTATTCCGACTAAGATTCCAGGGAGCGTTTCCTTATTCAGATAGTTGACTGTGTTGTCGATTGTTCTTTGGATTGTTGCAACGTTTCTGCCTTTTACAAATCCGCACTGATCCTCAGCTATAAGCTTGTGTATAACTGTACCAAGCCTTCTGGCTAGCGTTTTTGCGGGTAGTCTATAGTCAGTGTTTAGGAGAGAGATTGGTCGCCAGTTTGACAGGTTATCCCGCGGGAGGTTTTTGCCTTTATGGAGAAGTGTTATAATTCCTTTATTTTGGGTATGGGATAGGTTCCCACTTTCGAAGGAGTAACAATAGGAGTCCATAATCATGTGTTTTATTTTTGGCCAAAAACATTAGTAAAATTCCATTGTGAGTCCATCACATCCCGGTGCCGAGCAGTTTTTCATGAATTTGAGGGCTTCCGCTATTTCGTTTTCCGTGATGGCATCTTCTCAGTTGTTTTTGTCAAAATCGTTTAATGTGGGCAGAGTGGAGTAAGGGCCAGAAAAATCGGACATGGACGTGTCCTTTCGTTTGAAAGACTAAGGTCATTTTTGTATAGTTTAGCATAGAAGTTCACTTGTTCTTTCAATACGTCCTGTTGTTTTGTCACCAATTTTCCGTCTTTGGTTTTGAGAGCAGATATTTTGTTTTTCGAACCATTTGCTTTTTCTAGGCCAAGAAAGTACCGTGTGTTTTTCTCGCCCTCTTCAATGAACTTTATTCTTGATCTTATTTGTGCCCCGAAAGCTTCTGTGAGGGCGTTTATTTCTAGATCTGTTTTTATCCTTATTATTTCTGATACGAGTCTTTCATTGTCTGCTTGCTCAGCGAGTTCGTTCTCTAGGAGTTGCAGTTTAGTTTGCATGATTTTGATATTGTCTTTTTGCTTTTGCTGCTTGTGTTTCGAATAGGCTATAGACTGTTCGTCAACAGTGGATTATGAGAAAGCATTTGACAGTGTGGACCGAGAGATTCTGTGGAAACTCCTACGACACTACGGTGTACCCACAAAGCTCGTCCGCCTGATCAAGAGCAGCTACGATGACATAACATGTCGCGTGATCCATGAAGGGCAGTTCACCAGGGAGCTCCAGGTCAGAACCGGTGTCAGGCAGGGGTGTCTGCTGTCTCCGTTCCTCTTCCTACTGGCCATAGACTGGGTCATGAAGATGACCACAGAGCACAGACGAAGTGGAATACAGTGGACACTGTGGACACAGCTTGACGACCTCGATTTTGCAGACGACTTGGCATTACTGTCTCACACTCATCAACAAATGCAGGACAAGACCACGAGGCTTGCTGACATCTCATCCCAAGTGGGCCTCACCATTCACACACAGAAAACAAAGACAATGAAGCTGAACGCAACCAGGGAAGAACCAGTCTTGCTTGCTGGCACCCCGTTGGAGGAGGTGGAGTCCTTCACCTATCTCGGAAGCATCATAGACAAAAAAGGCGGCACTGATGCAGATGTCAGAGCACGAATCGGTAAAGTCAGAGCAGCCTTTCTCCAGTTGAAAAAAGTGTGGAGTTCCAGAGAGCTGTCACAACACACCAAAGTCCGGATTTTCAACTCCAACGTAAAAGCAGTTCTCCTATATGGAGCAGAGACTTGGAGATTGACAAAAACCACAGTCAACAGAGTACAGATCTTCATAAACAGTTGCCTTAAAAAATTTTTGAAAATCCACTGGCCAGAAAAGATCAGCAACGTCAGACTAGGAGAGAACAGAGCAGATAACAGCAGAGAATGAAATTGGGCGAAGAAGATGGGGATGGATCGGTCACAGTCTGAGAAAGCCAGCTTCCAGTATCACTAGGCAGGCATTGTCATAGAACCCCCAGGGAAAGAGGAAAAGAGGTAGGCCGAGAAACTCCTGGCGTCGAGACCTCCAAGCAGACATCAAGAAACTGGGAACCACCTAGAGTACAATCGAAGGAGAAGCACAGGACTGGAGTCGCTGGAGGTCTCTCGTCGACGGCCTATACCCGGGTAGGGGTGACAGGCGTAAGTGAAGTGAAGATAGACTGTTCTCTGATTCTGACTTTGCATAGTTCCCATTTAGTGTGTGGGGTGAGCTCTGTTTGATCGCGAGAGGATTCTTCGATAATGTTGTTAATGACGCTAACGTACGCTTTGTCCTTAAGAAAACTGTCATTAAATTTCCAGTATGATGGTCCCCTTTGGTAATCATGGAAGGACATTGTTGTAAGCACTGCTCTGTGGTCGGAGTGAGCAAATGAGAGTATTTCACCGTGTACAGTGTTTGGGGTGAGGTTGTTAGAGATAAATATGTAGTCTAAGCATCTGGCTGTGAATAGGTGATGTCGGCACCAGGTGTATTGCTTACAATCGGGGTTAAGGGATCGCTAGCTGTCGTGTATATCTAAGTCTACTGCTAGCTGTACGAGTGCTTCGACTTCTCTCTGATTGTGTTGTTCTCCACTTATTATGTCAGTCTCATTGCTCATCACGGAGTTAAAATCTCCTAGAATAACTATGCCATTGTGTTCCGTGTCATGATCTAGAATGGTCTGTCTGACATGGGAATAAAAGTTAATTTTGTCGATCGTGGATTGTGGAGCATACACATTAGTAATGAGTATCTTTCTTCCGTCTATTAATATTTCTATGATAAGAGTACGTGTGCCTTTGTAGATACATTTCGAGTTTTCCATATTTTTTCTGGGGACTAAAGTGAGTTGGCCCAGGCTGCGGTTGTTTCCCAAAGAATAGAATAGTTTCCTTCCCATTGGAGTTCTGCTCCACTTCTTCTAGTGTGGAGACGTGACATTCTTGTAGAGCAATTACGTCGTATTTTTTTGTCTTTCAGCAGTCTGAAAATGCTATTGCGTTTTTGCTTGTTTTTGAGTCCGCGTGCATTCAGTCACACAACGTAATTTAGCCATATCGAGAGGAAGAAATCATAGTCCGTGAGCGTAAGCAGTTCGTCATTAGAGCAGGAGGACGAGGTGACGCCCGGTTCATGTATTTAGGGTCGAGTTGTAATCATTCATATTGTTTCTCTCTCCACAGGGGTTAGAGTTGGGGTTTTATTCTCCTTGAGTGGCGGGTGTTGTTCACTCGCACGTTTTTCTTTCCGGCAGATCGCGGCGAGCATTGCATGGAAGGGGACCGCGCACGCTTCGTCAGCTGTGCCAGTGTCAGAGACCTGCTGTGAGCCGACTCGCTGGCAGTGCCGGCACCGCGGGGAGGCTGACGCGGTTCGTGGGGGTTGAAGCTAAGCATGCTTTGCTTCTTTCTTTCTTCCGATGAGGAGGGCGGAGGTATTGGTGCAGCGAGTTCACACTCGCTGGCACCCGCCTTATGGCCCTCACCCAAGCATTGCTTGCGCCTGACCGGTGGCCTGCAGACAGGCATTTAAAACAGATAACCGTTTTCTCTTCTTTGTGGAACATTGGAGCGGTACAATTCCCAAATTTTAGTGAGCTGGGGAGAGGGGTTGCAGGCACATCTATGTAGATGAACCTACGCCCCGTTTTCCAATGGGACAGCTTCCCATTCTCATCTCGGGCCTCTCGTCCATGGGTCTTGACCGAGTTTTTAACTGGCAGTTTTTCGATGTATTGTAGTATTTCCTCGTTCGAGAAAGAAAGAGGAATATTTCCAATGGTGAGACGTGTGTCTGGAATTAATCACTCTCCTTGCACGTCCATCACGATATAGGGGTTTTTGTTACTGGGGTCACAAGCTGACCCCTCAAAACTATGCCTTTGGTTAGGAGGGCCACTCGTGCGTCCATGTTTTTGGGGTATATCCTCCACAGATTTCCCAGTCTTTGGCTTCCTTCCACCTTGTTGAAGCCTGTACATTTTTCTGCTGCCGAGCAGAGTTAAAAAAACTATGTAGTCTTTATCATCCACATGCGGCAGTAGCTGCGCCTTGATAAACACCGGTGGCACATGTTCCGCCGCCATAGCGCCGTACTGCTGCTGCTGGTGTTTATCTTTCTTGTCCAATTAACAGATGGCACAGGCAGATGGTGTCACAATGGATGATACACCGGGTTCTTTCTCCAGGTACTCCAGTTCTTCCACCCCCCCCCCCCCCCTACACTTTGGTACCGGTTTTAGGCCACTTTACAAAAATTTCAAATACAAGCGATCAAAAATCTCTGTAACTTCAGTAGCTGAACTGGCCCTTCGTCTGTATTGTCTTAAATGGCGTAAGTCCATGTCTGTTACGTGAGTGTTTGTGTTGGGTTTCAGTTCGCGGCGCTTTGAGTCAATTCATCCAAAAATTGAGAAAAAGCGCCTATATAATAATGGTATTATTTATTATTATTACACAAGGCACCAAACACAACACTTGCACCAAACACACTATTTTGTATAGCCTATGTCACACTTTAGATAGTGATTTTTAGCGATTTTGGGGAATGACGAGAATGTAGCGTCTATCCGACATCGAATAGCAACCAGAAGTCATTTTGTCACAAGTGATGCTGTGATAATTGCAACTAGCTTGGCACTGTGCTCAGATCTAGTTCGCAAAGGTCAGCAGGACGCATTTTGATAAGACTACGTTCTAGCTTAGTGTAGGTGACCACAGGTCCACTCAGAATGGCAGAGGTTCATTAGGTTCTTTGTGTGGCTCATTTTCTATGCCACAAAAATTAAAATAATAAATTTATTCACTGCATGGAAAATAGGTCAGAGGCTTTTGGTGCTGCTGCTAATGTGGGGGTTCCTTGCTTGGCTTGTGTTTCCAGTTTTTTAGGACACTGAGTTTGTGGCTTGTATTTTTTCAATACTGTGTAACCTACATAACCAAATCCTACCACAAATCCACCAATCAAGTATTTTGTTATGTCAGGGTTTTTTTTAGGCTTTTGTGTAATAGACTCACTTTGTTGTCTTGGCAGTGGTGGTGCTGTTAGTGATGGTCGTGAATCAATTATCGCCTTTAGCTGCAACTTGTATTATCTGTTCCACTCAGCTAATCTTTTTTCCGCTTCAACCCTTCCTGGACTTTTGGTTTTAGTTATTGTTTGAACTTGAGTTGAGCTGGGGCTCAGTTGTATGGTCACGTCCTGAGAAAGTCTTGTTTCTGTCAGGACGTTATGCAATGTACAACCAACAGTTGTATGGTCATCTGATTGTCCTCCATTTTCTTCTGTTTTAAAATTTATTTTGGAAAAATCAACATGACTCTCTGTAATCAGTAAGGCTACAGCAGGGGCTAGGTACATTCCAAACTTGTAAAACATAAGGCATGCTAATTTACCAATTGTACTTGAAACAATGGGGTTGTTTTCAAGGTCATGAGATGGACTGTCAGTGTCCACAGGCAAAAGGTGCCTAACTGCTTTCATGTACAGGCATACAAGAGATCCTTCTAAGTCATGGGTCACTAGTGAACCAATGTAATTTTTATATTTAGCGTGTAGTTTTATCATGTCCTCAGCAGTGAGTGATTTAATTTTGAGCTGTTGTGTACTGTTTTCACAATATGTCTTTGATTTGCCACAAACAACTACAGCGAGAAGCCTTTCTTTCTGTGATTCCAATTCATTGTTCTTGACAGCACAGATATCACTCAGAAAAGAAGTTTATCCTGATTCATTTTATAATGTAAAAATAAATAAAATGAATTCATAATTTGAGAATTCTCTCTGTGTTAATTTAACTGCGACAGAAAAGAGGTTAACCTGGGGAAAAATGGCAAAAGTCCGCTTTGTGGTCTGATTCCACTCGCTCTCAAAGAGGAAGTTATAACCTAGATTGTGCCCGCAATTCACCTCCTCTGTGAGAGCATTGTGGTGTGGTCTGGCCATTATAGTGTTTTTCACACCCCAGACGGAAAACTCACTCTACTGAAGAGTCAGAACAAAAGTATGGAGAGGCCCAGAGGTGATTCAACCTGCGGTACAAGTGCAAGAGATAGTAGCTAGGTTTTGCGCGCAACTCTCTCTGATTACTTAGACTGGCAGCCAAACCATTAGGCCACCCATGGACCAAGCAAATTGGCAAAAATTTGTGTACTTAAGTGTCAACAGCGGTGTTGTGCAATACTGCGTGGGTAGCAGGCACACAGAGTTTATTGATTTTTCAGATGGTCTGAACCAGTCTACTGCCTGGCGATAGTGCACCTATCTGCTGGCTATCTGTACTGCATGGCGGTATTGATTGTTTCTTGCAGCTTTAATTAATCTCTCAAAATACACTTGTTGTGTGAGTTTAGGCAAAGGTTTTGAGAGTTGTCGGGTGTAATGTTCAAAATAGCCCTGATTTAAACATGGGCACAGAGATAATTATAAAGGTGTCTTTAAAATGTCTTTTCCATTTAAAATATAATTGTGGTGTGTGTTAACACAGGGTTTTGTGAGATGTGTGGGGTGTTGATTAAAAAAGCATTGATTTTGGCATAGATGGTGATAATTTGGTGTGTCCTTGGATTGTCCAATTCTCTGAAAAACTGAGGCCATGATAATTGCTTCCCCGATTTTGACGAAGACGCTGACACTCCCCCAGTCATTACAAATCTGTGGTGCCACTGTCCCCTTCTCCCCCCATGTAAAAAATCTGGGTGTCACACTTGATAGTAGCCTGTCCATGCGCCTTCATGTGAACAACGTTTGCAGATCCGCCTATACTGAACTGCGACGTATTGCTTCAGTCCGCCACTATCTGACACCTGAAGCAACTAAAGTACTTGTCTGCGCTTTTGTTTTGTCTAAATTAGACTATTGCAATGCTCTTTTGGCTGGCTGTTCCCAGTGTCTGATTGGCAAACTCCAGAAAATTCAAAACTCAGCTGCCAGGTTGATTCTTAGAGTCCCTAGATCAGATCATATCACACCCCATCTGTCTGCCCTACACTGGTTACCTGTTACAGCTAGGATTCAGTACAAAATTTCATGCATGACTCACAGTTGTATTACCTGTTCCTGCGCACACTACCTTGCCTCTCTTCTCCAGCTGTATACGCCCTTGAGACAGAATTTGCGCTCTGCTGCCGACTCTCGAGTTTTACGTATCCCTCTTGTCAAAACAAAGTCGTTTGGTGAGAGGTCATTCAGATACCAGAGCCCAGTTGTTTGGAATGATCTCCCACGCGAACTGAGATACGTGGATTCGAGAGAGGCATTCAAGCGTGCCCTAAAGACCCATATGTTTTCTGTCAGCTACAAATGACTTTGTCACACACCTGTCATGTTAAAGTCATCTCTATCTATTTATAGAAGTAGTGTGTGTGTGGGTGTGTGTGTGAATGCCAGTATGAGTCCATGAGCGTAGCACTTTTGAATGGTGACTTTATAGCTTGTTTACAGAGTGCGTTGTATTTTGTTTTTGTACTTTTTGTAAATTCCATTTTTGTAATTAGTTATTTTTTGTACATTAGTTTTTGTTAAGCGCCTAGAGCTCTAATCTGAGGTTAGGCGCTATACAAGTACTCATTATTATTATTATTATTATTATTATCTCTAGGGTCACGAGAGCTCAGGAAATTCTCAAATACTGTTCACAAGTTCAAACCCAAATGTGGTACAGAGATACCTGATACTAAGACCTATCTAAAATGCCAAATTTTGATAAAATTGTAGGTCTTATCCACATTTTGGCAAATTTTCAACCAAATTTGGCACACAAGATAGCTGATGGTAATACCTGTCTATGCATACTAATTTAGTCGACTCATCACAAAGGTCAATGGACAAGGGGTTGACAGGCGTGTGAAAAATGCTTACATTTTCAGAAAACCTGGATTTTGCTGCTGCAGAAGCCAGCCCTTGTGACAAAGGTCACACATGTAAATCAGTCATACACCTGAGCCATCTTCTTCTTCTTCTTCTTGTCGTTTGCAGTGGGCTATATGGTCAATCCAGCACCGGCGATGAATGACGTCGTTTTCTCCAGGTCTTCTCGACTGCCGTAGAGTTTGGTCTGCAGTGGGGTTGGTGACGGCCACACTTCTTTTCTTTCATCGTCCAGTAGGGGGCATCTCTGGAGAATATGTTCCGCTGTTTGGTCTTCCTGACCACAGGCGCAGGTTGGTGATGGCGCCAGCTTGAGCTTTCTGTTCACGTGAGCATTCAGTCTGTTGTGGCTGGTACGCAGTCTGATCAGGACGACTTGCTGCTCTCTAGTCATTGTGTGGTAGTCGTCTCTGTTTGACATCGGCCTCATCGATGCCTTGATGATTGTCTTTTGCTCACTATAGCTGACGCTGTTTTCTTGATGATCTTTTGTAGCTCCTTCTTTCGCCAGCTCGTCTGCCCTTTCATTTCCTGGTACCCCACTGGAGAACAACTCTTCTGGTTTGTTTGGCCTTCTGCAAAGCTCTGGTCAGCTGGGGGAGCTTGTCGTTCTCGAGGGCCTGAAGGACTGAAAGGGCATCGGAGAAGATGACAACTTGGTAGCATGGGTCTGTGGAATTCTGAACCATGGAGATGGCCTGCATAAGTGCTTCGGTTTCTGCTTTGTAGTTTGTGCAGTGTTTGCCGGTGGCTACACTGGATGTGGCTGTATGTCCCCCTGGGAACTGGATCAGGATGCCAGCACCTCCATTGGAATAGGCATTTGTTGCTGATCCATCAGTGTATATGTGGATCCATGCCTCCTTTTGGGTACTGTTCGTCGATCGGGGCTAGGTTGAGTGCCCGTCGAACGGTGTCATCCTGACTGTCCCCTGAGGCAGCATGTGGGACACTGGTGCAGATCTGGATGTCTGGTTTGTCTACTGCCCAAGGGTTTTCCTCTTATTCTGTGATCAAAGGTAGAGTGCTCTGTGGAAGGACTTCCCTGTACTGTCGAGAAAGTCGCATGCTCTCGTGGACAAAGCTGCTTCTTTTGAGCCGGTTCTTGGTGAGGTTGCTCAGTCTGTGCTTCATGGGGTGGTCGGGCAAGCACCTGAGCTTCTCCGCCTGTAACATGGTTTTGGCTTCTCTCCTCTGGCTGAGAGGTTGGATTGTGGTCAGCTTCTTCATTTCCTTGATTGGTGTGGATTTCATTGCACCAGTGATGAGTCGAAGAGCCTGGTTTTGCACTCGGTCGAGGGTCTGCAGGTTCGTCTTGGCTGAGGTGGACCACGCTGCGGAGCCGTACTCGAGGTGGGGCCTGACTGTTCCCTGGTATACTGTCTTCAGTATCTTCTCGTTCGCTCCCCAGGTGGTGCCTGCCAGTTTCCTGAGTATGGCCAGCTTGCGCTGGACCTTCGCCTCTGCCTGTGCAATGTGTGGTTTCCAGGTCTGAAGTCTGTCGAAGGTGACACCTAGGTATGTAGCTTCTTCATCCTCTCTCAGAGGGGTTCAACCAAGCTTGATGGTTCCGGCTTTCTGCTTTGGGGACAATGTGAAGAGGGTGGTGGAGGATTTCTCCTTGTTGACGGAGATGCACCAGTCTTCTGCCCATGCGTTCAGATTATCTGCCGCTAGCTGCATTCTGTAGGTGGCAGTACTTGCATGCTCCTCCTTGCACCAGATCACAAGGTCCTCTGCGTATAGGGCAGCGTTGATTCCCTTGGGCATCTCAGACACTTAATCGTCGATGAAGAGACAGAAGAGGGTAGGGGAGAGGACTCCGCCTTGCGGGACGCCATGACGAAGGAGGAATTTCTTGCTTTTGGTCTGGTCGACGCTGACTCTTGCCCTGCGGTTGAAGAGGTAGGAGCGTATCCACTGGAACATGTTACTAGACACGCCTTTCTCAGCCGTTTGACAAGCAGCCCATCTTTCCAGACCTTGTCAAAAGCCTTCTGAAAATCAATCCAGGTTACAAAGACCAGTTTCTGCTCCTGGAAGGCATCTTCAACTTCCTGCGCCAAGTAAGTGACCTGGTCTTTGGTGCTGCGGAACTGTCTGAAGCCAGCTTGTTCAGGGGCGAGGAGGTTCCCGGATTCCAGGTAACACCTGAGGCGCTCGTTCACAATTCTCTCCAAGGTCTTCACAACGCAGCTGGTGAGGCTGATTGGGCGATAGCTGGTGGCCTTCTTTGGATCCTTCCCTTTCTTTAGAATGGGGGTCATGATCATTTCTCGCCAGAGTTGTGGTAGCGATCCTTCTTGCCAGCTCCTTTTGAGGACCTCAAGTAGCTTGGTTTCTGCTGCACTACCAAGGTGCGTTAGCATCTCGTTGGTGATGCCATCTGGACCAGGAGACTTCTTCGCCTTCAACCTTTTGAGAGCTATATGAAGCTCTTTGTGTGTAAGTGGCTGATTCATGGCGTCCGCTGTTGCTTGTTTGGCAGGTCTCTCTCTCTCTCTCTCTCTCTCTCTCTCTCTCTCTCTCTCTCTCTCTCTCTCTCTCTCTCTCTCTCTCTCTCTCTCTCTCTCTCTCTCTCTCTCTCTCTCTCTCTCTCTCTCTCTCTCTCTCTCTCTCTCTCTCGGGGAGTGAGTTCGAGCTCACGAATGTAGCACACCAAAAAAAGTTCAGAGTCAATTAGCGATGCAAAATTAGGCGATTTCGTCACTAATCAAAGTTCTACTGTTTGGATTTTACTACCAGTGTCTTGGCCTATCTACGCTGATCATAA
This sequence comes from Semisulcospira habei, assembly GCA_036245525.1. Taxonomy (NCBI): domain Eukaryota; kingdom Metazoa; phylum Mollusca; class Gastropoda; family Semisulcospiridae; genus Semisulcospira; species Semisulcospira habei. The sequence goes on along the minus strand of BTPG01000003.1, from coordinate 132,530,012 downwards.
CGGTGTAAATTTGGACTTTGTGCGACCACAGACTTCTGCCATCTGACTGGTTTTCCTGTATCGCCATTGAACTGAGTACGACAATCGTCGGTGTGACTGTTAGTACAACACTGCCAGCTACGTGCACTGTGTAGTACTGTGTATTACTGTGTAGCACTGTTGTGTCAATCGAACTGTGCTAAGATGGCAGACAAAGAAGCTCTATCCGCATATCCACTCGAGGTCTCTGGAACTACACCACCTTTAGTTACTGTCAGTGACATTCAGCGTATAATCGACAAGCAGACACAGGTGATTGACGAGAAACTGGGGTCTCTTCGTGCTGACCTTTGTGATGTGCTGACCTCTATACAGGCGATTGGCACCGACATTGCTGACTTGAAGCAACGCGCTCGCAGCCTGGAGGACACCTGCAAGGAACTGACTGAGAAGCAGGAGGAGGTTTCCGAGTCTGTAGAAGACTTGCAGGAGGACATGGAAGATCTGCGGAAACGCTACGAGGAAGAACTAGACAAGCTAGAGGCGTTCTCACGTAGGGACAATCTGCGACTCTTTGGAATCGTGGAAACGCCAGGCGAGACCTTCGATTCCTGTGCCACCAAAGTACTGGAATGTCTGCAGGGCACAGTGCCAAATAAAACCTGGACTGAGGACGATTTGGTACGCGCACACCGGGTGGGGAACAAACCGGACTTTGCATCTGTAGCAGCCAACCGTGCCAGAGCCAACAACAAGCCCCGCCCCATGATCGTGAAGTTCGCGAGATGGAGGGACAAGATGGACGTCCTGACCAAGGGTCGTGCTGCACTCAAGCAAAAGGGGGTTAATGTTGCTGGTGACTTAACCAACCGGCAACATGAACAGATCAGGCTGCACCGGGAGAAAGGAATGCGGGCGTACTACAAGGGAAACAAGCTGGTCGTCGCTGGACCCCTAGTTCAACGGAACCACGACACCGACAACTTCGGCCGCCGTCATGCGACAGACAACAGCGTCGACAGAAGACCGGACAACCGTATCCAAGGACTCGGTGCCGCCGCAGCTACTGGTCAGCAGGTCAACGCAACACCGGCACGTGCGCCACACTTGGTGTCCCCGTTACAGCCTTCACCTAAACCAGCGAAACGGCGCCGGCCACACAGTTCCCCTACAATTGAGGTCGGGGACGAATCCAGTGACCCGTGATATGTCGGCCAAGCCGCGTCTCCCACCTCAATTGCACGGGATGTGTCACCGATGCGCGCGTGTGTTGTAGAGCAGCCAGTAGATAATGTGTTGCATACACTTACCTTTCTGTCATGGAATGTTGATGGACTGTGGAGCAAGCTATCTGACCCAGACTTTCTACAATATGTAAGTAATTATGACATTGTGTGTTTGTTTGAAACATTTTTAGACAATGCTTTCGTCCCGCCTGACTGCTGGTCTGATTTCACGTGTTTTTCCTTACCTGCAGTCAAACTGTCACGTCAAGGAAGAAGCTCGGGAGGTGTTGTTGTGTTAGTAAAAAATGTGTATGCCAAGTTTGTTTTCCAAGTGAACATGACATGCGCTCAAAGTGTCTTTCTCAAACTTGACAGATCATTGTTTGGTACTGAATGCGATGTGCTTTTGGTCGCGTGCTATGTTCCGCCCAAGGATTCACCATTTTATAGACAATTACCGTACGACTGCCTTTTGGAAGAATTAGAACAGTGTCTTGCTAGTGCCCTCGAGCAATTTGGAGACATTCATTTCCTAATGTGTGGTGATTTTAATGGTAGAACTGGGGATTTGCAGCCTAATCCATATTTGTTTCAGCTTGATCCTGATGAAACACTACTAACTAATACCGCTCTATTTGAACCTTCACGATTTACTGAAGATATGACTGTAAATACATTTGGAAGAAAACTATTAGATTTGTGTGCATGTTTTGAACTGATGATTCTGAATGGGTTCTGTAGCCCTGATCTGTCAAAGCACCTGACATTTATTTCTCCCACTGGTTGTAGTATTAATGATTATTTTGTTGCATCTCCTGACTTTATTTGTTTGTGTGACAAACTTGAAGTTGGCGAGAGGATAGAGTCTGTACACATGCCACTGGTCCTTACTGTGTCTTGTGTACGTGTATCACCCCACAACGATGTTTCTGATGATGATACGCAGTGTTTTTCATTTGATAAGATTATCTGGGAACCTGCTAAGGCCCAAACGCTCAGCGACAGTTTAACTACTCCTGCATTCCAGGATGCTCTAGTAGCTGCTACTGCTGAGATCGATGATGATATTAATAGTGCATTAGACATTTTCACATGTGCTATCAAAGACGCTGCTAGTTGCATGACAAAACAATTTCATTCCTCCACAGGCAATACACACAAAACAAACACCGCTAGTCACCCCTGGTTTGACCAGGAATGCAGAAATGCAAAAATGCGAACGCGTAAAGCCTTACGTACATACACAAAAAATAAAACCATGGAAAATAAAGCATCGTTTGTTAATGAGAGAAAACAATACAAGAGATTACTTAGAGCTAAAGAAGTTAATTTTAAGAGGGAAGCTGTTGACAAAATTCTTGAGTATAGACATAACTCTCAGGCATTTTGGAAGGAAATAAAGAAGTGGAAAAGAAAACGTCGTTTAAGAAACAATATAACAAAGAAGCAGTGGTTTGATCACTTCTCTAGCATTCTAAATGAAAACATAGCACAGCAAGAGAATAATGATGATGTATATTTTTCAGAAGACTCTGAGTCTGATGAAGCCTTATTTCATGACCTAGATATCAACATAGAAGAAGCAGAAGTTATTGCTGCTATAAAACATGCCAAAGCAGGAAAGGCCCCCGGGCCTGATGGAATTATAAATGAAGTTCTTAAAGTATCCAACCCAGCTATCATCTCCTTTCTCACTAAGTATTTTAATGCTCTATTCAACAAAGGGTTGTTCCCCAGCGAATGGTCTAAAGCTATTATTTTCCCACTCCACAAGAAAGGAGATGTAAATAATCCAGATAATTATCGTGGTATTGCTCTCATTAGCTGTGTTAGTAAACTGTATACCTACATTTTGAACAGAAGGTTAACAGACTGGGCTGAGGAACATAATATTCTGTCTGAAACACAAGCCGGGTTTAGGAAATCCTACTCTACTGTGGACCATATATTTACACTTTATGCTATTGTTCAAAAACAACTTCTACAAAATAAGAAAGTTTATGTGGCTTTTGTTGACTTCCGCAAAGCTTTCGATACTGTTAAAAGAGGTGTGCTTTGGAATATTTTATTGAAGGCTGGAGTGCGCGGCAAAATGCTTTCAGCTATGAAGGGAATGTATGACTCTGTGAAATTTTGTGTTAGAGACAGCCTGAATTGTACAGCGTTTTTTTTAGTGTTTCCAAGGTTTAAAACAAGGATGTTTAGCATCGCCGACATTGTTCTCCTTTTTGATTAACGAGCTTGCTGTGTACATTATTGAAAATGGTAAACATGGTTTCCAACTAAAAGCCGATGCAGCAGAACTGTTTTTGTTGATGTTTGCAGATGACATTGCTTTGTTTTCATCAACCCCCAATGGCCTTCAGACTCAGCTGAACAATTTATACAAAGAAGCATCTAAGCTTGGTTTGTCTGTTAACCTAGACAAGACAAAAATAATTGTGTTTCGAAATGGTGGGTATTTGTCAAAATATGAAAAATGGATTTACGGGGGAACGAGGGTAGAAGTTGTCAATATGTATAAGTACCTTGGGTTAAACTTTACCACACGTTTGAGTTTAAACACATCCGTTGATGACTTAGTGACTAAGGCAAAAAAATGTGTAATCGATATTTTCTGTATGTTGAAGAAAATTAACTGCGCTAGTCCTGATGTTTTTTTCAAGCTGTTTGATGCGCAGGTTGTCCCAATTTTGTTGTATGCCTCAGAAATTTGGGGTATAAACGAGTGTGCCGAAATTGAAAGAGTCCATACATTTGCATGTAAACGTTTTCTTAATGTCAACTTCCGCACACCGAACCTGATGGTTTATGGTGAACTTGGTCGATATCCCCTGTCAGTATTAACGTCAGTAAGATGTGTTTCCTACTGGCTTCGACTCTGCGCTTTACCTGTTACTAGATTTGCAAATATGGCTTATCATATGCTTAAGGATTTAGACGATAAAGGGAAAGAAACATGGGTGTCAAAGATAAAGAATTTGCTTTTCCGAAATGGGTTTGGTCATGTATGGATTTCACAAGGTGTTGGAAACAGGAATGCTTTTATAAACAAGTTTAAACAAAGGATGGTTGATTGTGCCAAACAAAACTGGTCATCGAAGCTTTCTGAGAGTGAACGTTTTACTGTGTATCGTAGTTTTAAACATACACTTGTCCAATAAAATTATTTTGAACTGGTTAAGCCAACCTATGTCAAAAATCTATACATTAAATTTAGACTTGGCATAACCGAATTGCAAAGTAACAAACAAAGATATAGTACTCCCAATGCTGTAACGAAAGTGTGTCCATTGTGTGCCAAGGCTGTGGAAGATGAAGTTCACTTTATGTTTTATTGTCCATTCTATGATGAACTGCGAGCCAAATACCTATGTAAGTTTGACCTTGTGGAACTCAGAAAGAAAGAATTGTGTATCCTAGACACTACCAACCCGCAGTCTATTGCCGATTTAGCAAGATTTGTATGTCATGCTTTTAAACTCCGTAGCAGCATGCTTGTATGATTCCACGTGCAAAATGTGGTTCTTACTCCGACCTGGTCTGTGTAGTACACGGCTGTGGCCTGGATTTGGATACCGCATTTTACATGTAGGTCAAAAGTGGCTATTATGTGCTGGCGTAGATCGAATGGAAATGTGTGTGTGTGTGTGTGTGTGTGTGTGTGTGTGTGTGTGTGTGTGTGTGTGTGTGTGTGTGTGTGTGTTGATATAAACATTGATATAAACATCGCCTTATGGCCTTTATATACACCTGAATTATAAATTATGTAATGTCTCACTCCATTGTATGGACAATTTGTCTGAACAATAAACTGTCTGAGTCTGAGTCTCTCTCTCCCTCTCTCTCTCTTTCTCTCTCTCTCTCTCTCTCTCTCTCTCTCTCTCTCTCTCTCTCTCTCTCTCTCTCTCTCTCTCTCTCTCTTTGCTCTCTTCTTACTTCTCTCCGCATTTTGGGCTAACATGGAGATTGTTCTCGGCTGCATAGCTTTCAGCAAATTGGTTGGCAGCATGCTTTCCTGTTAGTATCTTCCCATTTTCTTCTAAGGTGATGTTTCCTTTGCTCGTGTTCTCGTCGTTCAACTGCTTGGTCAGTTTCCAGAGCTTTCTGCCGTCCTTCTCAAGGTTCAAGGAGCTTGTTTTCTCTTGCCAGCTCCTGCGTCTTGCCTGTAGCTTCTTCTTGAGAAATTTGGCTTTGGCTTCGTGGAGGCGGATGTTGTTTGCCTGTGATGGGTTAACTTCTGCTTCTCTTCTGGCATCTGCTAGATCATCATCCAGTTCCTGCAGTTCATTGCTCCAGTAGGGCTTATAGTCTTTTCTAGCACCTCTGGGTATGGACTCACGCGCTGCTCTGAGGATGCTCATGTTGAGGTCCTTCACCACCATGTTGATGTCTCGACCTTCGATTCGAGTGTCTTTGGTGAGTTTGCTGTTACGGTGTCTAAAAAGGAACCAGTTCGCTCTTCTGTAGTTCCACCGTGGGAATGTTGCATCAGCGCAGGACTCCGTGCCCAAGGTCAAAAATACTGGCCGATGGTCACTTCCACCTAGCTGTTCTCCGACCTTTCTGCTGGCTTGCTTGTGCATGTCTTCTGTGCAGAAGGATAGGTCAGGAGTCGATGTAGTGTGCCATCTTCTGGAGTAGAACGTGGGGCAGTCAATGGGACTGTTCAACAGAATGAGATCGTTGTCGTCCTGCCAGTTCTCCAACTCTTCTCCTCTCCGATCCAAGTGGTCGTATCCCCAACTTTGTGAGTGACTGTTGAAGTCGCCCAACACAATGAAGTTGGAGGCCTTAGTGGGGATCGTGTCAAGGGTGAATGGTCTGTCGTTGGGGCAGTAGAAGTTGACCAGCTGGAAATCTGTTGTCTTCATCTGGATCCAAATCACTTGGTACTCGGAGTTCTCCATGTGCGTATCGATCAAACAGGCGTTGATGTTGTTCCTGATCAGGGTCAGGATTCCTCCCTTGCTTCGATCTGTTCTGTCGGACCTGAAGCACTGGTAGCCTCTCACTTTGAAGGACTTTTGGGGTGTCAAGTGCGTCTCCTGAATACAGCAGATGTTGATGTTCTTCTCATGCAGGATATGGTCCAACTCGGTCTTCTTGTTCAGAATGCTTTCTGCGTTCCAGTGCATGACCTGAAAAGGTCGTTGCTGACTGGGATTCTTCCTGGTTGTGGTGGTGCCAGTAGCTCTCCTCCCGCGTCCCCTGGCGCAACAAGACGGGCGGGAGGGACCTCCAGTAGCTGAGGCTGGGTCCCTTAGAGGCATGGGACCCGACACTGCTCCACCATGGAGGGTCCTCAGTGGGCAAGCGCCATTATCGTCAATGTAAGTTGGCCGTATAGTCATGATTATGGGTTTGCGTGGATCCATGGTTTATCAGAATGCGCCGTGCGGCCTGGGTCCTCCGTCTTCAGCATTCGAGGTTTCTGTCGGGGTTACCTCACCCTTAGCTCCTGGTATGCGACCTTCCCTGGGAACACAGGGTGGCTAGAGCTTTATGCGGCTCTTGTTCGCATGATAAACCCGTCGTTGGACACATGGGGAATTTCAGTGGAGGTACAGTGCCACCTGCTACCCCGCCCCGTCCTGGTAAGCTCATCGCCATTTGGTCCGCGACTGCTTGCGCAGCTAACCTCCATATCTGAAGGCCGTTCCCCTATCCGTCACATGGGGACGCGCTAGGTTGGGGATGGTCGCCCCAATAAAAATCCCACACTGGGTTAAGGAAGTTCGGCATGTCCTAGTACCTGAGCCATAATGGCTTTGCTTTCTTGTTCTCAAATACTGTTCACAACTTCAAACCCAAACTTGGTGCAAAGATACCTGATGGTAAGGCCTTTCTATGCATACTAATTTGATTGACCTTTCGGAGAGGTCAAGGGTCACAAGAGATCAGGCAATGGGTCAAAAATATCATTTTGGGGGACCAAAGATTTTTTTTTCAAATTTTATTCACAACTTCAAACCCAAACTTGGTACAAAGATACCTGATGGTACGACCTATCTATGCATACAAATGTGGATGATCTCTCAGATAAGTCAAGGTTCACAAGAGATTGGCAAATGTGTGTAAAATTCCAATTTTGGCATAGAATTGTAGATATTATCAACATTTTTGCAAACATTTCCTGGCACAAAGGTAGGTGAGGATAAGACGTTTCTATGAATACTAATTTAGTCTACTCATCACACAGGTCAAGGGTCAAGGGTGACAGATGTATGAGAAATGCTAAAATTTTGTTTAGAAAACGTGGATTTTGCTGGTGCAGTAGCCAGCCCTTTACTTATTGACACAAATGTCACATATGTTGATTGGTCATACATGTGAGCCATAATGGTTTTGCCTTTTTTATTTTGTTATGCTGTCTGTCCTGATGACGGACAGTTTGAAAGCAGAAAGCCTGTTGCTGAAGTCATGCTCCCTTCACAGCAGAATCATTCAATGGGGTGATAAAATGTCAAACTGCGGTCGCGTTGCACATATGGAAACACTCTTTTTATCTCTATGTTCTTGACTAGTGTCACTGCTTTCGCATCACTGCTGTTATATGAAAACACCCCTTAAGGTGCATCAGGTACAATGTGATGTGCCAGCAGCAATGCAGGGCAGATCAGTTAACTCATTTGGGGGGGGGGGGGTGTCCAGCTTCATTTTGGGATCCACTACCTGACACAAAAGGCCTCGCAACGCCAGACCTTGCTTCAAAAAGGTGGGGGGGGGGGGGGGGGGGGAGGGGGGTTCTGAAACCTTTGGCAAGAGGGAGAGGAAAAACCCAGACTGGTTCGAAGCAGGAATAACCGAACTTGAACCAGCTATCACAGCCAAGCGTGCAACACTGTTGGACTACAAGTGCGAACCTTCAGAGAAGGCACTAGCTGCACTCTGAAAGGCCAGAAGTAATGCTCAGCGGATCGCCAGGAAATGCGCCAACGACTATTGGCTGAATCTCTGCCAAAGCATATAGCTCTCCGCTGACTTTGGGAATATCCGCGCCATGTATGAGGTCATGAAGAAAGCATTTGGCCCAAGCACCATTAAGGTCACCCCACTGAGGTCCACTACTGGAGACATCATTACGGACCGCGGCAAGCAGACGGAGAGATGGGCCGAGCACTACCAGCAGCTGTATTCGAGGGAGAACAACGTCACTGAAACTGCAGTGGAGAGCACTACCCCTCTGTCTGTGATGGAAGAACTTGACACTCTGCCAACTGTAGACGAACTCAGCAAGGCCATTGACTCCTTAGCATGTGGTAAAGCTCCAGGCAATGACAGTATTCCCCCAGAGGTTCTCAAGGCTGGCAAAAAGAGTGTCCTCCTTGACCACCTCCATGAGCTTTTACTTCAGTGCTGGGAGGAGGGAACAGTCCCTCAGGACATGCGGGATGCCAAAATCATTACGCTCTACAAGAACAAAGGAGACCGCAGTGACTGTAACAACTATCGAGGCATCTCCTTGCTGAGCACTGTGGGAAAGGTCTTCGCTCGCGTGGTGCTGAACAGACTGCAAGTGTTGGCCGAACGCGTTTACCCAGAGGCGAAGTGCGGCTTCAGACCTCAAAGATCAACAGTCGACATGATCTTCTCATTGAGACAGCTGCAGGAGAAGTGCCGGGAGCAGAGACAGCCACTTTACATCGCCTTCATTGACCTGACCAAGGCCTTCGATTTGGTCAGCAGAAGAGGTCTCTTCACCCTATTACACAGGATCGGATGTCCCCCCAAGCTTCTGAAGGTAGTCACATCCTTTCATGACGAAATGAAAGGTACCGTGCAGTATGATGGCTCATCCTCAGAACCCTTCCCGATCCGAAGCGGCGTGAAGCAAGGCTGCGTACTCGCCCCTACAATTTTCGGCATTTTCTTCTCCCTGCTGATGCGCCATGCCTTCAGTCAGTCAGAAGATGGCGTCTTCATTCACACTAGGAGTAAAGGTAGCCTCTTCAACCTTTCACGTCTGCGCGCAAAGACCAAGGTGTTCAGGGTCCTGATCAGAGAGATGCTGTTTGCTGATGATGCCGCCCTGACTGCCCACACTGAGGAAGTACTACAGCGTCTCGTCAGCAGCTTCGCTCGCGCCACCGATGAGTTTGGGCTGACCATCAGCCTGACGAAGACAAACATCATGGGCCAGGATGTCAGCAGCACCCCTTGCATCTCTATAGGCGATCACACCCTCGAGGTAGTGGAGAACTTTACATACCTTGGCTCAATTATCTCCAATAACCTCTCTTTGGACAACGAGCTGGACTCCAGAATCGGCAAGGCATCAACAGCGATGGCTCGCCTGACCAAGAGAGTGTGGAACAACAGCTTGCTTACCATCAACACTAGGATGAAAGTGTACCAGACATGTGTGCTCAGCATTCTTCTCTACAGCAGCGAGACGTGGAGTTTGTACACCCGTCAAGAGCGCAGACTCAACTCTTTCCATCTGCGCAGCCTGATGAGAATCTTGGGCATCACTTGAAAGGACCGTGTTCCAAACACTGAAGTGCTGGCCCAGGCAAACATTCCCAGCATGTACGAACTCCTTTCACAAAGACGCCTACGCTGGCTCGGTCATGTCTGCCGCATGCAGGATGGTCGGATTCCTAAGGACATCTTGTATGGTGAGTTCGCCTCCGGCACCAAACCAACAGGCAGACCAGCGCTTAGATACAAAGCGTGATCTGAAAGCTGGAAGCCTGAATCCCGCAGACTTAGAAGCCACCACCGCAGATCGTGCCAGCTGGAGGCTCGCAGTGAAGCTGAGCGAGGGAAGTAGAGAAAGCCAGTGGGAGGAGAAGAGGCAGCGCAGACGAAAGAAAGAAGAGCCAGTGCCCACAGCAGTCACAGGCTTCACCTGTAGCAAATGCAACAGACACTGCCGCTCTCGCATTGGACTGATTAGTCACAGCAGGCACTGCAAATCTTAAAAAACGGACTGACCCAGCAAGCGCATATACTCCATTGTCTTCCGAGACAGAAGGATGCCAACAATTATACTAGCTACTGAAACGACATAGCAGACCATTTTCCGAAACCATAGTGACTGGCTTCATCGCCATATGCAGTTTTAATGAATGTTGCGAGATCGTTTTCTTCAATATCATTTCCACAAAAATCGAAATAAAAAATCGAAAATCGAAATGCGTAGTAATTTGTTTTCTTATTCGAAAACTACATGATGTAGATGAGAGACATTTATTTCTTGCCACTGGATCACACTCGGAAGATATCAGGTGTACTGTCTACGCACTATACAGTCTACTTTGCTTATAACAGTGTCGGTGTAACACAAGTCGGACTAACAACACTTTTCAGAGGTCCTGGTGATTTTGTTTATATCCAAAGTGTTCTGTACTCGCCTCCGTTGTAATGGACGCAATGTCTGTAAAATAAGATCTGAATCTGAACAACACAGATTGCAATTAGAACCTGTTTGACACACTATGGTAATTTCAAGGATTTTAGGGACAAGTGCTTAAGTGGCAGAAAAGGCACCTACATAACAAATCGTACTGCTCAGCGAGTAATTATCGAACACAACAAAATGTATCTTTATTACTTATGCGATGGATGGAAATATATGCATGTAATATTGTAATAACGTTTATTTTAATTAGTTATACGAGCTGAAAACCATCGGAGTGAAATCAATCGTGAGCAGAGCGCAACGATCGAAACGTCAATAGAAGCAGCCTTCCTACCTACGTTTTAATATATCTTCTTTCGCAATACATCTATCGCTTGGGGATACAAAATATTAAAAAAAAAAAAAACGTTCTGCAGCGTTGTTAGGGTAGTTGGACTTGTCGCAATGATTTTTGTCACGTTTTTGTCTACCGTATTGAAAATACGGTAAACTTTGAAATGGGGCTGGTCGGAGCACACTCGGGAGTATGCACATGACGGTTTTGGAGTGCGGGGCATACTTTCTGGCAAAGCAGTAACAAGATAAAAACGACTTCACGTTTAGCTATGCAAACCTTGTTAGAGAACGGCTTTTTGGCGCCAAAGCGCCGCGTGTGTGTGTGTGTGTGTGTGTGTGTGTGTGTGTGTGTGTGTGTGTGTGTGTGTGTGTGTATGTGTGTGTGTGTGTGTGTGTGTTTGTGTGTGACAGCGACTAGAGCCCGCGTTTGAGGACGGAAAAGCTTGAAATTGTATGATATTGTCCCTAAAAGAATCGTACTTTTAAATCAATCACAATCAATGAATCAATAAACTTTATTGTTCCAAATACATGTTGCCACGTACAGGAAAATTTGTCTCGCCGCCTCAGGTGCAACTCGCAATCACCCACACTAACACAACAGTTTACAAACCACACATGGACAATGGCTCGGGAGGGGTGAAGATCGTCGCCAAGGCGTCTCATGGCCGGCGCCGACGGCCCCAACCCGACCTGAACCTCTCTAACACAAAGCAAACTAAGGTCAGCCCTATCATAGTATCTCTTAAACACGTAATATAATGTTTTTTATAAACTTTCTGCTTGGCTGAGACTAGTTACACAAATGAGAAATACGCATATACCAACAACAACAACAACAACAACAAAAACAAAAACAACAAAAACGAATTATACTTTCACAGTTGCTACCTGGGGGCCCGTCGCTATAAGAACAGCACTTGCTATTAGACAGTCGCTCTGGCATAAAGTCACCACCCTAAAACTTAACTAGTATATAAATTCATAGTCATTTTTAAAGCAATAGTAGTACAACTACAGCATTAACGTGAAGGCAGTCAAAAATGGTTTCTAAAGAGTACACACATACTGTAAGACTAAACACATTCACTGTCATCACATCATTCGGCTGGAATGTGGGGGCCTGAAGCTTGCTGGTACTCACTTCGTTGTATGCACTCGCGCTATTCCGTAGGCAGTGATGTTGAGCGTGGCGTGGGAAGAGACATTCCTGAGATGATTCAAAGGGAAGAAAAGCACGTTGATTGTATTGATACAGCATAATATCTTAAACGACCTGCTTCTCTCCACCGACTCGGGCAACATCTCCCTTCTTACGCTACTCGACCTCTCTGCCGGCTTCGACACTATAGACCACTCTATCCTCCTCCACCGCCTTCACCATTCCTTTGGTATCACTGACTCTGCTCACTCCTGGTTTCTCTCCTACCTCTCCAACAGACAGCAGTCCGTCACCATCGACGGCGTCTCCTCCAACCCAGTCACGCTCTCCTGCGGAGTTCCACAGGGGTCCGTCCTGGGCCCGGTCCTTTTCACACTCTACACGTCTCCCCTGTCCAACATCATCCAGTCTCACCACATACACCACCACCTCTACGCTGACGACTCACAACTACTAGACAAAGACAAACTCGACAACACTCAGTCACTACTGACTCGCACGGCTGACTGCTACGAAGACGTGAAAAACTGGATGACAGCAAACAAGCTTAAACTGAATGACGACAAAACGGAAGCCATGCTGGTAGGCACTCGCCAGAAACTTTCCCAGCTCCCTCCCTCCCTCCACCTTCAACTCGACAGCACCCCCCATCTCCCTCTCTGACTCGGCCAAAAACCTCGGCGTTATCCTCGATTCCTCTCTTTCCATGACCAGCTTTGTTTCCACCACGGCCCAGGCATGCTACTTTCACCTCCGCCGCATCGGTCAGATCAGAAAATACCTCACTACCGAAGCTGCCACGAAACTTGCTCTCTCTCATCCTATCTCGCATCGACTACTGCAACGCTCTTCTCTCCGGCCTCCCTCACTCCACCACTTTCACTCTCCAGCGCGTCCAGAACAATGCTGCCCGCCTCGTCCTCACAAAGAAAAAATCCGACCACATCACTCCCCTGCTCAAACTCCTTCACTGGCTTCCCATCCCCCAACGCATCCAATACAAGATTCTGTCTCTCTGCTACAAATCCCTGAACAACTGCGTTCCCGCCTATCTCTCAAACTTACTTCACCCCTACACTCCTCCCCACTCCCTCCGCTCCGCCTCCGACCCTCTCCGCCTCCACATCCCCCGCACCAAACTCAGCACTTTCGGCCCCCGCTCCTTCTCAGTATACGGTCCATCCATCTGGAACACTCTCCCACTCTCTCTCCGTCAGAAACACTCTCTCTCCTCCTTCCAGTCCGCCCTCAAAACTCACCTCTTTCAACAGTTCTAACCACACTCCCAACCCTAAGCAGACTGTCGTAATGTGGTTCGTGAGTCGTTGTCTAAAGCGTGCGATTGCGTACGCGAGTTGTGAGTGCGCGCTTAGAGTTATAATTATTATAAGATAAGCGCATTATAATTACCGTAATTATTATTATTATTATTATTATTATTATTATTATTATTATTATTATTATTATTATTATTATTATTATTATTATTATTATTATTATTATTATTATGCCCGCTGTTCTTCTCAGATCCGCATTCGAATGGTACTAACAAGAATCAGCGTGTATCAACTCCCAGCATCGCACGGACTGAGGCCGCGGAAAACATAAAAATCCAATTAACAGTCACAGCACAACAAATTGCTAAAAGGCATTAAAAAAAAATTAAAGAAATGTTTTGACTAAGATGGTTACAAAGTAAAGTAGGTAATAGCACTGTCAGGGGAGAGAAGTGTGCATGATCGACCAGTGATCATAGATCTACTGTGGCCAAAGCACAAAAAAGAGATAGGAAAGAGAGGGGGCGCTAAGAAAGCAACTGGAAGCAATGCATATGGAAACCCTCCCCCCCCCACCCCCCACCCCCCGAAGGGGGGCGTATCACATATATCCCACTGTTCCAGCCACTCAGTGCATGGAAATTTAAATCTAGGTCCCCCATGGGGGGTCCAGATATTTAGCCGGTGTGGACAGCTGTTTCGGTCTTGGCGACATCTTCAGCACACCATCGGCAATACTGGAGGAGGCAGGAACTTCTGCCTACCTGCAATGACAGCCACATTTTACTGTGGTGTCTGCAGGGGCATACATTCCATGCCACCACCTAGAGTTAAATTTCCATGCACCCTAAAAGAGAACCTACCAAAAGGGGGGAAGGGGTTGCAGTCGATATTGTAGTAATAAATGAAATGAAAAGGGGAGACTGCCAGTGCTAATATTTTAGGAAGGTTACAATATTGACTGCAACCCCTTCCCCCCTTTTGTTAGGTTCTCTTTTAGGGTGCATGGAAATTTAACTCTAGGTGGTGGCATGGAATGTATGCCCCTACAGACATCACAGTAAAATGTGGCTGTCATTGCAGCTAGGCAGAAGTTCCTGCCTCCTCCAGTATTGCCGATGGAGTGCTGAACAGGTCGCTAAGACCGAAACAGCTGTCCACACCGGCTAAATATCTGGACCCCCTTTGGGGGACCTAGATTTAAATTTCCATGCACTGAGTGGCTGGAACAGTGGGATATGTGATACGCCCCCCTTCGGGAGGGGGGGGGGGGAGGGGAGGCTTCCATGTGCATTGCTTCCAGTCGCTTTCTTAGCGCCCCCTCTCTTTCCTATCTCTTTTTTTGTGCTTTGGCCACAGTAGATCTATGATCACTGATCGATCATGCACACTTCTCTCCCCTGACAGTGATATTACCTACTTTACTTTGTAACCTTCCTAAAATATTAGCACGGGCAGTCTCCCCTTTTCTTTTCTTTTGATTAAGATGCTCATTGGTGAGAAAATGGCCATTCAGTCACAAAAACCGATTGATCCACACTGGAGTCCGTATTCTGTATTATTTTTACTAGATATTTTGCATATAGCTAGATAAAATGGAGGTATTGAATGAGTTCGTTAGCCAGCATTTTACCTCAAGACGTTTTGAGTGATAATTAAATATTTTGTGAAAAAATATATTTTCACGTTTTGGGGATTAATTTCACGAATTATGTGGGTTAATCTTAAAACAATTCAATCTTTTTTACGAAAAAAAAAATCTTCTCATTAGTAATCGCATGATTTTTCATACACAGTATTTACATAAGCCTACAGTTTGTCTCGGCTGTCGGGTACGATTAGTTAGTTATTTGGGTTTAACGCTGAGCAGGCGACTAAGGCCATCTCACGGCGGGGGTATGATTTGGTGAATTATGACCTGTATACCCTAGGTGTGAAAATCAGCCAATTTTCTGCACCACGTTTTCGGAGTCATTTGTATAACAGCTAACATAAATTTAATTTTATTTTACGAAAAAAAGCTATCTTCTCATTTTTACCCGCATGATTTTTCATAAACAGTGTTTGCATATGCCTGCTGTTTATCCCTGCTCTGGGGTAGGATTAAGTCAAATTGTGACCTGTAAGCTCTAGGCGTGAAAATCAGCAAGAAAATTACAAAGTTGATCCTCTGCTACGTCAAATGTTAGTACTGCGATGAGTGACGTATAACATCGAGTCCACACTATGAACACGGCATAGTGGGACTAATGATGCCATGAAGAGAAGCTTGAAGTGACGTCATTTCGCTGCTCGTGCTATTATTCTCCTTCAGAATAGCTATGCTACGCCAGACTACAGAGCTTTCGAATGGCGGGAATCGCCGTGTGTCAGTCTTATTTATGTGTGCCAGTGTGTGTGGATCAGAGGGTGAGTTAGGGTAGAAGGAGATGGATTCCTATCGCTACGCGAGCCCACAGAGCGTACTAATGGCGGAAAGCGCCGTGTGTCCGTCTTTATTTGAGTGCGCCGACGTGTGTGTTGATCAGAGGTTGGCTTAGAGAGGAGGGAAATGGATCAGCATTATAATCCTAAAAATATGAACAACTCTGAGTGTTCCTGAAAGATAAACGCATCTGAGCTCTAAACAATACCGTAAACTTTGAGATGAAATCCTCGTGTTAAGAGCTACGTCCCCTGGTGTCATTTGCATAGTTAGTTATATGCTGGGGTTTAACGCCGAGCAGGGGACTAAGGCCACCTCGCGGCGGGTCATTTGCATGAAGTTACAGGCAATTGAACACGCTTCACAATGTCCCACACCAAAAGCCAATTCTATAAATAGAACGGACTAAAATGTGGTTTCCAACCATTATCACAAATGTGTATCTCTCATCCCCAGCGAATCCAACCGATCCCTTTTACAACTGCACACGAGATTACATCAAAGAGGGGACATCTCTTAACTGCATCTGCAACATCAGCAGCCTGGGTAAGCCACCAGCCTTCCTGACATGGAACGATGAACGTGGTCCGCAGCTACACGTGGCCAGTGTGACGTCATCCATGAACAACCAATTGTACACATGTGAGGTGCGACGGGGAGCCTTTATGGTCAAAAACACGACATTCGAACTACGTGTGGCCTGTGAGTAATCTGACGTAACATAACGCAGTGCCAACCAAAACAATAATTAAACACATAAAACAAATAATAATACACGGGAACAAAGCAGTTTAGTAAGAAACACTGATTGTGATTCACAGCGCGTTCAGGTCAAAGGACAAATAGGTGATAAAATGTGTGTACAAGATATTTCAAAAATGTAAAATTTCGCTCGTGACTCAGAAGTCAAATCTGGATTTTATGTAGATACTTGTACATTGTATGACCTGTTCAAAAGGTCATACAAGAACAGACTAATGGCCATGCATGCAAACCATAATGGTTTTCCCAGTTATTATTAGTATTATTAATTGCACTAAATGTAACCATAATACGATGAATTTACTGCAGTGCTTTCGCTAGGGTTTTTGACAACCGGTATTCCCGCTTTAATACAACTGATAAAAAGACAGCTTCCTAACGGTTATTTAAAAATGCAATTGCTTCATGCAGAGCCACTGATCAGGGGGTGAGACTGGCTGGGGGAGTCATGTTCTTTTTCTTTTTAAATTACATGTTTCGTTTGTTATTGTTTTTTTCTTAGGAGCTTGACGGTATATTTAAAATATAAGACCAGTTTCGCAGTTTCCACAATTGGTATTTCCCGATTTTAACCGGCACCTTCTGCCCTATTGTTTTTTTTTCTGTCCGGAATACCCAATCAGAAATAAAATTCAGGTGACCGCGACTATTGTTTTGTTGACATATTCACTTTGCAGACGGCCCCAGGAGTGTGACCGTGTCAGGCCCCAGCTTACCATTTGATACGGACGGTACCAAAGTGATGACCTTGCAGTGTATAGCGTCCATCTACAGTCCCAACGTGACGTACTTGTGGCGCCGTGTCCCTAACACCGTCGCCGCCAACAACACCATGTTCTACATCTTCAAGCCCTCTGCCCTGGATGACGGGGACAAGGTCACGTGTACGGCCGCCAACAGTGCATACAGTGACATACAGAAACACAGTGACAGCTACACTCTTGATATTAACTGTGAGTGTAATTATATGATATTGTAAAAAAAAAAAAAAAGGCTTCAGTATTATGCTCATCATAAAAGTCACGGAATACTTTTAAAAACAAGCTTAATTGAAACACTTTGTAATAAAAGGGAACAGTTGAGTAGTATTTATAGCTATACTGGAAGTTATTGGTTGTAGGGGTTTGCAACGCGAACCCGTGTAGGCCTGAGGTAGGTCAAATTAATAACCATAGGTCAATGATGAATTTGACCTCCCTCGGGTCGTGTAGCAAACCACTGCTAACAGTAATATTCTAGCAGATTACTCAATGTCTGCAGATGTAAGTAGTTCGTCAAAAGAGTAACATTGGTTTGCAGGTACGAAACGAAAGTACTAATGCCACATAGTTTATGCATAACAACATTATTTGTCCTTAGGATGGAGACATTTTTGTAGAAGTAGTTTTCGAGCGCTCTTTGTAATCGGCCCGGATAACACGCAAAACATTTTTTTTTTTTTTTGCGTAACATTGAAAATTTCAATCATACAAGTTACAAGTTTATTCCAGTGATCAAATTACAAATTTAAGCAAGTAAATATTTATACATATTCAGACGAAATAATTTTAAACGTAATAACTTTAATACTGTAAGCATACTCGCGTCTCTAGTTTGAAAATGGCGGTCAGCAAAATGCCTTCGAAAGAGGTCAAGCAGACATGCACGGTTGATGCAGGTTTACTTTGCTCCTGCGCAGAGCTGGGTCCTCTGTGCGAGTCTGGACCACCACTCGTTCTGGAGTTCTCTAAGCTTGAGCTGGAGACTGCTGCAGATGAGGCGGAAGGCAGACTTCTTCACAGGGCAGGAAGGCTGGGCTAGGTGGGCCTGGTGGGCGGCTCTTTTTTTTTTTTTTTTTTTTTTTGCTAGAAGTTCCTGGATCTCTACGTCGTTTTCGTCAAACCAGTGTTTGTTCCTCTTTCTAGCAAAGCCCAAGACTTCCACAGAAGATTTTACAATAGCAGTTTTCAGTTGTTCCCAGAGTGTTTCAGGGGAGGAGTCTGCTGGATCAACTGTGTCTTTGAGCATGCGCTGTAAATCGGCCTGAAGGGCAGCTTTCTTGTCGTCACGCTGAAGGCTGGCAACATCAAGCTTTTTCTTGGGGGGGGGGGGGGGGGGGGGCTTTCTTGGGTTTCAGCTTGAGGCGGAGCCTGAGTTTGCAGCGAACAAGGCGGTGGTCAGTGTGGCACTCTGCGCTGGGCATCACTCTGGTGAGGAGGACGTCACTGCGGTCCCTCTGACGCACTAGGACATAGTCGATAAGGTGCCAGTGCTTGGAGCGAGGATGCATCCAGGTGGTCTTTCGACTGTCCTTTTGCTGGAAAGTAGTGTTGGTGATGACAAGTTGCTGCTCTGCACAGAGCTCCAACAGTAGGCGACCATTGTCATTGCAGTTCCCAACGCCATGCTTGCCGAGGACTCCTTTCCAGACTTCAGAGTCTTGGCACACTCTGGCGTTGAAGTCGCCAAGGATGATGACTTTGTCGTCTGCAGGGGTGCTCTGCAGGAGGCTGCGCAGGTCAGAGTAGAACTTGTCTTTTTCTGCAGGCTCTGCCAGGAGGGTTGGGGAGTACACACTGAGAAGGGTGACGTATTGCTGGTGTCTCAGTGGGAGGCGCATGGACATGATGCGGTCGGAGTGACCCGTTGGTAGGTTTTCCAACTTAGTCGCAATGGGGGTCTTCACCATGAAGCCCACGCCTGAGAGCCGTCTTTCTGATGCAGGCCTGCCTGACCAGTAGAGGGTGTAGCCAGCGCCAAGTTCTTGGAGGCTGCCTTCCTCCGGAAGGCGTACTTCGCTGAGCGCGGCGATGTCGATGTTTAACCTCCGCAATTCATGGGCAATGAGGGCGGAGCGACGCTCAGGGCGTCCGCTGTCTGCTGTGTCGAGCATGGTTCGGATGTTCCAGCATGCTACTTTGAGTCCGGTCGTGGTCGTCATGAGAGTGGATCCGTTGTTTTTTCTTGTTTTCTGACCGCATGAGAAGATGCCCGTTGACCGCGGCTAGCCATCTGCGCTGACAACGGTGACTACAGGGGCTTCTACGAAGCACTGAAGCAGTGTATGGCCCTAGGCACCTGGTACAAAGTCCCCTGCGAAGCGCTGATGGACAGGCACTCCTCACAGATAATACCTCCATCTTGAACCGCTGGTCGGAATACTTTCAGGACCTTTGCGGCGCTGAGCGCACTGTTCAAGAAACAGTCATCCTCCAAATCCCACACATTCCACTAAAGGTTGAATTGGACGAACCACCCACCGCCGAAGAGACCCTCACAGCTCAAGAGTGGCAAAGCAGCAGGCATTGATGGAATCCCGCCAAAGATATGGAAACATGGAGGCCCAGCACTGCACAACAAGCTCCACGACCTCTTTCTCTGCTGCTGGGAAAAAGGAACACTGCCAAAGGATCTCCGTGATGCAGTCATCATCACCCTGTACAAGAACAAAGGAGATAAGTCTGCCTGCTCTAATTATCGTGGAATTACCTTGCTGTCCATTGCCGGGAAAATTCTCGCAAGGTTGCTCCTGAATCGGCTGGTACCTGCCATCGCTGAAGACCACCTCCCAGAGGGCCAGTGTGGCTTCAGAGCCAACAGGAGTACCACCGACATGGTCTTTGTGCTGAGACAGCTTCAGGAGAAGTGCCGCGAGCAGAATAAAGGGCTGTACGTAACGTTTGTCGACCTAACAAAAGCGTTTGACACTGTGAGCAGGCAAGGTATGTGGCAGATCCTGGAGCGACTAGGCTGTCCCCCAAAGTTCCTCAACATGATCGTCCAGCTCCACGAGGACCAGCTTGGCCAGGTCAGACTAAACAGTGACCTCTCAGAACCATTCCCCATTCGCAACGGCGTGAAGCAAGGCTGCGTGCTGGCACCGACCCTCTTTACCATCTTCTTCAGCATGATGTTGAAGCAGGCCACAGTGGACCTCGACGATGACGACGCAGTGTACATCAGGTATCGTCTCGATGGCAGCCTGTTCAACCTCAGACGACTGCAGGCCCACACGAAAACCCTAGACCAACTGATTCGTGAGCTGCTCTTTGCTGATGACGCTGCCCTCGTTGCACACACAGAGAGAGCCTTGCAGCGCATTACGTCCTGCTTCGCAGATGCCGCCCAGCTCTTTGGACTTGAGGTCAGTCTGAAAAAAGACAGAGGTCCTTCATCAGCCAGCACCCAAGGAAGAGCATCGCCCTCCCCACATCACCATCGGCGAGTCTGAACTGAAATCTGTACACCAGTTTACCTACCTCGGCTGCATCATCACGTCAGACGCCAAGCTAGACAAGGAGCTGGACAACAGGCTGGCAAAAGCGAACAGTGCTTTCGGGCGACTATTCAAGCGGGTGTGGCACAATCAACAGCTGAAAAAAAGGTACCAGGATCAGCGTGTACAGAGCTGTCGTCCTCACCACCCTGCTGTACGGTTCCGAGTCCTGGGCCCTCTACCGCAGCCAACTACGACTCCTCGAACGCTTTCACCAGCGCTGCCTGCGTACCATCCTCAGCATTCACTGGAGTGACTATGTCACCAACGTCGAGGTCCTTGAACAGGCGGAAACTTTGAGCATCGAGGCTTTGCTGCTGCGGACACAGCTTCGCTGGGCGGGGCACGTCTCCAGGATGAAGGATCATCGCCTACCCAAGATCACTCTGGTCGGCGAGCTCGCCACTGGACACCGAGACAGAGGGGCACCAAAGAAGAGATACAAAGACGGTCTCTTAGTGCCTGCCAAATCGACCACCGCCAGTGGTCTTCGATTGCTGCGGACCGTGACACCTGGCGCTCCACCATTTACAAGGCAGCCGTCTCCTTTGAGGACTCTCGCAGAGCTAACCTCAAGGACAAGCGGCTCAGGAGAAAAAAACAGAGTTGTCGTAACTCAGAACCCTGATTTACTATTATTACATGGTATTTATATGGCGCATTTCTCATATTTATAATATAACTCAATGCGCAGAATGTAGCCGCGAACTGAACCCAACAAGCACGCTCACGTGAATCACACGCATTCACTCACACACTGTACGTAAACTCAGAGCATTCACGTGGTGCTAAGGGCAAGCTCAAGCGAGCTACTGACGGTATTTGGAAATCGTTTTGTATTTGAAATTTTATTAAGTTGGCTGAAACTGATACCAAAGTGAAGGGGGAGGAAGAGCCGGAGTACCCGGAGAAAGAACCCCCGACGGTCCGCCCGAATTAACGGTGACACTTACTAGAGGAGAAAAATCCGACGCCGGAACCCGGAATCGAACCTCGCACCTTTAGCATTGGTGGCAGGCGCCTTAACTACTGCGCCACGGACCGCCACGGACCGCGTGAAATGCGCAAGTGACAGAATGTACATGACATGTAATGTTCTGTGGCCCTAAACTTCCTGTGTGTTCCCATCACCGATGACAGTCCCATTTCAATTTACATTAGTTGTGCTAGGGGCGGGAGCATCCAAGTGTTGGACACTGTTGCGCCATATTACAATGAACACCAATGCTTGATGACTCGGACATCTGCACACACACAAATTCAATGTGCATTCAACTACAGGAATGATGCAACATTAAAACAAACAAGAAAGGTTTATGGCTCACACGTATGCACTAATGTATGACCCAGGCATGGGTATTGTCCTCGGATCCACGGAAAATAATTTCACATTCCTCGGGTGGAAAAAGACAAATCCTCGCATTTTATTTCCGTTGCTGCCATCTATTAGCAAAGCAGACAAGACTTGGGCACGGGAATTGTCCGCAGCCCGCACTGGTCACTGTTGGAGTGTGCCGCGCGCTGCGCAGTAAAGCTAGGCGGGCAGACGCGCACTATGTTTGATTATTCGGCCGGAGCAAGGTGTCGAGCCTACCCCCCCCCCCCCACCCCCCCTCCCCCCTTTTTGCTTTTCGGCCCCTGGAAGCAAGGTCTAGCGTCGTGGAGGCCTTTTGTATCAGGCTCAAGGTCTTGGAACCCCTAGTTTCAGCTGATTTTTGCTTGGGCAATTCCCATGCCTGATGACCTTTGTGACAATAAGTACAGCGCCAGCAAAATCCATGTTTTCTCAAATTTTAAGCATTTATCACCATCTGTCAAACCCCTGTTACCCTTGACCAGTACGATGAGTCAAATGAATTAGTATGCAAAGGACGGTCTTATCATCAGCTACCATTGTGCCCGAAAAAGTTTGCACACATGTTGATAATAGCTACAATTTTATGCAAAAATTGGCATTTTACACACATTTGCCAACCTCTTGTGACCCTTGACCTGTCCGAGGGATCATCAAAATTCGTATGCATATATAGGTCTTATCTGTGTACGAAGTTTGCATTTGAAATTGTGAATAGTATTTGAGAAAATATAAATATGTCAAAATGTTCCCCTGCAGCCACTGCGGTCGAACTGGCCTGTCCCGGATTGGCCTCCGCAGTCACGAAAATGCCTGCAGACGACGTGGGCAAGCCCCTATAGAATCTTCGTTCGCGAAGTCAAGCCAAGATACTTTGCTCCTGAAGTGAGACAGAGATTATTTTGGGTTTGAACTTTGAAGTACATCTTATCAACGTCATAATGTTATTTTTCCTTGTCTTGAAAGCAGTCTTACCCATAGAACTCAGTCTTTTGTGAAAGAAAAGCATATTGAAAGTAGATTCGCTTTGTGCGTGATACTTAACAAAACAGGTGATAGGATACTGCCTTGTGGCACACCCATCTGCTGATAGGATTCGGACAGGGTGAAACTCACTCAGACTCTAAAAATACGGTTTGATAGAAACTCTTCAATAAAAATGGGAAAATGCCCATTAAAACCCATGTCCTTCAAGTCAGCCATGACACAATATTTCCGTGTGGTATCATGTCTTCTCTAAATCAAAGAAAATGGCAAAGACGTTTTGTTTATTCATAAAAGCATCACGAATAAAGTTTTCAAAGCGAACTAAGTGGTCAGTCATGCAGAAGGATTGCCTAAAACCACACTGGTAGTCTGTAATGAGACCCTGTGACCCTAACTGCCACACCAGGCGGGTGTTAATTCTTTGCCAGCTTAGTCTGACAACTAGGTTTTTCCTCCTGAAAGTATGCCTAACTTTGACTCACTTCCCTGCTACCGTAGTAATGTTGACACATTTCATTGGCACTGTTTGTAGTAAAATCTTATCAAACCCCAATAAATTTGGTATCAATGGAAAAAGCAATTCAAGATAAACACATAGACACTATGCTGAAGAACATATTTTGTATTGTTAAGATTTTAGAGGTGTATAAAGATGGGGTAAGAAGCCCAAAAGCAGAAACGGTCAGATCTGCACTGGGTTTTGAAAACATATGCCGTTTGTGTATTACTTATCCACAGTGTTAAAATTACCATTTGCCTGGCATTCGAGAGACACTAAAGGCACAACAGAAAGTTTCTTCGCACAGTGTGTTACTCAGGTGGCAGTGGTAATCATCTGTTTTAGTCCAAAACGCATTGTTGTACATTGTCACATCGAATGGGATTTTGAGATGTCAGTGTTAAAATCGCCCAGGATGAGTATATCCCTGCCTGTGTCATTCACTTTAGCCATTACCTGTACAAAGTAGTCATACCACTCGGCGGTGGATGCTGGATTCCTATACACAAAGCCAACTAGCAGTGGTAAAGTGTTAGGAAGCTTGACTTGAGAGAGAAAGAGAGAGAGAGAGAGAGAGAGAGAGAGAGAGAGAGAGAGAGAGAGAGAGAGAGAGAGAGAGAGAAAGAGAGAGAGAAATAAAATGAAATTAAACTTTATTTTTCAAGGATAAATGATTAGGTACCTTCAATGTCCTTTTTTCAATCATGTCCTTGCTAAGCTATAGCACGCACGTAAACACACATACACATAATTTTATATATAAAAAGTATACATAATAGTGAAAAGTACAGGCAACAATAATTCCATTTCAAATAATCAATGTTCACATTACACACACACACACACACACACACACACACACACACACACACACACACATACACACACACACGCACACTGATATATACCAGTCCGTGCACACACACACACACACACACACACACACACACACACACACACACGTACTGATTTCTACCAGTTCACACACACACACACATGCACACACACTGACATCAAACAAAACACCAAGTCGAACATTAAACATTAAAGGTTATGATGATATGTTTGCATTAGAAATATGCTAGAACATTAGAAGACATAAAGAAGGCATGTTTTCTTTTCCGCTGAGGTTTCAAAACAAACAAATGACAAACAACACCTCAACTTTGCCCCTCCATAGACCCCATCCCCCCCCCTCCCTGCGGGGAATCAGAGACTATGTGTTTCTGAAACCGTATCGAAGATACCACAGAGTTTGACCAATCTCACCCCCCAAAGGGGTCATAATTTTCGGGGTAGGGGTACTAGATGGACAGAAAAGCTATGATAACTACTAGAAAATACGTATTATTTGGTACCGGTGTGTTCGTCCTTTATCGGGCATTCAGAAAATAATAAACTTTATTATATTCTCCTTTTTATGCATGATGACGTCACAACATTCCATATTTGGACCCTATGAAAATGGCACCATTGTTTAGGTGTGGTGTTCTGATGCACTTCTTCTATGATAAATGAATTACATGCGCACAAAAGAATATGCGCACAAAAGAATTTTTATGTGCTAAAATACTTCCAGTAACATATGTGCACTTCATATTTACACAGTTTGTAAAATCTGGTGACGTCATATAATAGTACCTTGAGCATAAAGAGGATTGATTTTCATTACGTTTCCAGAATATGAATTTTTACAGCTAAGATTTTTGTAATTTTTCAGGCCTTGAAGTGTGGTAGAAATTAGTCAGTTGATGTTAAGAGTGTGAGTACTATGACGGTAGGAGCGATGTGCTATGAGTGCACACACACACACACACACACACACACACACACACACACACACACACACGCGCACGCACGCACGCACACACACACACACACACACACACACACACACACACACACACACCTACACATGGAGACAAAAGCCTCAGAGTGGGTTACCTACCATTTTATGTGAAAATGGGTTCCCATATTTCTATTTATTCTAGGGCTCTAGAATTGATGTTAATGTTTAGAACTCACCTTATACTAAGCTGTATAACTTAAAATAAAATAGACATTTTCCAGAAACAGAACCACTAGGTGGAGAAAAAATTTATTTCTACCAATAAAGTGGGTGCCTCTCGCACAAAAACTGGCATTACAGTGAAACGTGTGTCTTCACAACATTAGGCATCTGTAATAAGGCCAAGTGCATGGAATACTTCTTTTTCACGTTTTTTTAAAAAAAACTTAATGTGTATGTATGCATTAACATTTTTAACATTGTATGGTGCAAAATTGAATGAACACTTGCCCGTAACCTTTAGAATATGATTTTTACAGATAAAATCTTTTAAACATTGCTACGTTTTGTCCTTCTGAAGCAAAACAGTTTGTCGTGGCATTTATGTGACAATCAACATAATGTATTTGGGAAATTAAAGGACTTTTTATGTACTCTGGAGTTTGAGACAAACAGCAACAGAGCATTTTGAATATGAACCCTTATCATTCGGAATACACCAGTGTGTGCAACAAGTGTGACTAAAATAGTCCAAGGGTAGTGCCAGAATAGCTTGGTGCCTCTAGGCGCCAAGCTATTGTGTGCACCCTTGAACTAAAGCCATGTCCTCATCTGTAAGTACTGTAATGTAGCGTGCATACATGGCAGTGTACAAATTTGAAGCTTTTTGCCTCAGTATGATGCGGGTTAAAAAGTGTGGAAAAATATGAAAGATAGAAAAAGACGCAGATGAAGAAACTAACACTTAACTTATTCTACCCCAGACAAACCACAGCAAAATAAAGATCGACCATGATTTTTATTTTATGATCTTTTATTTTATGATCTTTATTTTTATGATCGACCATGAGCCGATGGTGTGCTGAAGAGGTCGCCAAGACCGAAACAGCTGTCCACACCGGCTTAATATCTGGACCCCCTTGGGGGACCTAGATTTAAATTTCCATGCACTAAGTGGCTGGAACAGTGGATATGTGATACGCCCCCCTTCGGGGGGCCTTCCATATGCATTGCTTTCAGTCACTTTCTTAGCGCACCCCCTCTTTCCTATCTCTTTTTTGTGCTTTGGCCACTGTAGATCTATGATCACTGGTCGATCATGCACACTTCTCTCCCCTGACAGTGCTCTTACCTACTTCGTAAACTTCCTAAAATATGAGCACGGGCAGTCTCCCCTTTTCTTTTCATTTATTCCTACAATATCGACTGCAACCCCTTCCCCCCTTTTGGTAGGTTCTCTTTTAGGGTGCATGGAAATTTGGCTCTAGGTGGTGGCATGGGATGTATGTCCCTGCAGACACCACAGTAAAATGTGGCTGTCATTGCAGGTAGGCAGAAATTCCTGCCTTCATCCAGTATAGCCGATGGTGTGCTGAAGAGGTCGCCAAGACCGAAACAGCTGTCCACACTGGCTTGGGGGACCTAGATTTAAATTTCCATGCACTAAGTGGCTGGAACAGTGGATATGTGATACGCCCCCCTTCGGGGGGGGGGGGGGGGGGGCTTTCATATACATTGCTTTCAGTCACTTTCTTAGCGCACCCCCTCTTTCCTATCTCTTTTATTTTGTGCTTTGGCCACTGTAGATCTATGATCACTGGTCGATCATGTAATCGACCATGATAGTTCAAGGGTGATGCCAGAATAGTTTGGCGTCTATCCCCAAGCTATTCTGGCATCACCCTTGAACTATCATGGTCGATCTGTGTCCTGCACTGCAACGCAGTCTTCATAGGACGGCTTCAACATTTGGGGATTCTGGTCTTGGGGTAGAATGAGTTAAAATGACAAAACAGAACGACATTAATTAATTAACCGACAACATAAGAAATCACTTGAAACTTCAGCCCTTATTAATCACATCAAAGGTTACTTACTTACTTACGCCTGTCACCCCTACCCGGGTATAGGCCGTCGACGAGAGACCTCCAGCAACTCCTGTCCTGTGCTTCTCCTTCGATTCTACTCCAGGTGGTTTCCAGTCTCTTGATGTCTGCTTGGAGGTCTCGACACCAGGTGTTTCTCGGCCTGCCTCTTTTCCTCTTTCCCTGGGGGTTCCATGACAATGCCTGCTTAGTGATACTGGAAGCTGGCTTTCTCAGACTGTGACCGATCCATCCCCATCTTCTTTGCCCAATTTCATTCTCTGCTGTTATCTGCTCTGTTCTCTCCCAGAGTCTGACGTTGCTGATCTTCTCTGGCCAGTGGATTTTCAAAATTCTTCTAAGGCAACTGTTCATGAAGGTCTGTACTCTGTTGACTGTGGTTTTTGTCAATCTCCAAGTCTCTGCTCCATATAGGAGAACTGCTTTTACATTGGAGTTGAAAATCCGGACTTTGGTGTGTTGTGACAGCTCTCTGGAACTCCACACTTTTTTCAACTGGAGAAAGGCTGCTCTGGCTTTACCGATTCGTGCTCTGACATCTGCATCAGTGCCGCCTTTTTTGTCTATGATGCTCCCGAGATAGGTGAAGGACTCCACCTCCTCCAACGGGGTGCCAGCAAGCAAGACTGGTTCTTCCCTGGTTGCGTTCAGCCTCATTGTCTTTGTTTTCTGTTTGTGAATGGTGAGGCCCACTTGGGACGAGATGTCAGCAAGCCTCGTGGTCTTGTCCTGCATTTGTTGATGAGTGTGGGACAGTAATGCCAAGTCGTCTGCAAAATCGAGGTCGTCAAGCTGTGTCCACAGTGTCCACTGTATTCCACTTCGTCTGTGCTCTGTGGTCATCTTCATGACCCAGTCTATGGCCAGTAGGAAGAGGAACGGAGACAGCAGACACCCCTGCCTGACACCAGTTCTGACCTGGAGCTCCCTGGTGAACTGGCCTTCGTGGATCACGCGACATGTCATGCTCTTGATCAGGCGGACGAGCTTTGTGGGTACACCGTAGTGTCGTAGGAGTTTCCACAGAGTCTCTCGGTCCACACTGTCAAATGCTTTCTCGTAATCCACAAAGTTGACGTACAGCGCTGAGCTCCACTCCAGAGACTGTTCCACGATGATGCGGAGAGTGGCGATCTGGTCTGTACATGATCGGTTCTTTCTGAATCCTGCTTGCTGGTCTCTCAGCTGGGGGTCAACGGAGCTCTTCATTCTCTCCAGGATGATCCTGTTGAAGACCTTTCCTGGTACTGACAGCAAGGTGATTCCTCTGTAGTTGGAACACTTGCTGAGGTCGCCTTACTTGGGAAGCTTGATTAGGTACCCCTCCTTCCAGTCAGCCGGCATCACCTCCTCTTCCCAGATCTTTCCAAACAGTGGGTACAGCATCTCCACTGTTGTCTATAGGTCTGCTTTCAGAGACTCCGCTGGGATGCCATCTGGGCCTGCTGCTTTGCCGTTTTTCAAAAATGCCACTGCTCTTCTGATCTCTTCCCGGCTGGGTCTGTCACAGCTGATGGGTAGGTCGGTCTCTGCCGGCTGGATGTCTGGGGGGTCGGGTGGGCTAGGTCTGTTCAGTAACTCTTCAAAATACTCGGCCCATCTGTCGAGTTGGTCTGCTCTGTCTGCAATAGGCTTGCCTTCTTTGTCTTTTACTGGTCTTTCTGTATGGCCATACTTGCCTGACAATCTTCTGGTAATGTCGTAGAGCTGTTTCATGTTGCCGCTGCCTGCTGCCTTTTCTGCCTCTGCTGCCAGGCTGTCTGTGTAGGCCCTCTTGTCTGCCCTGATACTCCTCTTCACCTCGCGGATGGCTTCTGAGTATTCCCCCTGTGCCCTTACTTTGGCTGCTCTCGTGCGACTGTTGTTGACAACTGCTTTCTTCTGCTTCCTCACTTCTATCTTCTTCAAGGTCTGTGCCGACAGCCAGTCCTTGTGATGGTGTTTCCTGAACCCTACAGTGTCTTTGCAGGTTGCGTTCAGCGCCTCTCTAACTGCCTTCCACTGCTGCTCTGTGGTGACCGCCTCCTCTTCATTTACTAGCTCCTGTAGCTCTTGAAACCGGTTGGACAGCACCAGTTTGAACTCTTCTCTAACTCCAGTTTCTCTCAGGAGGCCTACATTATAGCGCTGTCTTCTTGTTGTCTCTGTGCGGCTTTTCTTTAGCTTGAGCTTCATTCTTAAGGTAAGCAGATGGTGGTCGGAGGCGACATCTGCTCACCTCCTCACTCGAACATCTTGAAGGGATCTTCTAAATTTCTTGCTAATGCAGATATGGTCTATTTGGTTCTCTGTTGTATGGTCAGGTGAGACCCAAGTTGCTTTGTGTATCCTTCTGTGTGGGAAGATGCTGCCTCCAAGGACAAGTCGGTTTAGAGCACAAAAGTCTACAAACCTCTCCCCGTTCTCACTCATCTCCGAGCCTAGTCCCTGTCTCCCCATCACCTCTTCGTATCCGGTGTTGTCCTCCCCTATTTTGGCATTAAAATCGCCCATGACGATGGTGATGTCTCGCTCCGCACATTTGTCCAAGGCACTCTGGAGTCGGTCGTAGAACTCTTGTTTCTCTTCCTCGTCACTGTCATTGGTGGGCGCATAACACTGGATGACGTTCAGCTTGAGCTTTTTCTTGGTTCTAAAGGCTGCTGTGATGATTCTTGGCCCAAGAGGTTCCCAGCCCATCAGCGCTCTCTGTGCCACTGGTGACAGCATGAATGCTACACCTTCTGTATGGGGGGCATTCTCCTCTTCATGACCTGAATACAGAATCATCTCCCCACTTAACAGCCTTTTCTGGCCAGACTGCGTCCATCTGGCTTCACTGATACCTAGCAGGGAAAGGTTGTACTTTTGCATTTCCGCTGCTATCTGGGCGGCCTTGCCGCTCTGGTACATGGTCTTGACGTTCTATGTGCCCATGGTTGTATCCCTGGATAGAGAAAGGCGGCTCGGTCCTGTGGCTTCCAAAGACTTACGGCTTTCACCACAGGACGTCATAAGTCTTCTGGTAGAAGAACCTTCCTCCTCCAGGAAAGGAATTACTGTTAGTCTTTTCGTCCGCGTTTTTGTAGCTATTTCCTTTTTTGAAGGGTGGGGAAGCTACCCCACGCCCAACCCCCTTACTAGGAGGACCAGGGGTTTTCTGTCAGGGTCACCTTCCCTTAGACCATGTTGGTTCACGGCACCTTAATCATTCGGTGCACCCCTCTCACGAGGGACCCCCTATCCACCACCCAGGGGACGTGCCTCAACGCCATATGGTCCCAGCGCGAGGACATCAAAGGTGCATGCATATAAAAACACAGTAATTGTTTGTAAACACTTCAAATAAAACAATCAAGAGCAGTCAAACCTTTTTCTGGCTACTTTGTGATGAGGAAAACTAGTTCTTGCCTTCGGCGAGTAAAGGGTTTCCGCAACTTATGTGCCTCTATTCATAAAATGGAGAGAGAAATATACTGAGTTCTAGCAAGTGCGACAATAAGGTTTAGCCGATTTGGTTTACCTCGTCCAGTGCCTAGGTTAAACGCACCAGCGGTGCCAATGTTGCTATTTTGGCACCAGACCGGTTGCTCGGACCGGTCTGTTGCACACGATCGGTTTAGAGCGTGTGCTTTCTGCACCTGTAATGGGCAACCTCGGAAAAAGAATCACGAGGCCGTCGTTTGATTGCTGCAAAATAACATGAATAAAGAATAAACCATTTCCCATATATGCAATCCGGCAATAATGCATCCATCCTTATGTTAGCACCACGAAACATTACGCTTTTTTAAATCCTCAATGGAGGTGATTTTACGACATCTGCATCGTTTGCGGCAGAAAGCACCGTCACAGTTGAAGTTGGAGAAATGAGCGCACTACATGTACAATGGACTTGATTCAGAGGTGTGGGGTATGACACAAGACTCCGCCATCTGAACACAAAACTGGCGTGTTAGGAGAGGTAAAAGGCGCACTAAAAGTTAAAACCACAAACGAACCTTTTTTCGACTGCGATCACAATCTTCCGCGTGAACGTACGAGACCACACTACAAGTGCAGAAGCCAACCTGCGCATGCAGTTCTGGTGCACATGACCGGTCTGAGCAACCGGTCTGGTGCGAAAATAGCAACAATTGCGCCGCTGGTGCATTTAACCTAGGTAGAGGGCGAGGTATACCAACTCAGCTAAGGTTTATGCTTCCTGTGACTTTTGAAACAATGCACAGTATGCAAAGTGTACTTTATAGTAACAAAAAAGTTAGAGACATTTCCACATACATCAGACAAAAACAAGTTATACACACTGAAATAATAACACTCTTGTAATAAATCTTTATGTTGACAATGGGTTTCTTGTCTTAGTATTGTCTTTCGTCCCAATTGGTTGTACATTGCTGAACATCCCGACTTTTTTCAGGACGTGCCAGCACTGCTTGTGAAAAAAAAAAGAACAGAATAGTGAATGTATGTCGCCAGCCGGTCTAATACGCTAAATAAATCTAAGACCATTTAGCAACACACATCCAAAATCAAGAGAGATACCAAAAATAAATTATTCAGACCAAAAAGGTGACTGCCAATTGTGTAAAATGCAAAGAAGTACCCAATGGAGAAAAAAAAACACGCTAAGAAAAGATGGTTACAACACAATTTATTAATGTTTTGGGTAAATCCGCTTTGTCAAAAGAGACAAACAAACAGAGAGATCAGTTGCTACTTATCTTCTTTCGCAGAAGGAATGTGTCACATTCCTTCTGCGAATGAAGATAAGTAAGGACTGATCTCTCTGTTTGTTTATCTGTTTTGACAAAGCGGATTTACCTGAAATATTAATAAATTGTGTTGTAACTGTCTTTCTAAGCATGTTTCTTTCTCGATTGGGTACTTCTTTTGAAGAGATGCAGGCAGCGCAGACAGTAGGGAGAGCTTAAAAAAGAAAAATACAAGTTAATGGATCAAGGGTAGACAGAAACACATGCCCCAGAATTGAGAGGAAAACCCACCCTGTGACCCTAGGAACTAAAAAGTAGTTAACCCCACCAAAGTCCCCCAGGGCAGACCCGGGTGTGGGCCACCGTTTAGTTGCAAAGTAAGGTTTATGTTACACAGTATACAAAATGATCCAGGTGTACATCAAATAAAAACACAGCTATACACGCTGAAAACAACCGAATAATAATGCTCTTGTAATAAATCTTTATGTTGACAATGGTTTTCTTATCTTATTATTGTATTTCATCCCCAACCGCTGTTCTGTTTGCAAAGTTTTAAATGTTATACAGTATACAAAATGATCCAGGCGGACCAACCCCATAGTAGCACTCTTGTAATAACTCTTTATGTTGACAATGGTTTTCTTACCCCTTAAAATTGTCTTTCGTCCCCAACCGCTGGTCTGTTTGCAAAGTTTTAAATCTTATACAGTATACAAAATGATCCAGGTGGACCAACCCCATAGTAACACTCTTGTAATAAATCTTTATGTTAATGGTTTTCTTATCTTGTTATTGTCTTTCATCCCCAAACGCTGTTCTGTTTGCAAAGTTTTAAATGTTATACAATAATCTATACAAAATGATCCAGGCAGACCAACCCCATAATAACACTTTTGTAATAAATCTTTATGTTGTCAATGGTTTTCTTGACTTATTATTGTCTTTCATCCCCATCCGGCTGTTTCGTTTTGCATATTCAAAGGTTATACAGTATACAAAATGATCCAGGCCTCCATCAGATAAAAACAAGCTATACATGCTGAAAACAACCCAATAATAACACTCTTGTAATAAATCTGTAATGTAAACAAAAATTCCGCGAGTGTCTGGGAATCTCAATTCATTTCTTTTGTAACTTTTGTGAATTTTTCAGTCTGTTGCGGATGTAATCCTTAATGTTTGTCCAGCGCCTATGTCTAAGTGCGGGCTCTTCTGCGATTGTCTGCTGTATCTTGGCCTTTCCAGGAAGTTTGTTTGTGACAAGGTGTCTTGAAATGAGTTTGAACATCTTCCTCTTCAGCTTACCTCCATGGTTTCCTTGAAAATCTAGCTTTTTTTCGAACAAGAGCTGACGCAGTACTGTCATCATCAAAACTATCTAGATTGTCATCAGGCTCTGGACGTCTTTTCTCTGTCATGCTCATTGATTCCTGTGTTGTTGACTTGCTACTTGCTTCATTCACAGGTGCTGTTTCCCCCGAGACCTCTCTGCAAGTTTTTGATGTGTCTTCATTGTCAAAGTCAATCTCTTCATCATCGCCCAACTCAGCTCTAATGCAACTCTCAAAATCTGTCATCCCATTGTTAACTGACAGAAAAATCTTTGCCCCTTTCGTCTTTTGAAGGACGTCTTGATGTTGGCGGTAGTTATGGCGATGTATCTGAATATCATGACCAAAGAAGTCTGCCAGCTGATCCTGGTCTAACTCTGAGATGAACATTGAATGAGCCAAAATTGCAACCTGCTTCCGTACTGAGTAAATGTGAACATGGCTGGGTTTGACACATTTGCTTGCAGTGTGTGTGCCTTCAGAACATCATGGCCTCTGTAAGGCCTCTGACCAGAAGGTGTGGCAAAGATGTACTGGGAACCAGCGAGAGCTGGCACTGATTGCCTCATTTGAAGGTTTCTGTCCACAGTTGTCATCATCTTCTTCGTCAGCAAAATGGGAACACTCATATTAAACCTGCCTCTGGTTTCCACTCGCTGAAAATGATTCACCATTTTCTTCTCAACCTCTGTGAGAACTTTCAAGATATCTTGATTGGTGATCGATCCAACCTTAGCATTCTGGAAGTCTGATACTTCATTCTCTGAACTTCTCCCCCTCCTTTTTGGTTGAAAAGTGATATGGCGCAAAAAGTTGCTTTAACCACTGCTGGATAATCTTCCGAAACCATCCTTGTCTCAAGAAGATGTTGCACCTTCCTCACATCTTCAGATGGCCTTAGTCGCCTGCTTGGCGTTAAACACCAATAATCAACCTCACATCTTCACATGATGGGATCAGCTTCTTGGGTGGTCCGTGGTGCAGTGGTTAAGGCGCTTGCCACCAATGCCAAAGGTGAGAGGTTCGAAAAAGGGTTCCGGCATCGGACTTTTCTCCTCTCGTAAGTGTCACCGTTAATTCGGGCGGACCGTCGGGGGTTCTTTCTCCGGGTACTCTGGTTCTTCCACCCCCCTCCCACCCACCCCAACCCCCACACTTTGGTACGGGTCTCAGGCCACTTTACAAATTTCAAATACAAGCTATCAAAAATTTCTGTAACTTCAGTAGCTGAACTGGACCTTCGTCTGTCTTGTACTGTGTTTGTCTAAATGTGTAAATCCATGTCTGTCACGCGAGTGTGCGTGTCGGGTTTCATTTCGCAGCACTTTGAGTCGATTCACCCAAAGTTTGAGATAAAGCGCCCATATAATACCGGTATTATTATCATTATTTAGCTTGGGTTTGTTCATGGTCATCTTCCCGACCAACTGGGCTGCTGTAGCTGACACACAATCATACCAGTCCCCGGTGTAAACAGAGTCAAACCGCTGTGCCTCAGAGAGCTCCTGTCGCCACCTGTCATCTGAACCATGCCCAAGCTGTTTGGATGCCTGTGACTGTTTGATCTGTGAACATTTTTTCAAGGCATGGCCTATGCGCTTTGCGAGATTGCCTTTTTTGAACTGATGTGTGTCCTCATCAAATTCTGCTAGCTCTTTTACAGCAAGTACAACATGATCAAAGCTAGCTGAATTGATCACAGCATTTAAACTTGTGATTTTCCTTTCTGACCTCACTCTGAGAATCTTTAATTGTCTCCCTATCTTCCGCATCCTGGAGCTGATTTGTCCAGCCGTGTGTTTTTCATTGTCCCTGCGGTCAAATAATCTCTTTCCATACTCAAGAAGCAAGGGGTCAGTTGTGATGAGATTGCTTATCTCATCATCTCTCTGTCTGGCTAATACCTTATGATAGAAGGAAGAGTCAATGTCTAAAGGTATTGGAAGCATTAGCCTCCCACGCAGCGGCGCGTCATCTCGTTTAGCGAACTGAAACTCTCCTGGTTTCTGACAGCAAAGTTTTGAGTGTTCAGAGATCAGCTTTCTTCGACAGAGCCCTTTGCAATGGCTACAGGCGAGAAGGTCTCTAATGTTACAACTGTTGGTGCGATACTTAGGAACCAAACATCCTGATTTCTTTTCAAGAACGGCAACATTATGCATGTAATCATCCTCATCATGTAGTCTGATCCATGCTTGATGTCTCTGCTTTGTCCCATTTTTTTATCAACAAAGTTTTAGCAAC